>JARQOC010000008.1:121676575-121896660 GCA_033576535.1 Allobates femoralis
TGTTGAACTTCTGTCCTGGAAGGGTTTAATACAGGGTAATAAAGCCATTAGTTTAAAGTAAGTAAACAATTGAAGGCCCCCTGAAAAAGAGAAGCAAAGTTTATTTTTTGTTTATTAACTCCTTAAACATTTTTTGTCAGCTCACATAGCAAAAGCCGAAACAGATTCCCTTTAAAGGGCCCTGACAGAGGATTTCCCCCTATTAACAAATTTAAGACTGCATTTTTCTTTTAAACACTAGTTTTAAAAAACCCCCAAATTTTTGGGTAAAGTTGCAACATAAACATAAAACCAGCATTTTAATCTTTTGTTCCAGCATATGCTTTTACCTTTTTTTAGTCATAATGGAATCAACTTCTGCTGAGAGTCAGTGAGTCGTGGCTGGTACAGTGAACTTCTGTCTATGTGCCACCACTTTCCAGATCTGTGCAATACACAGCAGTACAGCACATCTGAGAACAGCTGGGTTCCAGTCAGCTTTGTGATCTCCTTCCTGTATGCCACTGCACTAGAGTAGCGTGCTAAGCAGGGAATTAGTGCCACATGGGGAGAAAATCGTAGCATAGACCTTAACCCAGGTCTTCCATCTGCAATCTTAGATGTACTGCAGTGCTTTGAACTGAGCCAGCAAGTAATTGAACATAGTAGACATTCGCTATATAAGTCCCTATTTGCCTGACTCAGCACTATAACATATCAGAGTGAAGCACTTAGCCAGTCAGACTTTGGGTGTGGCACAAAGGCAGATCACAGTAAGGCTGGGTGATGGTAAACTGACCTCCTGCAAGCCAACAAGTGAACTGTGTCGGTCACACTCTGAGCTAGCCATTGTATTGCCACACATCCTTGAGGGATGGGTACATTCTACACTAACCTCCCGATCCTGGTATAAGGGGAACGTTAGCAGATCTCTTCCCAGGCAGCAGAGAACAAGGAGGCTCGTGACCAGACACACTTGAGTACAATAATAACAACAATAGCTAAAAGGAACAATGAATAACCAAGTATAGGAACCAAAGCAAGAACCATCTCAGCAGCTCAGAAATACTGACCTTAATCACCCAACAGAACTGAAAATAATCAGCAAAGACCAGAGGAAATGGCAGGCTTTAAATCTGCCCCCAGCAGTCATCTGGTCATGCTGGGGCAATGCCAATCTCCACCCCCAGACTACACAGACACCGGAGGAGGGGAGGAGAGAGGAGTGAAGGGAACTTCCCAGCAACTAACTGCCCCAGAAGGCATGGCATCCAGTATCTGCTGGCAAACGCTAACACCAGGGCTCCTGAATAGCCTAATTGCTGGCAGCAGTGGCATCTCACCTTCAAGTGATACTAGGAGTTATTCTCCTGGGAGACACCATTTTGTATAAATGTGGGGTGGACATGGGGTCACAGGCTTATCCGGTATTTTTAGTTTTTAATGTACAATTTAGTTGTGGATAAATTAGCTGAATGTTATATTTAAGTTAACTGGGAATGTAGTACTAATGATTTCTTTGTGTTTATGTATTTTTTGTGTGAGTTTTTCATTTCAGAAAATGATATTGGTATGTTCCAGCTCTTCAGCTGAAGGAGCTTTAATCTCATTGGTTAACGCAAAAAAGGCGGTAAAACTGAGGTTTAAAAGCAGCTGTTTGTGTCTTCAGCGTCAGTTCAGCTGTGAGGAAGAAAACAGCTGAGAGGAAATGGAGAATCTCATCCAGCAGCTATTGAAAAAAGCTTGTGAGGAAGGAGGAGAAGAATGGCTGAAAGCTTGTTTAAGAGGGCAGCCAGGAGTGACCATGGACGAGACATTGCCTGCTCCTGCTGACCCTGAGGTGGAAGAAGCTGTGGTGGTTATTGAGGAGCCCGCTGATCCTGAGGTAATTTCTGACAAGTTTCATCTTCAAGGAACCAGCAGCCAAGTTCTGGAACAGGAGAGGGACATAAGGCACCGTCTGCAAAGAGCACAATGCAATGGCAAGTGCAAGGAGAACAAGAAGATCTGAGAGCAGCTTTGAGAGCTTGGAATCCTGCAGCTGACATGGACAGATTAATGTCACAGCACAGAGGAATGAGTGCAACAATATCTTCTCCTGCAAGCACCGGAGGAGTTTATCAAGAACAGACACAGATGCCTGCAGAACAGAGTTCTGGTGAGATTCCTGATTTATCCTTATTAAGTAATAATATGTCATGTGACAGTATTAGGTCGTTTATTCAGAGGTCAGTGTCAGAAGCTGTAACTTCTGTGATGAAAGTGGATAAAGCACCTGTGGATGCTGGGTTATCAGTACGTCAAAGTGGCGTAGCTGAGGTACACCTTAAAGAGGCATTAACTTGCACTGTGTCGCCACTTGGCTTTCATTTAATGGATACAGTAAAAGAAAAAATTTGGAAAGGTGATTTTATTGATTTGACGGCTCTCTTGCCGGTATGGGAGCCTCGTGCTTCAAGTTATAAAAAAGAGGAAAAACAGATTCCTAAGTCTTTTAATAATTGGTTACAAGTGTTTTGTGTATACGCTTCTGTGCTGGGAAAAAAAAAAGCTGATTTATGTAGTGGTTTATTTCAGCACATGGATACAATTTTGGAGGCTTTCCGTGGCTTTGGTGGAATGGCATGATGGTATTATGATGAGGCCTTCCGTCAAAAGATCGCGGTACACCCCGAAATGCATTGGGATGCAAAGATGTAGGCCTCTGGTTGAATTTAATGCTTCCACAAAGATCAGTGATGAATAGGCAAAATAAGGAAGGTCAACAAGTAGTTTAAAAGGGAGTTTGTTATGCCTTTAATGAGGGTTCGTGTCGATGGTTAACCAACTGTAGATTTCGACACAAATGTTCTTTTTGCGGGGGATCTCACCCCATGGTCAAATGTTATAAGAAAATCAACTCCGCAAACCAGCAATCTGGCATTACAAAAGATGCTTCAAAGGGAAGTCACCCCAGTGATGGTGGAAAGAATGTCGCCCTGGCTAGAAGTCTATCCAGATTGACAGACAGCTGAATTGTTATTTAAAGGTTTTTCTTTGGGTTTTATGGTTCCCCCTTTTTAATAGGACAGGTTGTGTTGTAGTTGATAATTTGCCTTCGGTCAGGCGTTTTTCCCCATGTTGTTAGGGAAAAGATTTTGAAGGAATTGACTGAAGGCAGAATTTCTGGACCTTTTGAGTACCCGCCATTTGTAGATTTTCGTGTATCGCCTTTGGGGGGGAGTCCTTAAAAAAGAGAGAGGCTCTTTTCGCCTGATACACCATTTATCCCAAAGGGTACCTTTACACACGGCTACATTTGTAGCTTGTCACCAGGTAACTTACTGGTTGCAGTGAAATCATGGATACATGGCTCTATCTTGTTGCTGTGTACAAATGGAATCATGTATCCATGATTTCACGCAACCAGTAAGTTACCTGGTGACAAGCTACAAATGTAGCCGTGTGTAAAGGTACCCAAACAGTTGGTGATTCATTGAATGATCAAATTGATGCAGCTTCAGCATCTGTAACATATGCGTCTTTTGATTTAGCAGTTGATTTGCTTCGAAAATCGGGAGATAATTCTTTTCTGGCGAAATCCGACATTATGTCGGCGTTTCACTTATTACCAATACATCCTTCGGGATTTAATTCTTTGGGTTTTGTTTTTGATCAATTTTATGTTTTTTTGATCGGTGTCTCCCGATGGGATTTTCAAAATCGTGTTTTTATTTTGAAGCACTTGCGTCTTTTTTGCAATGGTGTGTAGAGTTTGAGGTTCAGCAAGGTTGGGTTTTGCATTACCTTGATGATTTTTTGTTTATTGGTCCAGATTCTTCTGACATTTGTTCCTAGTTGTTATGCAAATTTATCGATTTGATGGCTTATTTTGGTGTGCCTTTGGCTCCAGAAAAAATGGTTTTCCCTTGCCGCCGCATAGAATTTTTAGGTATTTTGATTGATACTTCTGGAATGTATTGTAGTTTACCTGAAGAAAAAATTTTGCGTTTGAAAATGATAATTGAATTGTTGTTAGACAAGGAAAAAGTGACTCTGAACGTATTGCAGTCAGCTTTAGGTTTGTTTAATTTTGCGACTAGAATTATCCCAATGGGTAGGGTATTTTTGAGAAGCCTATATGATTTAACGAAGGGTTTATCAACTCCTTATTCACATGTCAGATTGAACAGTTCAGTAAAGAATGACCTGAGAGTATGGGCAGAATTTCTTCATTCTTTTAATGGCAGGTCTTGTTGGCAAGAATAATTTTGTTTATCTTCTGCCTTGGAATTGTATGTGTTAAGGGTATGTCTCACATACCGAGATCGCTAACGAGATCGTTACTTTTGTGACGCAATAGCGATCTCAGCAACGACATCGCTACGTGCGACAGGGTGTAACGATCTGGTCCCCTGCTGCGAGATCGGCAATCGTTACACAGCCTCCTGGTTCATTTTTTGGTCGTTGCGCTCCCGCTGGGAACGCTGTATCGCTGCGTTTGACACCTTACCGACGATATCGTTGGCAACACATAATGAGATACGTAGGCGTGCACGCATGTGAGAAGGAAATACAACGACTGAACAATATCGTTGAAGAAATCGCTAGGGTGGACATATCGTTGTATAGATCGGCGTGTTTGAATACCAAGTAGCGATACCGATAATGACTCATCAGCGATCCCGGGAGCCATGACGTTATCGGGATCGCTACTGCGGTCGTTACGTCTGACCGGGCCTTTAGTCATTTCGGTTGGTTTTGGATTACACTTTGGTAAACATTAGGCTTATAACCAATGGCCTTTGAGATGGAAAGTGGATCTTGTGACAAAAAATGTGATGGTTATTGAGCTCTTCGCCCTTTTAGTCTGTTTGGAGTTATGAGGCCCTTTATTGGCAAATTCTAAAATTTATTTTGAATCAAGGAATAAGGGTGTTGTTATGGCCTTAAATACTCTAACTTCAAAGTGTTTTTCGGCTTCGCATATCCTCCGACGTGTTGTTTTGATGTGTTTAAAATTTAACATTTGGTTAAAAGGTAGTTTTTTCGTTGCATTCTGACTCAACTGCAATTGATTTGTTATCATTACAGTGCATTCAACAATTTCGGCTGTTGATTCCCGATGCCAGTCCTTCGGGGTTAATGTGCCCATCCGGTCTGTGGAGTGTCATTTGAAATTTGTTCCTAATTACATTCAGGATTCTATAGCTCATAGAACTTGGAATGAATATTTGACGGCTTGGAAAGAATGGAATAATTTTTGTGCTATACATGATTTTGATGGTATAGATATCTCTGTCTCATCAGTATTGTGTTTTATTGACTTTCTTTGTGTTCGTATCTATAGTTATTCTTCAGTGGCTAAAGCATTAGCAGGTATTTCGTTTTTCTTAAAACTGCAAGGCTATCCATCAATAACGAATCTGTTTGCTGTCAAGCAGGCTCTAAAAGGCTTGAAGAAGAGTAGTTGCCAGCCTGATTCGAGGCGCCCTATCTCAATCGAATTGTTAATTCGTATTTGTTTGGTTCTTGAGAAGGTTTGTTCTTCGGCGTATGAAGCGGTATTTTTTAGGATAGCCTTTTGTGTTGGCATATTTTGCAGCCCTGCGCATATCTGAATTAGTATCTGAATCTAAGGTGAAGGATTCTGGTTTAAAGTTGTCAGATGTTTCCTTGAACGATTCGTATGTTTTGATTCATATTAGAAAATCTAAGACGGATGTGTTAGGAAAAGGAGCACCGGTTCTTCTTTACCCTTCTGGCCAGGAAGCTATTTGTCCAGTTTCTGTTGTTCTGGCTCAAAAAACGTTTTCCGGGTAAAGGTTAATTGTTGGTTCACGAGGGAGGCTCACCTCTTCCGAAATTTCAGTTTAATTTTATTTAAAAAAAATGCTTGACAGAATTGGGCTTACAAGATGCGAATATATCTTCACATTCTTTTCGCATTGGCGCTGCCACTGAGGCTTTTCGTTTTGGTTTAGGTGAGCAAAGTATCAAACGTATTGGCCGTTGGCAGTCAAATAGGTTTCAGTTATATGTTAGGCATCAATTACTCTTACATATATAAGTTAATTTATTCTTTTGTGTTCTTTTGTTTTTGTTTTAATCCCAGCGATAGTATGGTTAGTTGGCCATTCTTTTATTTTCTGGGCTCGAAACAGGGCTATGAGAAGGAATTACACTGAAAACCTTCCCTTCCCCCTTGACAAAGTTCAGGCACTTTGGCATGGACGAAAGGGTTTACAATGGCGTAATTTGTGTTCTTTTTTGATTGAGCTTTCAGGTGTTTTTCCAGCTCCAGATCTTATCATAATACATTTAGGGGGAAACGACGTGGGGAAAATGAAGACCTTGGATCTTTTGAGTTCCATGAAAAAAGATTTGTCTTGGATGAAATGTTATTTTCCCAATGTGACTATTGTTTTTTCGGAGATAGTCCCCCGGTTGATCTGGCAAGCTTCTAATTTAAGTTTTTGTGAGTAAATTCTCAAGCGAATAAACAGAGATATGAATACATTTTTGCCAATGATTTCGGGTTTCTCGTATAGACATTTAGATCTAGAAGGTTTTCTTCCTGGTTTCTACCGGCCGGTCGGTGTTCATTTATCGGAAGTGGCTTTGGATATCTTTAATTTAGGGTTTCAAGGTGTTGTTGAGGAATGGCTTCGATACCCTCCCCTTGTGGGTAAAATTGCCCCAGTGAATTCAGGTCGATTGGTTCTTTAGTTGCTATTACAGATTAAAAAAAGATTTTAAAGGATTTATTTGAGTTTTAAAAAATAAAAAATTTTGTTTTTGGTAATCTCTTAATAAAACCTCGGCCATTACTTTAACACACTTTGTTGTATGTGTGAAATTATTTTATAGGTAGAAGGATTGGGCCTTGTTACCCCATGGAATACAATTTCTGGACTGAGCGGACAAACCCACAAGCTTTGCCCCAGGAGGTGACACCGCAAACCTCATGGCTAGTGAAGGGTGATGGGTGGCACAACAGAGAGCCATAGCAATCCCTGGAGTGGAGGGGACTCACTCAGGTACATTGCTATCAGTCCTAACAATCACTATGTGCACACAAGGCACAGTTGCCACTAGAGATCTGAAGAACTTGGTGTGCTAGGAGGAAACAGAAGAACCCTACAAAGACTATTGTCATGCCTCTATGAATGTGATATCGGCTGGCTGGGCTGGACTGTTCAGCTGAACTACAATGCACTTAAATTATTCAAGGTACTTAGCATATGCGGTAAAAAAAAATAAAAAGCTGGTTTTACAATTATGCTAGCAACTTTCCCTTAACATTGAAATTGCTGTTCCCTTTAATGAACAATGTTTTTATTTACCTATTTTAGAGCACTCAAATGTAAGAATTTTTTAATTGTAGGTTGGTTGTGGTTGCAATATTTTACTGTAAAAAGTTTTACATTATTTTCTTTCAGATTATAAATTACTTTAATAAAGGCTTTTTAGTTTGATTTAAAAAGAAAAATCTGAAGTTTAGCTAAAACTCTGCACATTTCTCAATTATGTTAGTTGAATAAAAGAATATACAAAAAAAGAAAGGGAAGTAATATGTTTTTCAATAAATGCTGACTATAGATACAAATCTGCTGATGTTACAGTACATATTAAAATATATTCCTTTTTTTCTACAAAAAGAGCCTACAAGTCTAAATGTAACTAAACATCTTTCAAGTACAACTTAATAGTAATAAAAAAAAACATATCAGGGGTGAAAAATATATTTTGACAGCCCTAAGCTACTAAATATTATCCATAGTATTTAAACTAAAACAAAAAAGTTTAGCTACTACTGAAAGTTAAATGATGTATCGTAAAAAAAAGCAGATATGAAAGAAAAAGAAAAAATACGGTATATACTCGTGTATAAGCCGACCCGTGTATAAGCCGACCCCCTAGTTTTGCCCCCATATCCTGGGAAAACTTATTGACTCTGTATAAGCCGAGGGTGGACTCCAGCACAGGTATACAGCCCCCAGCAGTGTGGTATACAGCAGTTCCCCAGCATAGTATACAGCCCCAGCAGTGATGGTATACAGTAGGTCCCCAGCATAGTATACAGCCCCAGCAGTGTGGTATACTGAGGTCCAGCATGTATACACCCAGCATAGTGGTATACAGCAGGTCCCAGCTAGTTCAGCGGCAGTGGGTATATAGTGGTTCCCAGCATAGTATACAGCCCCAGCAGTGTGGTATATGCAGGTCCCCAGCATAGTATACAGCCCCAGCAGTGTGGTATATAGCAGGTCCCCAGCATAGTATACAGCCCCAGCAGTGTGGTATACAGAAGGTCCCCAGCATAGTATACAGCCCCAGCAGTGTGGTACATAGCAGGTCCCCAGCATAGTATACAGCCCCAGCAGTGTGGTATATAGCAGGTCCCCAGCATAGTATACAGCCCCAGCAGTGTGGTATATAGCAGGTCCCCAGCATAGTATACAGCCCCAGCAGTGTGGTATATAGTAGGTCCCCAGCATAGTATACAGCCCCAGCAGTGTGGTATATAGCAGGTCCCCAGCATAGTATACAGCCCCAGCAGTGCCATTATACAGGCACCCCTCACAGTATGGCGTTCCCCCCCCTTCACAGGATGGCGGAGGAGGCTGGGGAAGCTTACAATTATACAGGCCCCCCTCACAGTATGGGCCCCCTTCCTCACAGGATGGCCCACGCATGCAGCGCTGCGCACATACATTACCTGGCTATTAGCTGTCACCCTCTGGTGGCGATTCGCTGCTCCTGGCTCCGGGCTGCATCTTCCTCTGTGTCTTCCTGCTTGTGGCCGGGGCTCATCGCGATGACGTCATCGCGACTCCGGCCGGTTACGTGACAAGAAGGAAGACACAGAGGAAGATGCAGCCCAGAGCCAGGAGCAGCGTATCGCCATCGGAGGGTGACAGCTGATAGCCAGGTAATGTATGTGCGCAGCGCTGCATGCGGGCCATCCTGTGGGGGGGGTGCCATACTGTGAGGGGGACACTGACTCGCGTATAAGCCGAGGGGGGGACTTTTCAGCCCAATTTTTGGACTGAAAAACTCGGCTTATACACGAGTATATACGGTAATTTAGTGTTGTAAGGCATGCTTTATATTGTAACTTGTATTTAATTGTATGTACAAATAAATCAATAAAACAGTCCAGAAAAAAAAAGGGCACAGCTGGGTTTCCACAGCAGGTACCACTACAAACAACACCTTCCACCCCGTCACAGTAGGGGGAGCTCAACCTGCTGCACTTAGACAGGATGCCCTATAAATACTTCTGATGGTGGCGGAGTTAGTCAGAGTGTGGCAGACACTAGAAGAGCTGCAGGAAAGTTGTGGTGCTGGTTCCACAAGTAGGCACAGGCCAGAGACCCAGAGTAGCCTTTCAGCGTCCCACCAGCCTAAGTGCGACTGAAGGCAAGGAGTTTACAAGCGGAAGCAGGGAACAGGTAGCTCTGACTGTGAGTTCGTTCCAGAGAGGGAAAGAGAAGCCGGATATTGGGGATCCGCACCAGTGGAGAACTACAAGTCCCACAGGAAACCCCTGGACACCGAGGAAGCTACAGCTACCCGGTCTCCTGAGAGAGTCAAGGAAAGGGAGCCAGGTGCAGTGGCCACTACAAAAACCAGAAAAGGACGTCCCGGAGACCGCACAGGAGGGAAGGAGAAACAGACAAGAGAAGAGAGTGGAGGCAAGTCAGGATTCAGCAGATGGTGCTTCAGTGAATACACAGGGAAGGAGGCCTTATACCCACTTGCTGTGGGAGCTCACTTTGCAGCCCGGTTACCCGTCAGTGCTCAGGACAATTTACCTACATCCCATCAGTAAAAGGTAAAGAGACTTTAAGTGTGTGCGTGCATCCTTTCCTATTTCGCACCGTGCCCTCAATAGACATTTCATACCCCCAGTCACCACCTCAGCTCTGTTGTAACCTGCTCACCTCACCAAGCTGCCCCGGGGGTCCCAGTCTTGCCTGCGGGGACCATACCATCATTGATGCAATCCCACCGACCTCCGGAGGACTGTAGCGGCGCTGATGATCTCTCACCAGACACAGCAGGTGGCGTCAAGAAGACAAAAACTGTATATAATCCCTGTAAATAACCCCTTTTTCACTGACCGCCAGGGCCACGGCCTCGGGTAGACACCTGTAACATCCCGGACCATAACCGAGCCCGAGCCCTGAGTACCATGCCCTGGGGCGCGTCACAACCTGGCGTCACGAACAGGATCCTGTGCCCGGTACCCCGGGTACTGTGTTCCATCTATTGACTGTAAAGTGTGACTGTAAAAGTTCCGCCACCATTACTGCGCGAAGAGTGGGAAGAAAGGGGGCGTGCTATCCGCAGAGCGTGAAACTGAAACCCCGCCCCCGGCTCAGCCGTGCATTCCCGAGCGCTGCGGTCCGGAAATCCCTGAACTGTTTTACCCTTCAACAACTGGCTGTAATTAACTAGGGGGGCCTCCAACATGTCAGCCTCCTCCAGCGAGGACGAGGCGGCGTACGCTGAACCCCAGATTTGTCCTGGACCCTCGATGGCTGCCTAAAGTAGCACTGCCAGTACCTCCGGTGCTTCGGGCATTGTATCCCCGATAATGCCCATGTCGTTCCCATACATCCGGGGGCAAAGTGGTTGCCCCAGTATGATGGCCACCCTGATACACTAGATGAGTTTAAAAGAAAGATTGAAGGCGTCTTGGACATGTATGCTATGACTGGACAACAGCGTGCTACGGTGGTGCTTGGGCAGTTATCCAGTGCAGCAGAAAAAGCAAGTGTGTCCTGGTCTGGTGCTGAACGCAGATCAGTCCCTACTATATTTGATAAACTGCGAGCTGCCTTTGAGGAGTGCAATGAACATGTACATTCATATGCACTTTCATCACTGCTACCAGAGGCTTGGAAATGACATCAGAGCTTATGCCTGGCGCCTGGAGAGAGCACTGCGTGCCCTCATACATGTCTGCCCTGTCAGTGCACGAGACGAGAACAAACTCCTCATAGAACAGTTCACTCGGGGACTGCTATCCCCTGAGGACAGTAAGACTGTACGTTCGTGGTCATTAAGCATTCCGGATGCTGATTTTAACACCTTGAAAGAAATGGCCATCAAAGGGTTAAAGCCGGTAGAGACCCATGAAGCTGCAATAAAACGGTGGTGCGATGGTGAAGTGCAGGCTGCTCCAAAACCTGTACCCGTGACTGCAGCCACGCACAATATATACACAATACACATACAGTCTGCACAGCCTGACAAATATGACTCTCTGCGGGCTGAAATACGTGCTGAAATGCGTGAAATGAATAAAAACATCTCCCAATTGATGAATGCTATGCAGTTACAAAAGAACCAGCAGCCAGCATTAAGACCCCAGCCAAGCTTCAGCCACTGATCCAGCTTGCCGACAGCCTGACGACGTCCCCTGGATGCAAGGGAAGCAAGCCACAGCCTACAGAGGAAGAACCACCGACCGTTACAGCTCCACTGGGGAACCCATCTGCCGCAGCTGCAACCGCACCGGTCACCTTGCAAGGCCCTGTCCTTTAAACAAGCAGTCTCTGGGGGCCGAGGCCAAACCTCAGGACTAGATCAACAAGGCCCAGCCACCTGGTGCAAGACTTTCATCGGACAGAGGCCGTTTCTGTCCATTGTACTGGATGGCATCCCGGTACTGCTCTACTGGACACCGGATCGCAGGTGACCCTCAATCCCCTATATCCTTTATAGAAAGTATTGGGCTGATGCAAAACTGAAGCAGCCTGAGATAGACATTTCCCTTCATGCAGCAAATGGGGAACCAATTAATGTAATGGGGGTTAGAGAAGTGCCCATAAAGGTGGGGAGGGTAGAATTACAAAATCAAGGGGTCCTCGTAGTAGCAGAAGCCACTAGTGCAAATGATCCTTACGTTATCTTGGGAACCAATGTTGTTAGCAATTGCATGGAGGAGGTTTTGTATTTGCTTCAACAGATTGCTGAAACTGCCAGGTCTGGTCAGAGGAAGATTATTCAACACGAGATCAGAGCCATCTTACACCAACAAGAGGTAACAATTACAGGTGGTGAAAGTGGTACAGCACAGATGACAGACCCGATACCTATTGTGATACCCCAATGAGTGAAATGATGGTATGGTGTCGAGCAGCTATAGGTCTGAGAGAGCAGGACTATCAAGCGTTAGTGGAGCCCGTGAGCACAGAGCACAGACCTACACTGTTGACAGCCAGGGGGTAGTTAATGTACACAAAGGGAGAGTACCAGTTCGCATCTTAAATTGTGGCAGTGAAGAGGTTAAGCTAACCAGGTATACCACCGTTGCCAAATTATACACAGTCAGTAACAATGAGGTCCACACAGCGCAACCCGAACCCTATGAGGAAGGGGCAAAAACTGATCAAACAATTGGGCCGCTGGAGGACTGGTGCCAGCAGCTCCATGTCGGAAATGACATCTCTCCTGTGTATGAAAAGCAAGGTGTGTACCGGGTAGCCCAAGAATTTGAACAAGTTTTCAGTAAGCATCCACTTGATTTTGGTAGAATAAAAGGGGTACAACACCACATCCCTACAGGAACACATCCACCAATCAAAGAAGGGCATAAGCCTATTCCACCTGCACATTATCAAAAAGCCAAAGAAATGTTACAGGACATGAAAGACGCAGGGGTTATACGAGATAGTTGTAGTCCCAGGGCAGCACCATTGGTCCTAGTTAGGAAAAAAGATGGCAGTATGAGGATGTGGGTAGATAATAGGCAAATAAATCACATAACACACAAAGATGCTTACCCGTTACCACGTATAGAAGAATCTTTAGCTGCGCTGAAGTCTGCCAACTACTTCTCCACCTTAGCTCTCACTAGTGGGTATTGGCAGGTGTCCATAGCCGAAGAAGATCGAGATAAGACGGCATTCGCAACACCTATGGGTCTATGTGAGTTCAACAGAATGCCCTTCGGACTATGTAATGCACCCGGAAACTTCCAGAGATTGATGGAGAGTTGCCTGGGGCACAAGAACTTCGAGACAGTACTGTTCTACCTGGATGACGTGATCGTGTATTCCAAGACTTACGAAGAACATGTCGCCCATCTAAAAGAGGTGTTTGAAGCTCTGGCCAAATACGGGATGAAGCTAAAACCATCAAAATGCCACCTGTTAAAGCCAACAGTGCAGTACCTGGGATACATAGTCAGTGCTGAAGGCATGGTCCTGATCCAGACAAGGTAACAGCAATCAACGAATGGCCAGAACCCAAAAACATCAAAGAAGTACGTCAATTCCTGAGTTTGGTGGGCTACTACCGAAGGTTCATCAAGGAGTACACCAAGAAGGCTGCTCCTCTGCAAGACCTACTAGTAGGCCAGCCCATGAAAGGCAAGCCAAAGGATTCTCCATGGAGATGGGGTAAAGAACAAGAGGAATCGTTCCAGACGATGAAAGAAGCCCTGACAGGAGAAGAAATCCTAGCTTACCCGGATTACAGTCTGCCATTCCTGCTGTATACAGACGCCAGCAATGTGGGACTCGGAGCCGTTCTTTGTCAAAAGCAAGACGGCAAGGAGAGGGTAATCGCCTATGCAAGCCGAAAGCTGCGACCCACAGAGAGGAATCCAGAAAACTACAGTTCCTTCAAGCTGGAGTTCCTAGCCTTGGTCTGGGCCATTACAGAGAGGTTTAAACACTACCTAGCCTCTAGCAAATTTACCGCCTACACAGATAACAATCCGCTCACCCACCTGGAAACTGCAAAGTTGGGAGCCATGGAGCAGAGATGGATGGCCAGACTCTCCAACTATCAATTCACCATCAAGTACCAGGCTGGGCATCAAAACGGAAATAAGGCCCTGCAGGTGGACTGGTCAGACACAAACGCTGACGAGAATAGCGAGTGTATACAGCTCTATTAGTCCTCAGAAGGACTGTTGTGGTAATTAGACTGGCAGCCCTGCACCTACACTAGCTGAAAGGCCACAAATCTGTCCCTCAATCAGCAGCAGCTCTCCTTACACTGACTATCTGTGGAGCAGAGTGACGAGCACAGCGCGGTCAGGTCTTAAAAAGATCTGATGACACTGTGCGGCCAGCCAATCATTGTAATGCCACAACCAACATGGATGTGACATTACAGTGTCTGTCAGCCAATCCTTGCATGCGGGCTGGCTCTGTAAATAGCGTCAACATGCAGGGAGGTGGACCCCGAGCTTAGCAAGAGTATCGCGAGATTACTTGGTACTCGCCGAGTACCCCGAATACCGAGATATTCGTGCGAGTACCAAGTAGTGACAAGCATACTCGCTCATCCCTAATGAAGTGTATAGTTCTGTGTCATCAGCATAAAGGTGGTACTGGAAGCCAAACCTACTGATGGTCTGTCCAATAGGGGCTGTGTAGAGAGAGGAGAGAAGAGGGAAAGGACCGAACCCTGTGGGACCCCAATAGTGAGAGGAAGGCGAGAAAAAGTGGAGCCAGCAAATGATACACTGAAAGAGCGGTTGGAAAGATAGGAAAAAAAACAGGAGAGAGCAGTGTCCTTAATGCTGATGGAGTGAAGCATAGAGACTTCTTCTTCTGTGACTGGGTCAAATGTGGAGAGTGAATAAGAGGGGATGCAAGGAGGGATGGGATTAACAGCGCTTTGCGGTTGAGAGTTGATTTTCTGATGGATGTTTTATATTTTCTTAGTGAAGTAAGAGGCCAGATCATCAGCACAGAGGTCAGTGATCGGGGCCTGCACTTAAGGATTGAGAAGAGAATGAAAGGTGCCAAAGAGATTTTTTGGATTGTTGGATAGTGAGGAAATCAGGTTGGTGAAGTAGGTCTGTTTGGCGAGGTGAAGTGCATAGTTGTAAGCTCTCAGCATAAATTTATAGTGAATGTAGTTTTCTTGTATGCGGGCTTTCCTCGATAGACGTTCAGCAGTCCTAGAGCATTGCTGGAGGAATTGAGTTTGTGATGTGAGCAAGGGCTGTTTTATGCTGTGTTTGGAGGTTCTGAGGGTGAGGGACGCTACTTGATCCAGGGTGCTTTTGAGAGTGTAATTGTAGGTATTCGCAGCCAGATCGGGACAGGAGAAGGACGAGATTGGGGACAGTGAAGAATGTAAAGAGTCTGTGAGTGTATGATGGTTAATGGCCTGTAGATTTCTGAATGCGTGATAAGTAGGGGTGCTCTGAGGTGGGCGAGGGTTTGTGAGCATGAAGGAGAGAATGTTGTGATCAGAGAGAGGAAAAGGCGAGTTAACTAACGAGGAGATTGAACAGAGCCGGACAAAGATCAAGTCAAGGGTGTTACTGTCTTTGTGTGTCTCAGAGGTTGAGAGCTGTGAGAGGCCAAGAGAGGAGGTTAGAGATAAGATGGGATGCAGATTTGGAGATGGGGCTGTTAATGGGGATATTAAAGTCTCCCAGAATAAGGGTTGGTAATTCTGAGGACATGAAGTGTGTCAGCCACACGGAAAAATGGTTGAGGAACTAGGTGGGTGACCCTGGTGGGCAGTATACTACTGCTACTCTAAGTGGGAGGGGGTGGAAGAGTCTAATAGTTTGGACCTCAAACAAAGGGAAAGAGAGTGATGGAGCTGGGGGGATGACCTGGAAAGTACATTGTGGGGACAAGAGGAAGCCAACTCCATCACCATGTCTGTTCCCAGGTCTTGGGGAATGGGAGAAAAGCAGGCCACCATGAGAAATAGTGACAGGGGAAGCAGTGTCTGAATCCTGGATCCAGGTTTCTGTGAGGCCCAGAAGATTAAGAGAGTTAGTGAGAAAATAGTTGTGGACAAAGAGAAGCTTTTTGCATACAGACTGTGAATTACAGAGAGCGCAATTAAAAGAGAGAGATGAAGGTGTGCAAGTAATGTTGATAAGGTTGGTAGAGTTTCTATGTGATGTGGGGGAGGAGTTAAAGGAGGTAGAAGGTGGTGCAGGATTGGGAGAGATATCACCTGACAACAGCAGCAGTAAAAAAAGAAAGAGCAACTGTTTTTGGATTTAGGACATTGTTTATGATCAAATGAAATATGATGGTCTGAGATTATTCAGTATGATGAAGAGAGTATGGGAGCTGAAGATAGTAAAAGGGAGGAGAGAGGGGCTGATGTGGATGAGGGGTGATGGAGGCGGGATGGGGCAGTGAAAGTGAATGAAAAAAGCACATAGGAAAATAGATATGGAAATATAGGACATAATTTAAACCGAAAGTAAAAGAGTGAGGGTTACATGACTCTTGGCCTGAGTAAATATTATGTACAATCAAACTGGTGAGTGTTGATTATGGTGCAACACATGACTCTCATTCACTGGATCAATCTTCTAATTTCTTGTGCAGTACCCTGGTATGTATGGTCATCATTCTTGGCCCATCCTGATTTATATGGCCACCATACAGGTATAAAGTGATCCTTATCCTGGGCTCATCCTGGTATACATAGCCCCATCCTAGTATATATGGCCCTCATTCTAGGCACATCTTGGTATATTCTGCCCCCATCCTATACATGGCCACATCCAGGTATATGTGGCCCTCACTCTTATTTATATGGCTATCATCCTGGTATATATGTCCCTCATCCTGGTGTACATTTTCCCATCTTGGTATATATGACCCCATTCTTGGCCCATTCTTGTATATATTTCCCCATCCTGTTATTTATGGCCCCAATTGGTATATATAAACTTCATCCTAGTTTATATGGCACTCATCCTGGTATATATGGCCCTCATCATGGCATATATGGTGCCCAGGTGAGGGCCTATCCTATGCGGTCGTATCTTAATGTCTAAGGTTTGACGAGATGCTAGAGATCACTGTCAGCATATTTTTATTGAAGACAGTCAGCCTACAGAAGCAAAATGCATTATCACCTCTTCCCATGCCTATAATTTCACCCACCTCTGTGCGGCAGCTTCAGTGCAGAGAGACGGGTGGAATATTATGGGTGTGGAGTGCAGTGCATATTCATTTTAATAAACAGAGGGTACACATTTTTGCACAAGCGCCGCCTCCTGCTCCTGTCTACTGTGACCCTGCGCAGCCGCCACCCCCTCAAAGCCGCAGCTAGGTAAATTCAGACTATAAAACCCACCCCCCACTTTCCTCTAAAATCTCTTATTTTGGGGGATAGGTTTGTCTTAGTATATAGGTATACCCTATAATTGGGTGGCATTAGAGTTTTTCACTTCCTCACTGAAGTGACAATTTGCATATTTCCCAGAGGAGCATTGCAGCTACAAGTCTCCTTATCTGCTTATCTATCTCCTTATGTCAGCAGGCAGATTCCTCTCCATAAGGAGAATAACTAGTCCCCAGACCTCTCTCTCAGCCAGGTCAGAATTCCCACACACTGCACTGATGAGGGGCAGTTACCCCGAATCCGCAGCATCTGCAATTTGTGGTTCTGATCTAGCACAAATCCTAGGTCATATTAAAAGGCTTGTTAAAGAATTGATTATGACTTTAAGGATTGCTACCCTTATTGGGTAACATTAGAGTTTTTCACTTCCTTACTGAAGTGCCAATTTGTATATAGGTATATGTTACTTTTGCTACACCACATATATTTTGCCAGAGTAGGGAGAAAGTTAAAGAGTGCAGCAATTCAAGTTTCGCAGTTATATATATTAAGGATTTTAAATGAATCACTGGCAGTACACTTCATTTGTTTTAAGTTTCATTGGGCAATTTTTTTTATCCTATTCAGTGTAGATTAAAAAAAAACCTTGTAACCTGGCAACTGCTGCTGAGAGGTTGTATTCTTATTCTGATGACAGTATTAGGTATTCAAATAATAATAAGGCCAGATTGTTATGTGTTGCTAAGTCAAAATGCCCTGAGTAATTATGTGACAATACATTTGGATAAAAAAAGATATGGAAAAAATCAAGTTGTTCTGGCTTATTCATAATATTAATAATAGAGGTGTTATCAGTCATTGTACAGGAGAAGGAGGTGAGCTGTGATATCACCTATTGTGAATGGTGGATCCTGTTTTATCTACTGTATATAGAGGTGTTATCAGTTATTTAGTGTTTCCCACTCCCACATGACCTCCTCGCCCCATCCCCTCTCTATTGGGGTCTCTTAAAGCTATGTTCTGGGGCCCCTCCTTTTTTTAATCTATACCCTTGGTCTCGGACAACTCATAAAGTCCCATGGCTTCCAGTATCACTTGTACGCTGACGACACTAAGATTGGCCACCTCTTTGGCCCAGACGTCACCTCTTTGCTGTCCAGAATCCCGGAGTGTCTATCAGCCATGTCTTCTCCTCTCGCTTTCTAAAACTCAATGTAGACAAAGCCGAACTCATCATCTTTCCTCCATCTCACACTCCTCCCTTACCTGATCTATATATCACAATAAATGACATCACACTTTGCCCTGTACCTTAAGTCCGCTGCCTCGGAGTAACCCTTGACTCTGCCTTGCCCTTCAGACCACACATCCAAGCTCTCTCCACCTTCTGCCACCTCCAACTCAAAAATATTTCCAGAATTCGTCCCTTCCTCAACCCTCAATCTACTAAACTACTAGTCACTGCCCTCATCATCTCCCGCCTCGACTACTGCAACTTCCTCCTCTGTGGCCTTCCTGCTAACACTCTTGCACATCTCCAATCTGTCCTTAACTCTGCTGCCTGACTAATTCACCTCTCTCCTCGCTTTTCCTCCACTTCTCCCCTCTGCAAATCCCTCCACTGACTCCCAATTCCCCAGCGTATCCAATTTAAACTCCTAACATTGACTCACAATAGCCATCCACAATCTGTCCCCACCATATATCTCTGAACTAATCTCCCGATATCATCCAACTCGTAAACTCTAGCTATAGAAAAAAAGGAGACACAAGAGGCGCAGATTGTGCCTTATCAAAAAGACACTTTTGCTATTGTGTGGATTTTATAGGGGTCCACTCAACTTTGTAGGTTGTAAAACCCACAACCAGTTTGAGCACTTTAGCAGCTGCCGCAGAACCTTCACCGTCACGCCAAAATCCGCGGGAAAACAGAAGCTTTAAACAGGAATGGTTTCCATGGTCCGCTCTGCTGCTATTCAATCAAAGTACTTCCCAAAAGTTGTTACCATCATCAGGTCCTTTATTCATCTATACCAACGAGTTTCAGTGCTGGACCCTGAGGAAGGTGCTGGGACAGCACTGAAACGCGTTGGAATGGATGAATAAAGGACCTGATGATGGTAACAACCTTGGTGAAGTACTTTGATTGAATAGCAGCAGCGCGGACCATGGAAACCATTCCTGTTTAAAGCAACTTGTAAACTCTGATCTTCCCAATACCTTCTTCTTTCCTCCACACTTGTATGTTCCTCATCTAACCACCTGCAAGACTTCACCTGAGCATCCCCCATCCTCTGGAACTCTGCATCCCAAAATGTCCGACTGTCCACCACACCCAGAACCTTCAAGCTGAACCTGAAAACACATCTCTTCAGAACAGCCTACAGCCTACAATGACTATGATGCCACCTCACCACCACTGGTCCTGGTGCTCCACCACCACTGGACCAGGCGCTCCACCAGTATCAGACCCAGTGCTCCACCACCACCAGAGCAGACCCAACCAACCTACTGTCTCTCCCCCTACCGCCCTGTAGAATGTTAGCCCGCAAAGGCAGTGTCCTCTCTCCCCTCTGTACCAGACTGTCACTGTTAGGGTATGTGCCCATAGGACATTTTTCCAGTGTTTTTTCTGCGGTTCCCGCCTGCATTTTACCCTTGCTTTTATGGTAATTTGTTCTTGAGGTTGAGCTTCCCTGCAAAAGTAATTTGTTTCACAGAAATGCTGTGCCCACACATTGGTTTTGCAAGTGTCAAGACGTGTCAAATCCCTCCGGTTTTGCTGCGGATGGGAAAAAAATGGTCAAGTTCAATTTTTCCTGCGTTTTTGCTGCCGTCAATGGCAAAAATGCTGGAAAAACGCAGCATCAAAAATGCAGTAAAAACACAC
This sequence comes from Allobates femoralis, assembly GCA_033576535.1. Taxonomy (NCBI): domain Eukaryota; kingdom Metazoa; phylum Chordata; class Amphibia; order Anura; family Aromobatidae; genus Allobates; species Allobates femoralis. Next base: position 121,696,509 of record JARQOC010000008.1, read on the forward strand.
AAAAAACGTGCAAAAAACGTGATACAAACACAGGACCTGAACGCAGCAAATCTCCTGGCAAGGACTCTAGAGATCCTTGAAACCAGTATCAGTTTTGCTGCGTTCAGGACTTCTGGAAGGACATCCTATGGGCACATACCCTTAGTTTGTTCATTGTATTATTCACTTGTTTTTATGTAACCCCTGTCTCATGTAAAGCACCATAGAATCAATAGTGCTCTATAAATAAATAATAATAATAGTAATAACAACAAGCATATTGTTCTATTAGAAGTACAAAAACTTTGCTTGAGTGCTTCAAGAAAGGAAATTCAATAAAATATATCTTGCTCAAAAATTTAGAAAGCAATATTAACCCCTTAATCTCCGGGCGATTTCCCGTTTTCCGTTTTTCCCTCCCCTTCTTCCAAGATCATTAAGTTTTTTATTTTTCCGTCAATACAGACATATACAGACATTTTTTGGAAGATGGGTTGTACTTTTGAATGACATCACTAATATTATTACCGTATATACTCGTGTATAAGCCAACCGGTGTATAAGCCGACCCCCCTACTTTTGCCCCCAAAACCTGGGAAAACCTATTAACTTGTGAATAAGCCGAGGGTGGACCCCAGCACAAGTATACAGCCCCCAGCAGTGTGGTATACAGCAGCCTCCCCAGTGATAGTATACAGCAGCAGCCCCAGTGGTATATACAGCAGCAGCCCCAGTGGTAGTATACAGCAGCCCCAGAGGTATATACAGCAGCCCCAGTGGTAGTATACAGCAGCAGCCCCAGTGGTATATACAACAGCAGCCCAGTGGTAGTATACAGCAGCCCCAGAGGTATATACAGCAGCCCCAGTGGTATATACAGCAGCAGCCCCAGTGTTAGTATACAGAAGCCCCAGAGGTATATACAGCGGCTCCAGTGGTAGTATACAGAAGCCCCAGAGGTATATACAGCAGCCCTAGTGGTAGTATACAGAAGCCGCAGAGGTATATACAGCAGCCCCAGTGGTAGTATACAGAAGCCCCAGAGGTATATACAGCAGCCCCAGAGGTAGTATACAGCAGCCCCAGTGGTATATACAGCAGCAGCCCCAGTGGTAGTATACAGAAGCCCCAGAGGTATATACAGCAGCCCCAGTGGTAGTATACAGAAGCCCCAGAGGTATATACAGCAGCCCCAGTGATAGTATACAGAAGCCCCAGAGGTATATACAGCAGCCCCAGTGGTAGTATACAGCAGCCCCAGAGGTAATATACAGCAGCTCCAGAGGTATATACAGCAGCCCCAGAGGTATATACAGCAGCCCCAGAGGTAGTATACAGCAGCCCCAGAGGTAGTATACAGAAGCCCCAGAGGTATATACAGCAGCCCCAGTGGTAGTATACAGAAGCCCCAGAGGTATATACAGCAGCCCCAGTGGTAGTATACAGCAGCCCCAGAGGTATATACAGCAGCCCCAGTGGTAGTATACAGCAGCCCCAGAGGTATATACAGCAGCCCCAGTGGTAGTATACAGCAGCAGCCCCATTGGTAGTATACAGCAGCAGCCCCAGTGGTATATACAGGCCCCCCCATCAGTATATAGCCCCCCCCCCTTACTGCCGCAATCCTGTAAAAGAATACATTAGTATACTTATTCCTGACGCTGTTTCGTCGCCGCCATCGCGCTCCTCAAGCTTCATCCAGCGTCTTCCGGCTTCCTCCTCTGGCGCGCAGACAATGACGTCATTGCCTGCGCCCACCGGAGGAAGCCGGATGAAGCCGGAGGAGCGCGATGGCGGCGGCGGGACAGCGGCAGGGATAAGTATACTAATGTACCGTATTCTTTTACAGGATTGCGGCAGTAAGGGGGGGGTGGGGCCTGTTTACTGATGGGGGCGGGCGGCCTGTATACTGTATACAGTGTATACAGTATACAGTGACTCGCTTATAAGCCGAGGGGGGGACTTTTCAGCCCAATTTTTGGGCTGAAAAACTGGGCTTATACGCGAGTATATACGGTATATTGTCTACTGGAAAACAGGAAAAAAATTCCAAGTGCGGTGAAATTGCAGAACTAAGTGCAATTACACATTTTTTTTTAATGTTTTTTATTAATCATGCTTACTACATGGTAAAACTGATATGTCAGTATGATGCCTTGAATCGGTATGAGTTTGTAGATATCAATAATGTATAGTTTTACTGTTATCTAAGTGGTGAGAAAACTGCAGAAGTTTTTAACAAAATAAAATTTCACTTTTGTTGCCATATTCTGCGACCTGTAGCATTCTCATTGTTTGGCCTCTGGGCCTATGTGACGGCTTCTTTTTGTGGCTTGAGTTGATGTTTCTAATCATGCCTTTGTTGGGTAGATGTGATGTTTTGATCACCTGTTATTGGATATTACTGCCATGTTGCAGAGACCAAGCAAATGTAATTTTGGCGTTTGTACTTTTTTTTCCATTAGCAGTTTACAGATCTGAATAATTGATTTTATATTTTGTTATATTGGCCATTTCTAAATACAGCAATACAAGCAAATATGTATATTTTTTCTATAGTTTTATTTACAATGTGGTAAAAGATTTGAACTTTAACATAATTTTTTTAATATTTTAAAACCTTTTTATTAATTTTATTGTATTTCACACTGCCCCTTAGGGCACCTCAGCACTACACTGTCTGATTACTTCTCCTGTTCACAGACATGCTTATGCACATCTGTGAACAGGAGAAATGATCACTTTTTTTTAGCTGCAGTAGCTCGCTGGTCATCCACCGGAAGTGATTCATGACAGTATCTGGGGTCATCTCAGGACCCCAGGCTGTCATGGCAATGCATTGAGGCTCCGTGATTGTATTACGGCATCTTTGATGCCAGTGGGAAACAGCTGGCACGGTGCTTTGAATCACACAGTCATTGATTGACAGCACAATCCAAAGGGTTAACAGTGTCGTGGATCTAATCGGTGCTGTTAGCTACACATGTCAGTTGATCAGATCAGGTGAAGTGTGTGTGGATGATGTGAACTCAGTATGTGAGCTTGCATCAAGAGAAGGGAAGTGGCCGAAGGCGCACTATTACACCCTTGGTCGTGAAGGGTTTAAATGTAGCTATTTTTCAATTTTACTTGAAGTTACATTACTGCATTGTATAATATTGTGTCTGGTGTCAGTAGGGCTGTCATCAGTAGTAAGAAAAGTCAAACAATATGAGGACCCACTGGAGCACCCACTGCTTTTCTATGTATTTACATGTACTTTCTAAGTGACACTGCACAGGACATTATTGTTTTTTAGTGGAAATTGTTTCATGCTTCATACAGCAAATGAGATGAAATCACAAGAAAAAGTGCCCTCAGTGTTTCACAAACGTATTGATAAAGGTGGGCACTACACTGGATGTTAGCATAACGCAAGGCTTATTAACCAGGACTGAAGACAGGCCCATCAGTAATGCAGGATCCAGGGTCGCACCCACCATCCAGGACAGCACAAGGCTCTGGTTGGGATTGTAGTACTTTACTCTCTTAAGTAGAGGGAGCTCACTCCACACCAACAGGGGAGGCAGTGAAGGAAAATCATACTGTGCTCACACAGTGATCAGCTCGCAACAGTTCTTGGGGATTCCAGAGCCAAAATAGTTCCTCCCCAGCTAGCCGATGAGGTCCAGGAGTCCACAAGAGGTATGTGGAACTGCAGCACTAACTGCTCACTCCCATAAAGGGAGTTGGCAAAACTTTTAGAGAAAATAGGAAAAATAGAGGTGTTCAGGAGCTACTCCACAGTAAAACACCTGAGGAAGGGACAGTTTGGTCCTCAAAACGCGTTGTGAATTGTAAACAAATAACCTTTTTTATTACTTTTTTATCTCTGGTTTATTATGGAGCATTGCCTTGGCACTGCCATTTTTTCTATTTTTTGTCATACCGCAAATGGTTTCTATATATAGTGTATTGCAAAGTTTAAAGTAAAAAAGAAAATATATCCAGTCACTCTTGAAGTGTAATCCCGGTAATGGTCTGGAAGCACGGCATCCTCACTGCTACTCAGCATAACAGAAAGTAGTAGAAAGGCAAATGGATTCAGCTCTCCAAAATGAGGGACATTAAAAGTAGTATTTTATTTGATAGAGTTAAAATATGAAAAAGGGCACTTCAAAAAAACTATATATACATAATGGGGATGGGGTGCAAAATTAAAAAATAATTAGACATCTTTCGAATGAATGGTGTTCTTAGATTATGATTATCAAAAAAAAAATATATATATATATATATATATACATACCCCCTTTATGTATATACTGTATATATTTTTCTTTAAGTGTTATTTTTTATATTGATATAACTTTATCAAATAAAATATTTCTTTTCATGTACCTCGATTTGGAGAGCTGGATCTATTTATCGTTCTACTACTTTAAAGTATGCATTTGGGTAGTAATAACCTTTAAAGAGGACCTGTCACCAAACCAGGAATGGTGATCTAATTACAGCACTGGATGCAGCATGTCTGCTGCATCCAGGCAAGGGGTCTCCCAGCTCTTGAGCCCCCCCTGTACCCTGGGATAATACACTTAGAAAACTTACATGCTGCCGCCATTAAGGAGGTAGGTAGGGGCAGGAGCCAAAGGGCAGATTCACACCCCTTGCATGTTTAATCTGCCCACCGCTGCCAATCATTCTCTCCCTCTTCAGCAGCATTAAACAGAGTTTTTTTTTTGCAGGGGGTGTGAATCTGCCCTTCGGCTCCAGCCTCTGGCCACCTCCTTAATGGCTGCAGCATGTAAATTTTCTAAGTGTATTATCTCGGGGTACAGGGCTGCTCAAGTGCTGGGGGACCCCTTGCCTGGATGCTGCAGACATGCTGCATCCAGTGCTGTAATTAGATCACCATGTGTGGTTGGTGACAGGTCCTCTTTAAGAATGATATGTTCTAGGAAGAGTAAATCTTGAAGGGCCACTTGTAGAGAAGAATCTGTATTTACTTTCAGATCACAGACCAAAACACAGTATTTAACGTCAATCAGTGGCTTCTATGACTAGCAGTATATTGTCCTGTATTAAAAGATGCCCAAGCTCATGGGATAGGGACAAAAAACTATGATTTTACAAAGCAATAATGCTAAATATTCTTGAGTGCGGACTTCAATTGAAGACACAGAATCTTAAAATGTGTGGGAATTTGATGAGCTACATAGAAAAGTAATTATTTAATCTGCTAAGAGACAAAATGCAGGTAATTATAAATTTAAAGAGAACTAATTAGATTTATTCTGCCCAGACCCTGGCACCATGAATCAGAGCCTGGTTTTAAGAATGTCTGTAGATATATTTTTAATGCTTGAGCATTTCAAAGAAAATAAACCCAATAAATGCAGCTTTGGGTTCTAGGTAGAGACTACACTATGCTGGCACTGCCGCTGGCTGTTTTTTTAGTGACACTGTAGGTGATTTACTCACCCCAATGTTAAACAAGTTTTTCCTTAGCAAGAAATGGGTCGAGGGAAAAATTGCCGAGATTCTTCCAATGCAAGTGCATGGGTGTGATAAAAACATCAAAAACCACACACATAGCACTTGTACCAAGATTTTAGCATAGCCATTTTGCAGTAAAAAGTCAGAAAATGTCAACAGACAGACAGATAGATAGATAGCCTAGATAGATAAATAGATGCTAGGACAGCTAGATTCAGAATACGAGGGCTTGTGTCAATGGCTGCTTTTGGGGCTGCCCATTAAGCTTTATCCATATTTACTGCACTGATTGGCAGCAGCCAATCAATGATGCTTACTCTCTTTGAGAGTGTCTGTGATTGGCTTTTGCAATCAGACAGCATTTTCATATTCTGGATGGTTGTTACCCTGACGAGAACATGGGTATTGGACCCAGTGGACCACAGATGGTTTGTTGAAGCTACCCAATAGGAAAAGGAGGCTAGGGTCACACATAGACATTTTCAGCCTCACTGCTAAAATCTCAGTGATTTTCTGCAGAAGCGGACAGAAGTGGACATCGATACCGGTGTCCGCTTCAGCAGAACGGAGAGCCATAGGCAGCCATTCATTACCTGTACCGCAGCTGCACACACTCCGCTTTGGGGGCCGCTTTTCAGTGGTGCACAGGAAATGTTGACTGGTACGTTTCCTGTGCACCACTGAAAAGCGGCCCCCGAAGCGGAAAGTGTGCAGACACGGTACAGGTAATGAATGGCTGCCTACGGCTCTCCGTTCTGCTGAAGCGGACACCGGCATCGGTGTCCACTTCTGTCCGCTTCTGCAGAAAATCACTAAGATTTTAGCGGTGATGCTGAAAACATCTATTTGTGACCCTAGCCTGACTTGAATAAAATAACAGTCTTTACTGGGTATACACCTACAGGAGCAAACAAGGTCTGGCAATGACAAAGTCTCTTAAGTAGATCTTTCAGGCTGTTGTGTGGAGGGGACAGCTTCTGACACTGACAGGGACCAGCAAGAGCAGAATCCACTCAGAGGTATGTAAGAGTAGTACAGGTTCACCAATAACAAAGGCAGGCTAGTTGGAATGGCTGGCTTGCTGGAGAGAGATGCCGACAGGCAGACTTGGTGGGCTTGCTAAAGACAAGTGCAGACCGACAGAATTAGAATGCTCAATTGAGGCAGACAGTAAGACAAGACAAAGTATTAGAAATTTCAAGTTGCGAGACAAGAGCAAGGTGCAAGGCAAGGGACCTGACAACATGCAACGTACTAAAGACAGGAAAACTTTACTAAGGCACCTCCTTTAAGGGGAGGGTGCCTTATATACACTGAACCTCTCAGTAATGGGTTGAGAGGCACTTTCAGGTTTGGATGCAGTGGCTCTTTAAATGTTAGCAGGATGCGGTAGGCGTTGCCTAAGGAAGGTCCTGGAATTACTTCTCAGTGACTACAGACTACAGGCCGAGAAGTCTGCAGGCGTTGAGATAGGAATCATTGCAGGATCAAGAACCTGTTGATCCATTGCAGGATCAAGAACCAGTATAGGAGAAAGTACAGCAGGCTGGGCAGACCGTACAAAGCCATGTGTTGGGCATTGATCCCCCTTTCCAGTGGAGACTGGTCCCCTGGCTGGAGGCACGACAATGGTCTCTGTGATTGGTTGCCACGCACATTAGTGTATGATAACCAACCTGCCGTCATTGCATGTAAAATAAATATATAATTTAAAAAATGCATAGAGCTTCACTGTATTTTTCAGTCTCAGCACAGATAAAGTGGACAACTGTGAGCTGTCTCACAGAGCTGAGTAATTTTACCTTGGCCACCACCAGGGCCACTGGAAGAGCCAAGTAAAGCACCTGAAAATGATGTTACAATAGAATCCACCATTTTCAAGGGCAGCTTTGGGCTGCTATTTTTTAGCATGGGGGACCCTAAAACAATGGACCCTCACCCTACTGAGAACACCAGCCCCAGCTGACAAAGTTTTACCTTGCCTGGCAATTAAAAATAGGACAGAATCCCTCACATATTTTTGTCTGCCAAGGTAAAATTAGACAGCTGATGGTAGCAGCTCACAACTGTCTGCTTTATCTGTGACAACCAAGCACACACACCATTCAGATTGTGAAAATGCAGTCTGACTGTAACAGCCAATCACAGACGCTCTCACAGAGAGTCACCATCTGTGATTGGTTGTTGCTGGTCAATGAAGTAAATATGCATGAAGCTTAATGGGCGACCCTGAAAGCAAGCAGCGGGACACTGGTAAGATTGATCTACCTATCTTAGTATCTATCTATCTATCTATCTATCTATCTATCTATCTATCTATCTATCTATCTATCTATCTATCTATCTATTTACCTTTTTGTTTTTCTCTCTATCTGTCTATTTATTGTAACTTTACAGTTAAAGCCCATACTTATGACATGCGCATGATGTTTGAATGCTGGGTGCGGGGAAACCGCACACTGGCATGCCATACAGATGTCAAAATGCATGACACTCCCCATGATACTCTGCTACTTTTCTTCCACAGTAAGAAAAGATATGCAGATGTGAACATACCCTTATCCTGTTATCTTCAGCAAATCACTTGCTTATACAAGATGAAGTGCTGTAGAGAATTAGTAATTGAAAAGAATTTTGCTTAATACAGACTGTGATTGACAGATGATTTTAAGTCTTCAAATGTGCCATTTGTATTACAGCAGTTCACATTGATTGATATACCTAGCAAGTCCATCTATTTGTAGGATGAGCGGACACATGACATTTAAGGTTCTCGGACTCTTTATACAGTTTTGTTCAGGACTAGGGATGAGTGAACTGGACTTTAAAGTTTGGAGTTCATATCGAACACAGACTTTTAGAGATTTTCACTGTTCAGGTTCGGAGTTAAGGTTCTTGGCATACACAAATCACTGTCGAGGGCACTGCTGTGCTCAGGTGCACACGGTGCTTGGCTCAGTGTGAACCACTTGCAGTGTTTGAATAGCTTGCACTGGGAAGGGGGAAATAGGGTTATTGGATGTAATGTGCTGAAAAATGAAAATAACAAAACCCCACTTTCCACCCCCCAAAAGTGCTTTATCTATGGCTGGCTGCATGTGGGCAGATAGCCGAACTGCCAATCAGTGATGTCCAATGAGGTGTGGTTCAAGTTTGGGTCAAATTGTCATCTCCTGTGAATGTGACACTCGCTGATCCACCTGCACCTGTTAGCTGCACGTCATATGACAGATCAGCCAGCATGTGAAGGAAATGATGCAAGCTCAGTGCGTGAGCTCACATCAAAGGGAGGGACACATCCTTGGTTGTGAAGGGGTTAAAATAAAGGACATTAAGCCTGCTACTAAACAATGGGACCAAACAATTATTGATATAGAGTACAATCTTTTTCCCATTTAAGAATTACCAGAACACAATTGTAAAGAAAGGAAATACACCAAGCATATTTAAAATGAAAAGACCTTTATTCACAATATTCCATTTGGCCCATTACTTACAGTAATATTTGATAAAATTACTCCTCTACCTCATGCTTGACAGTCACAACAGTTGGAAATAACATGGAAATTTATGCAGGAATTTTCTTATATGGTATTAAAGCTTCTAAAAATAACACTTAAGTTATTCATTATTATCAGCTAAGCATATGCCTCAACATTGAGCGCTACCAAACCATCTACAAAGGAACGCGCAAACCATTTTTGGCAGGGAAAAAGTTAAATGTCAGCCTAAGTATAGCTAGTCATTTATTTTTTATTGCTTTTATAATTTAGAACTGTTTTTGAAGTAACAGAAGGACCATCACAGGAGACAAGTGGGAAATAGGTTATTGCCCTTGGAAAACTATAGTGACTTTTTATTTAACGAATTCAAAAGAAGTCACTTGATAGCCAAGAGAATACCAGATGGCCTATGAAATGGGAACAGCGAGTGTGCTATCCAAGTGGAACATGTCTTTATCGTTGGATATACTACACAATACATGATCATTTTTCTCATGCTGTGTAGAAATTAAATAATGATGTAGTGGGGTATAGATTAATACATAGAGTGTACGGCTATTTGCTTTTTACACTTCATCTTGGAGAACAGTACAAGTTTCTTACTGATCATAATGCAAAAACTAAGTATATGTAGACATAGAATTTCTCTTAGATCAAAAGTCTGACTGAAAGCATAAATTCTGCTAGTGTCGCTCGAGTGATGCTTTAAATCTAGATCCCCTGATCCCTCACCTTCCGACAGCTTCACCATTTTCCAGTGGTGATCTAATCAGTTTGTGGTGTTTTGTGACCTTCTGGCAGCTCCACAGTTTCATGGAGCATGACGGAGGTCACAAATCAATAAATCTCTAGGAGAGCCTCATGCTGGCCTCATTCTGGCTCACATAGAGATGCATTGAGCTCTTGTGATGTAGCCAGTAAGAGTGCACAACATGGTGCCGCGGGACTGGAGTTGTGTCATTCAAAGTTAAAGACGCTGTTTATGATCAGGAGCAGTGGACTTAAATTTAATGTACCACTCTAGTGTAGTGATGGGCGAGTCCTAAATTACTCGGAATCGCTTGACTCTAGCGAGTCCAAGCCCGGGACTCGCTACTTGTTGCGAGTCTAGCGAGTCCAATGTTAACGAATGGGGAAGCGAGTAATAGCGAGTAGTGTGCGATTTACAAATCGCAGATGTGTCTCGGAAGCTTCAGCCTGAAGCAATCCTAGTTTTGTCAGAGACTCTGACAAAACTAGGATTGGCATTGACTTGCATTGGACTCGTTTACTGTGCAAGTAATCGCTGGGAAACTCGCACAGTAAGGAATCTGGCTGTCTGCTCTGTGCAGGCTGCCGCAGCTCCAGGGTCCTAGAACCCGCCTGCTCTTCCTGTGTGTAGCAGAGCTGAGATTGTTCCCAGTCTGCTCATCCCTGTGCATAGACATCTATATCTATGCACAGGGATGTAGCAGAGAGGACATCGCGTTTTGGACTACGTCGGACGGAAGAGGATTTTTTTAATTAAAGATGGAGTCCCTAATGGCTTTTTTTTTTATTTCTAATAAAAAAAATTTCTCTGTGTTGTGTTTTTTTTAAAACAATTTAATAGAAATTCATGGCGGTCATGTCTCACATTGGCGTGACCGCCAGCTGATAATACAAAGCTGGCCCTAACCTCTTTATTACCCAGCGTGCCACCGCCACCAGGGCCGCTGGAAGAGCGGGGTTCAGCGCCAGAGGATGACGCTTCAATGAACGCGCCATCTTCTGGGGCGGCTGCGGGCTGCAATTTGCAGCGGGGGGTGCCCAGAAAGTTTGGGCATCCCTGCGCTGCGGATTCCAGCCACCAGCTGCTTAGCTGTACCTGGCTAGACATAGAAATTGCGCGGAGCCCCACGCATTTTTTTTTTATTATTTCATGAAATTCATGAAATAATAAAAAAAAGGGCTCCCCTATATTCTTGTGTCTGGCCAGGTACAAATAGGCACCTGGGGGTTGGGGGCAGCCCGTCGCTGCCTACTGGATCCGGCTGTAATAAAAAAAAAATGCGTGGGGCTCCGCGCAATTTCTATGTCTAGCCAGGTACAGCTAAGCAGCTGGGGGCTGGAATCCGCAGCGCAGGGATGCCCAAGCTTTCTGGGCACCCCCCGCTGCAAATTGCAGCCCGCAGCCGCCCCAGAAGATGGCGCGTTCATTGAAGCGCCATCCTCTGGTGCTGAACCCCGCTCTTCCAGCGGCCCTGGTGACGGTGGCACGCTGGGTAATAAAGGGGGTAATACCAGCTTTGTTATACAAGTTGGTATTAAGCCCGAGATTCTTAATGTCAGGCCACGTTTGACCCGGCCACTAAGAATCTCCAATAAAGGGTTAAAAAAACATAACACAGAGAAATTTTTTTATTAGAAATAAAAAAAAAAAGCCATTAGGGACTCCATCTTTAAATAAAAAAATCCTCTTCCGTCCGACGTAGTCCAAAACGCGATGTCCTCTCTGCTACATCCCTGTGCATAGATATAGATGTCTATGCACAGGGAATGAGCAGACTGAGAACAATCTCAGCTCTGCTACATCATCTCTGTGAGTAGGCGGGCTCTAGGACCCTGGAGCTGCGGCAGCCTGCACAGAGCAGACAGCTGGACTCGGCTCGCAAAGTAACAGCAGTTACTTTGCGAGTTTCCCTGCGATTACTTGCATAGTAATCAGACCAATGCAAGTCAATGGCAATCCTAGTTTTGTCAGAGTCTCTGACAAAACTAGGATTGATATTGATTTGCATTGAACTCGTTGCTGTGCGAGTAATCGCTGGGAAACTCGCAGAGTACCGAGTCCTGCGAGTCCCTTACTACTCGCCGAGTAACGAGTCCTAGCGAGTAGACTCGCTCATCCCTACTCTAGTGGTGAAAATTAGAGACAAGAAAACTTCCAGGAAAATATTTGGCAATTTCAAATTCGGCACAAACATTGCAGATTTGGTTCAAGATCGCAAACACGAGCAATTTACAAACATATCAGCGAATAGAACTTTGTATGTTAACTGATTGGGTCCTTCTGACAGTGTAGAATAGCGGTCAGGACGTGTTTGATGAAGGGAGGCGGTAGGGAAAGGTCAGAGTAGCGACGGACTTAATTTTTTTTCCCGGCATTTACTGTGTACATGTTCCAGCCTGGAAGTAAATTACAAGTGGTAAACACAAGGGCTTGTGTCAATGGCTGCCTTGTTTAATTGGATGCTTAAGTCACATGTCCCTTGGGATATAAAAGTGGCCATTTTTATAGCATTAACCCCTTCACCCCGGGCCTATTTTGACCCTAAAGACCGTGGCATTTTTGTCAATTCAGACCAGTGTCCCTTTATGAGGGTATAACTCTGGAACGCTTCAACGGATCATAGTGATTCTAAAATTGTTTTTTCGTGACATATTGGGCTTCATGTTAGTATTAAATTTAGGTCGATAATTTTTGCGTTTATTTGTGAAAAAAATCAAAAATTTGGCAAAAATTTGGTAAATTTAGCAATTTTCAAATTTTTTATTTTTATTCTGCTAAACCAGAGAGTTATGTGACACAAAATAGTTACTAAATAACATTTCCCACATGTATACTTCACATTAGCACAATTTTGGGGAAAAAAAAAACTGGTAGGACGTTATAAGGGTTTAAAGTTCATCTCCAGATCCTGGAATCCCTTGGCATCACCCACCTTGCCCTCTCCTGGATCTCCTCATACCTAGCGGACCGGACCTTCAGCGTCTCCCACTCCCACACCTCCTCCTCGCCCTACCCTCTTTCTGTCGGAGTCCCCCAAGGTTCGGTCCTGGGACCCCTACTTTTCTCCATTTACACTCTCGGCCTAGGGCAACTCATTGAGTCCCACGGCCTCCAGTACCACCTCTACGCCGACGACACCCAAATCTACCTGTCCGGCCCTGACATCACCTCCCTACTCTCGAAAATCCCACAATGCCTTTCCGCCATCTCATCCTTCTTCTCTGCTCACTTTCTTAAACTCAACATGGACAAAACTGAATTCATAGTCTTCCCCCCAAGAAATTCCACCCGACCTCCCAACCTATCCATCTGCATCAACGACTGCGCCCTCTCCCCAGTCCCCCAAGCCAAGTGCCTCGGGGTAATCCTTGACTCCTCCCTATCCTTCAAGCCCCACATCGAGGCCCTCACCACATCCCTCCGGCTCCAGTTCAAGAAGATCTCACGGATCCGCTCCTTCCTCACCCACGACACCGCTAAAACACTCATCCACGCTCTTATCATCTCCTGCCTTGACTACTGCAACCTCCTTCTCAATGGCCTCCCGGCTAACTCCCTCACACCTCTCCAGTCTATCCTCAACTCCGCTGCCTGACTAATCTACCTGTCCTCACGCTACTCCCCTGTCTCCCCCCTCTGCCAAGCCCTTCACTGGCTCCCCGTCTCCAAGAGATCCCAATTCAAAACACTAACAATGGCGTACAAAGCCATATACAACCTGGCCCCACCATACATCTCCGACCTGGTCTCCCGATACCTACCCTCACGCAACCTCCGCTCCTCCCAAGAACTCCTCCTCTGCTCCCCCCTCATCACCTCTTCGCACAACCGAGTCCAGGACTTCTCCCAGGCATCTGTCTTACTCTGGAACTCCCTGCTCGAACACGTCAGACACTCTCCTACCCTGAGTAGCTTCAAGTGTCACCTGAAGACTCACCTATTCCGTCAAGCCTACAACCTGCCATGAGACCCAGGCGACCGCCCCATACCTGACATTCCCCCATCCCACTGTATCCTAACCCGCCCCTCTTAGACTGTGAGCCCTCGTGGACAGGGTCCCTGACCCTCCTGTACCTGTACGTCGCCTAGATTTAGTGTACTTGTTCTTGTCTCCCTCATCCCTTATCCTCATGTAAAGCGCCATGGAACCTAATGGCACTATATAAATAAATAATAATAATAATATTAATAATAATAATAATCAGCAATTTTTCATTTTTCCAGCAAAATTTACAAAACCATTTTTTTAGTGACCACATCACATTTGAAGTCCCTTTGAGGGGTGTACATGACAGAAAACACCCAAAAGTGACACCATTCCAAAAACTGCACCCCTCAAGCTACTCAAAACTACATTCAAGAAGATTATTAACCTTTCAGGTGCTTCACAGGAACTAAAGCAAAGTGGAAACAAAAAATGGACATTTTAATTTTTCTAACACAAATGTTCTTTTAGCCTCAATTCTTTCATTTTCACATGGGCAACAGGATAAAATGCATCCTAAAATTTTGTTGGCAAATTTCTCCTGAGTACACCGATACCTCATATGTGGTCATAAACCACTGTTTGGGCGCACAGCAGGGCTTAGAAGGGAGGGAGCGCAATTTGACTTTTGGAGCTAATTTTCTATTTAAAAAGTCAAATTGCACTCTTTCCCTTCTGAGCCCTGCCGTGCGCCCAAACAGTGGTTTATGACCACATATGAGGTATCGGTGTACTCAGGAGAAATTGCCCAACAAATTTTAGGATACATTTTATCCAGTTGCTCATGTGAAATTGAAAGAATTTAGGCTAAAAGAACATTTTTGTGAAAAAAAAGTATTTTTTCATGTTTACGGATCAATTTGTGAAACATCTGGGAGTTCAAAGTGCTCACCACCCATCTCAATATGTTCCCTGGGGGGTCTAGTTTCCAAAATGGGGTCACTTGTGAGGGAGCTCCAATGTTTAGGCACACAGGGGCTCTCCATGCGCGACATGGTGTCTGCTAACAATTTGAGCTAATTTTCCATTCAAATTGTTAGTGGACACCATGTCGCATTGGAGAGCCCCTGTGTGCCTAAACATTGGAGCTCCCCCACAAGTGACCCCATTTTGAAAACTAGACCCCCCAAGGAACTCATCTAGATGTATAGTAAGCACTTTAAACTCCAAGGTGCTTCACAAATTGATCCGCAAAAATGAAAAAAGAAACAATTTGTGGAAAAAAAAGTACATTTTTATATTTACAGATCAAATTGTGAAGCACCTGGGGGCTCAAAGTGATCAATATGCACCTAGATAAGTTCCTTTGGGGGTTTAGTTTCCAAAATGTGGTCACTTGTGAGGGAGCTCCAATGTTTAGGCACACAGGGGCTCTCCATACACGACATGGTGTCTGCTAACAATTTGAGCTAATTTTCCATTCAAATTGTTAGCGGACACCATGTCACGTTTGGAGAGCCCCTGTGTGCCTAAACATTGGAGCTCCCCCACAAGAGTCCCCATTTTGGAAACTAGACCCCCCAAGGAACTTATCTAGATGCATAATAAGCACTTTGAACCCCCAGAAAAATGTGTAACTATACAGTCATTGTACAGGGACCAAGTGACTTAGTATATAATGTACCAACAGTACAGTATATGAGCATCATTTAATTTTGTTTAATACAGTCACCACCTGGTGATAGATAATTAGCAGCAATCTTAGATTCCAGTGAAAATGTGAAAACAATCCATGTACAGTATATGGGGATAAATACTTAAAAATGGAGGAACCATAGGTTTCAAAATATACAATGTCAAAGACAATTTGCAATATACAATGAAGGACAATAATCAGGCTTTTTCCAGGGTATTTTAGCCAGCTCAGATGGTCCCCTCATACTGTCTATTGAGTCCTAGAGGTTCCATAGTCTGAAGTTCATGAATCTAAAAGGATTCCCTCTTCTTCAGCTGCTTGACCATATTGCTACCATATCTATTAATCGGGACATGCTCAATGATCTGAAAATGTAATTGAGCTGTAGTGTGATGGTTATTGGCAGTGATGAGAGAAGGAGAGCTTGAAGTCTAGTGCCAGCTATTGGAAGTAGCAAACCTAAAATTTATTAACAAGCCTTGAACAACTTTTGCCATGTGACCTAGGTTCTCAATTTTCAGACACGGTCTCTCATCAGTGCAAAGTATGAGATCTGGTTTGGCTTGGTGAAAGGCTAAGACATGGATCTAAGAGGCATGCCAATATGAGGAGAATTATTTGCAATGCTCCTCTGGGAAATTAAATATGCAATCCGCTTCTTAAGAGAGGAAGTGGGCCTAAACTCTAGTGGCATCTATTGGAAGTAGGAAGCCCTCTTCCTCACTGAAGAGGCAATTTGCATCTTTAATTTCCCAAAAAAGCATTGCAGGCATATAAGTCTCCTCATATTGGAATGCCAGACTTCACATGTCACTCTCCACCAGGAGAAAACTAGCCCCTTAGATCCCTGTCTTAGACTCTCACCTAGCAAAACCAAATCTCCTACCTTGCACTGACAAAACACAATACCGTGGCATGGCTTGTTAAAGGGTTGATATTGACTTTTAGGATTGCTACTTCCAATAGGTGATAGTGACTGCACTGAAGGATAGAAGCACGACAGAAAAATAGTAATCTAAGAAAGTTTAATGATTAAACAAATTAAAATTGCACCATGAGAGCATACTGGGTACCTGATAGCAGGAGTCGCGGGTGGATTATGTTCTCTACTTCAGGGTTTTGCCTGATAGCACAACTCTATCGAGCAAGTAGATCATTTCTTTTGATTTACACTTGTGTTCCCAAAGCCTGCACCAGGGCACTCTCTTTCTTTTAGATCTTATCTCCAATAAGTGGTACTAGTGTTAAAGCCCTTTTACTTTTTATAGAGGCATTTGCATACTTAATGTCCCCGAGGAGCATTGTAGGCATTCAAGTTTCCTCATACTTGTATGTCACTCTCCACAAGGTGAAAATGTACCCAGAAGTGAGGGAAAACATTCCAAGAAATCCACTGACACCCATCCAGGAGGCTAAGATTCCTGTGCTATACAGTGTGGTGGCCTCCAATATGTGCCAACTATATTCACTATATCTTACCTATGGGCTTGTCTGAATAAAGGCCCAGTTACACACACAGGTATTTGTGCAGAGATTGTTGGCAGTGGTTGCAGTGAAATCATGGACACATTGTTACATTTTGTGGCCGTGTACAAATGGAACAATGTATCCATGATTTCACTGCAACCGGAGATCTGCGAACAATCTCTGCACAATTATCTGTGTGTAACTGGGCCTTAAGCTTGCGGCCTATTACCTGACAATATCCTCGAATCCAGAACAACTGGTTGGGTGTTTAGTATGGGCTCGCCGATGGTAAAACACAACAGCTTACAATGCATTAATTCTATTCCCCAACTGAATATTCCCCTGCCCCAATATGACTATAATGAACACTGAACAATGCTACTTCTCCAGATACACTGGAAATAACTTAACAAATATCCATATGCAACAGCTGTTTAACCGGAATTGAAGTTTTAAGAACTTGAGAAAATATCATGGGACATGGGAAAATATCACGGGGGCTTCCTCAGAAGCTCACTACTGGGTGAGCTCAAATATGGTCTGAAGTCTGTTGCATGCTTTGTCAGCACCTAGGTGTGAATTGGAACTTAATTGTAAACATTGAATTCTCAAAAATGAAAAAAACAGTTGATATAGCAACAGAACCAGAGGTCCCGAATGGTGATCTTGGCAGTAATTGTGGCCTAACACAGTTGCTATGCCTATCTAACCTAACTTCAGGCCATTTCTTAGTTTCAAGTATTTTGGTGCCAAAATGTGGTAGGATTTGTGCACGGTTAGCCACTGTGATGACGCAGTTAGCCCTAGTTCTCCTACAGACTAGAGTCTGCACCAGACAAGCATGCATTGCCATAATGTAATATAAGATACATGAGGCTTAAAAGATGGCTATAGTGGTTTTTTTGTTTTTCACTAGAGATGTGTGAGCATTTTGAAGTTCAGGTTCGGTTGGCCAAATGGGCATATATTCGTCAAACGTTTCGTTAAACTACTGAATCCCATAGAAATCAAATGGAACTAAAATCAAGGGCATAGAAAACACCTAGTCCAAGTATTTCAAGTTTCAGCAATGATCAGGAGCAGGGAGATGAGTGACTGGTGCAGGCATGGTGCTCAGAAAGCCCTGCTAAGTTCACAAAACACACAACAAAGACACGCGAAAAACAATCTCTACATTTCAAAAAATAACGGCCAGATACCACTAAAGTGGCATCTATTGACCCAGACAAAGAATTGTACAATGGCACAGCCTGCATGCATGGCACAGGGTCTGGAACAGGGCCTTGCCTAGCATTTCAAGGCTAAAACTTTTTCAGGAATAGGGAGATGAGTGACATGTATAGGCCTATTGGGCCACGGGTCCTTGTCATGCAACGGCTCCAATAAATTTTATGCTCTGCCACACTCGGTTGGCACAATTATTAGGTTCACGGAGTACTACCAGAAGAAATAGTCAGGTGGCTCAGTGACATGTATAGGCCTATTAGGCAGGTCCCCTCATATGTCATTTAACTGTCACACTTGGACTAAGAGGGATGTTTGGCTCCCATGCGTGACAGTGACGCAGAGATGTCCGGTGCAAAACAAAAAAACAATGGATGGTGAGTCATCGAGTTGAATAAATCTAGCGGAGGCTCTGCTTATAGGGAACAGGGGAGAGGTGTCCTCCTGCACATACCTGTGACTGTGCCCTGATATTACTACCATCCTTATATGAGTTCTTTCAACTCACTGCCAACCAGGATACTTAGACCCTTGGTTGCCCTAATGTTAGCCGTCAATATGGAATGGCCGATAAGAACACTAGTCCCAACCACTGCAATAAAAAAGATAAGAGGGAAGGGTAGACAGAGAGAGAACAAAGGCAACTTAACACCTGCTGCCACTTCTCCTAGGTAGCTGACGGCTTTGCAATGGTCAGGTCCTGCAGAGAGCTTCCTTCTCCTCAGGAAGTCAGGCCAGGAATGAAGTTCAATCTCCAGGAAAGCAGGCTGGAACCATGTGACCATATAAAGGGGATGGGAGTAATCATGGAGTGGCCACACCTGGTAAGAAAACTAGCAGCAGAAAAGTGACATTAACTCCTGAACTGCCAAAAAAAGAAACAAATTTAAAATGGAGTTTCAACAAGGGAAAGTGACAGAGGTCCCAAACCAGTCACTTGTCTCACAGGTAAGAGAGGCAATCGTGACAATAATCGTTCCAATAAATTTTTTCTTCTGACACACTTAGGTGGCACAAGTAATAGGTTCACAGAGCTCTATTGAAAGAATTAGTCAGGTGGGTCAATGACATGTATGAGCCTTTGGGGCAGGGTGCCCTCGTAACTCCTTCTACCGCTCCAATAAATATTATGCTCCACCACACTGAGGTGGCACAAGTATTAGGTTCATTGTGTACTACAGAAAGAAGGGTTCAGGTGGATCTGTGAAATATGTGAGCATGGTGCTCAGACAGCCATACTTAATTTACAAAACACACAACAAATACACCCCAAGAGGAGTCTCCACATTTTAAAAAATAAGGGACAGACACAACTAAAGTGGTATAAATTCACCCAGAATAAAAATTGCATAATAGCACAGGGTCTGGAACAGGGTCTGGCTCAGCATTTGAAAGTTTAACCCCTTTACGACGAATGACGAGTATACTCGTCATGAAAAGATGTCAGTTCCCGCATCATGACGAGTATACTCGTCATGGCTTTGAACTGTCACTGCTTCTAAACGAACAGTGACAGCTCAAATCTAAAAGCTGTCAGTGACAGCCAAGGGTTAGGGGAAGAGGTGTGGGCACCCCTGTTAACCCCTTCACCCCCCCCCTCCCCAATCACACTTATCTGCCGGCGGGTTGCACCGCAGCCGCCGGCCATGAGCTGATGCTCCAGCTCTCCCTGTGTCCTGTCCCCGCCCCCTGTGTCCAGCTCCCCCTGTGTCCTGTAGCCCCCCCCCTGTGTCCTGAGCCCCCTGTGTCCTGTCCCCGTACCCTGTGCAGCCCCTCCTGTGTCCTGTCCCCGTCCCCTGTGCAGCCCCTCCTGTGTCCTGTCCCCGCCCCCTGTGTCCAGAGCCCCCTGTGTCCTGTAGCCCCCCCCTGTGTCCTGAGCCCCCTGTGTCCTGTCCCCGTCCCCTGTGCAGCCCCCCCCTGTGTCCTGTCCATCCCCGCCCTCCACCCGACATAGTTTGTCTGCCGGCGGGCTTATGCGCCCACCGGCGAAGCTGCAGGGCCCCCTCCTCCTCCCTGCTGGCCCCCAGCCCCCGGTCCTCCGTCCCCAGCCCCCGATCCCCGGTCCCCAGCCCCGCTCACCTATCCCTGCGGGCTGCACGCTCGGTGCACCCGCCCGCACCGTCGGGCCTCCTCTGCAGTCCGGTGTGGCTCCTCCTCTTCTCAGGGGCTCCTCCTTCTCATCGCTGGGTAAGTATGAATGAATGAATGAAAGAATGAATGAAAGAATGAATGAATGAATGGATGGATGGGTGGATGGATGGATGGATGGGTGGGTGGGTGGATGGATGGGTGGATGGATGTGTGCGTGCGTGGATGTGCGTGTGTGGATGTGTGTGCGTGGTTGTGTGCATGCGTGGATGTCAGTACGTGAATGTGCGTACGTGGATGTGCGTACGTGGATGTGCGTGCGTGGATGTGCGTACGTGGATGTGCGTACGTGGATGTGCGTACGTGGATGTGCGTACGTGGATGTGCGTACGTGGATGTGCGTGCGTGGATGTGCGTACGTGGATGTGCGTGTGTGAATGTGCGTGCGTGGATGTGTGCGTACGTGGATGTGTGCGTATGTGGATGTGCGTGGATGTGGATGTACGTGGATGTGTGTGTGGATGTACGTGGATGTCAGCATGCGTGCGTGGATGTGTGCATGTGTGGATGTGCGTGCGTGGTTGTGTGCATGCGTGGATGTGCGTACGTGGATGTGCGTACGTGGATGTGCATGCGTGGATGATGGGTGCATAGGTGGATGGATGGGTGCAACAAGGGATCAAGTGTCCTCTTGTTACAATCTCTGGGATCATAGTCATGGTGCACTGTATAACTGATCATTGTCATACAGTGCACCATAACTCTGACCCCTGAGACTGTAGGAAGAGGACACTTGATCCCTTGCTGCAGTCTCTGGATTGAGCAGAGGCGATCGAGCGTCGTGGGACCTTCGTTGTGGACTGCGTCGGAGGCGATCGAGCGTAGTGGGACCTTCGTTGTGGACTACGTCGGATCTTTATAATAAAGATGGAGTCCGAATTTTGTTTGTGTTTTTTTTTCAAATAAAAAGATTTTTCTATGTGTGTATTTTCTGACTATTTACCAGAGATTCCTAATGGCGGGTCTAACATTGGCCCTATATTATGAATCTCGGGCTTAGTGCCAGCTGCCAATAAAAAGCTGGCATTAACCCCTTTATTACCCAGTTTGCCACCGGCACCAGGGCAACTGGAAGAGCATGGGTACAGCGCCAGAAAATGGCGCTTCAATGAATGCGCCATTTTCTGGAGCGGCTGCGGGCTGCAATTCGCAGCATGGGGGGCCCAGAACGCTTGGACCTTTCCATGCTGAGGATTCCAGCCCCCAGCTGCCTAGTTGTACCTGGCTGGGCCAAAAATATGGCGGAGCCCTAAGTCATTTTTTTTTCTAGAATTAGTTCTAGAAATAAAAAAAAATGGGCTTCGCTGTATTTTTGGTTGCAGCCAGGTACAACGAGGCAGCTGGGGGTTGCTGGCAGTCTGTAGCTGCCAAGTTGTACCTGGCTGGACCAAAAATATGGCGGAGCCCTACGTCATTTTTTTTCTAGAATTAGTTCTAGAAATAAAAAAAAAATGGGCTTCGCTGTATTTTTGGTTGCAGCCAGGTACAACGAGGCAGCTGGGGGTTGCTGGCAGTCTGTAGCTGCCAAGTTGTACCTGGCTGGACCAAAAATATGGCGGAGCCCTACGTCATTTTTTTTTTCTAGAATTAGTTCTAGAAATAAAATAAAGCCTTCGCTGTATTTGTAGCCAGCCATGTACAACTTGGTAGCTGGCTGACTGGAATCCTCAGCGTGGAGAGACTCAAATGTTGTGGGTCTCCCACGCTGCAAATTTCAACCCACAGCCACCCAAGAAAATAGCGCATTCATTAGAGGCAGCATTTTCTGGTGCTGTACCCCAACTCTACCAGTTGCCCTTGTGCTAGTGGCACACGGGTTCTCCATATGCGACATGGTGTCTGCTAACAATTTCAATAGAAAATTAGCTCCAATTGTTAGCGGAAACCATGTCGGGTATGGAGAGCCCCTCCCTGTGTGCCTGAACATTGGAGCTCCCCCACAAGTGACCCCATTTTGGAAACTAGACCCCCAAAGGAACGTATCTAGATGCATAGTGATCACTTTCAACTCCCAGATGCTTCACAAATTCATCCATAAAAATGAAAAAGCACGTTTTTTTCCACAAAAAGTTTATTTTTCCTTATTACGGATCAATTTGTGAAGCACCTGGGGCTTCAAAGTGCTCACTATGCATCTAGATACGTTCCTTGGGTGGTCTAGTTTGCAAAATGGGGTCACTTGTGGGGGAGCTCCAATGTTTAGGCACATAGGGGCTCTTCATATCCTACAAGGTGTCCGCTAACAATTCCAATTGTTAGTAGACACCATGTTGCGTATGGAGAGCCCCTGTGTGTCTCCACATTGGAGCTCCCCCACAAGTGACCCCATTTTGGAAACTAGACCCCCAAAGGATTATATCTAGATGCATAGTGAGCACTTTGAACACCCAGTGCTTCACAAATTGATCCGTAATAATGAAAAAAGAAATTATTTGTGGAAAAAAAGTGCTTTTTCATTTTTACGGATGAATTTCTGAAGCACCTGTGGGTTCAAAGTGCTCACTATGCATAAAGATACATTCCTTTGGGGGTCTAGTTTCCAAAATGGGGTCACTTGTGGGGGAGCACCAATGTGGAGACACACGGGGACCTTCCAAACGCGACATGGTGTCCGCTAACAAATTGAGCTCATTTTCCATTCAAATTGTTAGGGGACACCATGTCGCGTTTGGAGGCTAAAAGTCCATTTTTTCCTTCAACTGTATTTTAGTTCCTGTAAAGCACCTGAAGGGTTAATAATCTTCTTCAATATAGCTTTGAGTAGCTTGAGGGGTGCAGTTTTTGAAATGGTGTCACTTTTGGGTGTTTTCTGTCATGTACACCCCTCAAAGAGACTTCAAATGTGATGTGGTCACAAAAAAATTGGTTTTGTAAATTTTGCTGGAAAAATGAATAATTGCTGATGAACTTTGAACCCTTATAACGTCCTACCAAATTTTTTTTTTTCTTCCAAAATTGTGCTGATGTGAAGTAGACATGTGGGACATGTTATTTATTAACTATTTTGTGGCACATAACTCTCTGGTTTAGCAGAATAAAAATTAAAAATGTGAAAATTGCTAAATTTTCAAAATGTTTGCCAAATTTTTTATTTTTTCACAAATAAACGCAAAAATTATCGATCTAAATTTAATACTAACATGAAGCCCAATATGTCACGAAAAAACAATCTCAGAATCGCTAGGATCCGTTGAAGCGTTCCAGAGATATTACCTCATAAAGGGAGAGTGGTCAGAATTACAAAAAATGGTCCGGTCATTAGGCTGCAAAGTGACTCGGTCCTTAAGGGGTTAATATTGATTAGAAACAGGGGGTTGAGTGACAAGTGTAGGCATTGTTCTCAGAAAGCCTTGCAAAATTCAGGAAACAGACAAGAAAGAGTCTCCAAGAAAAGTCTCCATATTTAAAAAAAATTTTTTCCAGATACCACTAAAGTGGCATAAATTGACTCAGAATAAAAACTTATAATAGGGCAGCCTGCATGCATGGTAAAGGGTGTGGAACAGGGTCTGTCCTAGCATATCAATATTAACCCCTTCCCGACCTATGACGTTATAGAGAAATCATGAAAGTCAGTGCGTTCCCAACCCATGACGTTTCTATAACTTCATGGCTTCTTTGCGGTCCTGCAGCTCCGGTGACAGGGCCAGTGACAAGTCACCAGATCCGCAGGATCACAAGGACCTGTACTTTAGCCCAAGGGGGTGGCTTAGCCCCCATGGCTAAAGTCACTCTTATTGGCAGTTGAGAATGAAACTGCCATCAGAGCAAATCATATTGCACACAATAGACCTCGAGGCTGTAGGTCAGAGGAGGGTGGGGAGAGAGAAAACAGGCGCAGATCTAAATGTAAAAGTACAATATTTCTCAGAAGTACACTGGGCAAGAGAACTCACCTTTATTGTGTCTTGTTTCTTCGCATATCAACCCACTGGGGGTCTTACAGGGGTTTTTGTCTCCTTGGTATGCTGCTGCTATCCTCCAGAGAGCGGAACTCCCAGCTATGAGCCCGTGGAATGAAGCAAGTAATCAAGGTATCCAGAGGATTGAGCGCTCCCAAGGAGATTTACCTTATGATAAGGACACTGACAACCACTCAGGTATACCTGAGGAAGGCTATTTTATGATATTTATAGCCGAAACGCGTTGTTTTAATTATGCTTTTATGACTTTTATGACTTTTTACTACCGTGAAGCCATTTGAAATAAATCTCCAAGAAGGAAAAAGGAGTCAGTGTCCTTATCATAAGGTAAATCTCCTTGGGAGCGCTCAATCCTCTGGATACCTTGATTACTTGCATCAGAGCAAATCATAGGGATTCACCCCTCCAGATCTGATTGGAGATTTCCAATCAGATCTGGAGAGGCAAATCGGCGGGTGTCCTCCCCTTCCTCAGCCCCCTCCTGCTCCTGAGCTGATCAGGGCCCCACCCTTCTCTCTCATCCATTCCCCCTGCCCTTCTGATCAACATCTACCTGCTGGCGGGCTGCACCCTCCGGTGCACCCGCTGGTCAGCCTCATCTCTGCGTCCCCCCTGTGTCCTGTCCCCCCTTTCCAGCCCCCCATGTGTCCTTCTTTCCCCCCACCATCACCTCTCCCAGCGGGCTGCACCCGACAATGCACCCGCCGTCAGCCTCCTCTGCTCTGTGTGGGCCCCTCCTCCTCTTCTGGGCTCCTCCTCCTCACCGGTGGATCGTGAGTGAGATAAGTATGAATGAATGAATAAATGAATGGATGCATGCATGCATGCATGGATGGATGAATGGGTGCATGAATGGATGCATGGGTGCATGGGTGCATGCATGGGTGGATGGATGGGTGCATGGGTGCATGCATGGGTGGATGGATGTGTGCGTTCAAGGATGTGTGCATGCATTAATGTGTGCATGCATGGATGTGTGAATGGATTGATGTGTGCGTGTATGGATGTGTGCATGCGTGGATGTCTCTGCGTGTGTAGATGTCTCTGTGTGCATGGATGTGTTCATGCACAGATGGATTTGCGTGTGCATGGATGTGTGCATGCATGGATGGATGTGTGCGTGCATTGATGTCTCTACGTGCATGGATGTGTGCGTGCATGGATGTCTCTGCGTGCATGGATGTGTGCGTGCATGGATGCATGTGTGCATATGTGGATGTGTGCGTGCAAGGATGTGTGCATGTGTGGATGGGTGCGTGTGTGGATGGGTGCGTGGATGCGTACGTGGATGTGTGCATGCATGGATGTCTCTGGGTGCGTGGATGTGTGTGTGCTGGATGTCTCTGCGTACGTGGATGTGTGCGTGCGTGGATATGTGCATTCTTGGATGTGTGCGTGCGTGCATGTATGTGTGCATGTGTGGATGGGGCATGTGTAGATGCGTGCATGGATGGATGGGTGCATGGGAGGATGGAATAATGTATGGGTGGATGGATGGGTGCAACAAGGAATCAAGTGTCCTCCTGTTGTAGTCTCTGGG
Source organism: Allobates femoralis (assembly GCA_033576535.1). NCBI lineage: Eukaryota > Metazoa > Chordata > Amphibia > Anura > Aromobatidae > Allobates > Allobates femoralis. Next base: position 121,722,143 of record JARQOC010000008.1, read on the forward strand.
ATCATAGTCATGGTGGACTGTATGACAGATCATTGCCATACAGTGCACCATAACGCTGACCCCAGAGACTGTAGGAAGAGGACACTTGATCCCTTGCTGCAATCTCTGAATGTAGCAGAGGCGATCGAGCATCGTGGGACCTTCGTTGTGGACTACGTCAGAGACGATTGAGCATCGAGGGACCTTCGTTGTGTACTACGTCGGAGACGATCGAGCATTGTGGGACCTTCGTTGTGGACTACGTCAGATCTTTATAATAAAGATGGAGTCCGAATTTTTTTTTTTTTTTTTCTCAAACAAAAAGATTTTTCTCTGTGTGGTGTATTTTTTGACTATTTACTAGATTCCTAGTGGCCGGGTCTAACATTGACCTGATATTATGAATCTCGGGCTTAGTGCCAGCTGCCAATAAAAAAGCTGGCATTAACCTCTTTATTACCCAATTTGCCACCGGCACCAGACCAACTGGAAGAGCCTGGGTACAGTGCCAGAAAATGGTGCTTCAATGCATGCGCTATTTTGTGGGGCGGCTGCGGGCTGCAATTCGCAGCATGGGGGGCCCAGAATGCTTGGGCCTCTCCAAGCTGAGGATTCCAGCCCCCAGCTGACTAGTTGTACCTGGCTGGATCAAAAATATGGTAGAGCCCTACATCATTTTTTTTTCTAGAATTTACTTCCAGAAATAAAAAAAAATGAGCTTTGCTGTATTTGTGGTTGCCAGCCAGGTACGAGGCAGCTAGGGGTTGGTGGCAGTCCGTAGCTGCCAAGTTTTACCTGGCTGGACCAAAAATATGGTGGAGCCCCACATCATTTTTTTTCTAAAATCAATTCTAGAAATGAAAAAAAAGCCTTTCCTGTATTTTTGATAGCCAGCCAGGTACAACTTGGCAGCTGGGGGCTGGAATCCTCAGAGTGGAGAGACCCAAATGTTGCGGGCCCCCCACGCTGTAAATTGCAACCCATAGCCACCCCAGAAAATAGTGCATCGATTAGAGCGGCCATTTTCTGGTGCTATACCCCAACTCTTTCAGTTGCCTTTGTGCTGGTGGCACACGGGTTCTCCATACGCGACATGGTGTCCACCAACAATTTCAATGGAAAATTAGCTCCAACTGTCAACGGAAACCATGTCGTGTTTGGAGAGCCCCTCCCTGTGTGCCTGAACATTGAAACTCCCCACAAGTGACCCCATTTTGGAAACTAGAACCCCAGGGAACTTATCTAGATGGGTGGTGAGCACTTTGAACCCCCAGATGTTTCACAAATTAATCCATTTAAAGAATATGAATTTACTTATGCATGTTTCCATAAAAATATTGAGTAGCATAAGCTCTATATTCACTTGCACAGACATAGGTTCTTAAGAAGACCAAAGGGCAGGGGCAGACATACCATTGATGCAACCTGTGCAGTCGCACAGGGGGTTCTTAAGGCAAGAGGGCCACTTTACCTCCAAAGCAGATGGAATTGTGCATTAAAATGAGCTAGTGGACTGCAAAGAGTCCATATACTGTTCTTGCACAGGGGTCCTCATCTGTCTATGTCCGCAACTGCTGTAATGTATATTGTACAATAGGTTGGATTAAGTATTCACTTATAAAAGGTATTTTACTATAATGTATTGTATTGTATTAATGATTTCTGCCCACACAGATGTCAATAGTGAGACTGAGCGATACTAGTTAAATTTTACTATAGTTACTGATAAAAATGAAAAATATTATGACCAGGAACACAGTACCATGCTTCTCTAGTAATAGCTTTAAAATCCAATTAGACATTATCACAATTTCCCCACCTGGAAAGCCTAATTGTATATTAAGTATAATGTTGATTTGCGTTTGATAATACTTTAGACATAACTTTAATAATGAGTGCTGGTTCACTGGATGATATAGATTATCGCATGGAGAGGTTTTACCATTTGTTGATGAATTCTTGGTTCAATGACAGGATCCTTATCCCTACAGGCTTTCATTACTTTAATTTCATCATAGCAAAAAATAGAACTCATTATTTTAAGCAAATCCAATTCTGATATATCTGACAGATGAGTTATTGAGTGACTATATTTCAGCTCTAACTGTATTAACAGATATTGCAAGAATGCTGGAGGCTATGATTAACCCTTCAATGACTTCCAAAATGCCTTTTTAAGGAGGTCATGAATGGGTCTTATTCCTTAGAGCTGGTTGGTGTTGGCACAGAGTTTATAGCGTCCCCCAGAGGGTGAAGACTGAGTGGGTCTCAACTGTATACTCCTGACACCCTTCTGCATTTTTAGCACCTACCATGATTGTTTAACTCCCTAGATGCCATTATCAACTTGTGCAACTGGATGACTTACTGAAGGAAGGGGCTGCTTCTTTAAAGGGAACCTGTCACCAGGTTTTTGCCACCTAATCTGAGAGTAGCATAATATGAGCTTAAGTAGCACAAACCCTAATCATCAACATTAACAGAAATAAACACATTAGAAATAGATCACTCTGTAATGACTCTATATATGTGTTTCACTTTATGTGTTGAATTACTGAAATGAATTCACTTGTTGATGATATTCTAATTCATTGAGATGTGCCTGTATATATAAGGGCATACAGATGCTGGCTGTGCTTTATTTGGGGAAAATCTGGTGATTCCATGTAAGAATTTCTTCTCAAAAATGGTAAACTAAAGTATTAATAATAACCACAAAGTCAAGATTAGACATATTCGCTCATAATATACACATCGCCATCCCTTGCTAGTCTTTTGTGTTATGAGGTCTTTATATGTATACTTTGAAAGAAAAGAAATTTTTTTTTTTAATCACGTGACTATAAGGAAAACTGATTCTCCGAATGTCTATGAAGGAGCAAATCTGTGATCTGGTGATTTTTCACTCAAATGTAAAAAATGCTCACCAGCATCCACATGGAATCTGTTTGCCTTGCAGGATGACATTATTGCTTATTCTTGACAATCCATTCCAATCTACGGCAAAATCTGCAGGCACAATTATAAGAAGCTGCAGACCTGTTTTGGAGCAAAAGTTTCCTCTCCATACGTGTTTATTCTTACTATAACCTCTCCTAGATATTCCCATGTCAATCAACATTCATAGTATGTGGCACAGTGGCTCAGTGGTTAGCACTGCTGCCTGGGGGCCAGAATTCAAATCCCATAAAAGTCAATATCTGCAAGGAGTTTTTATGTTCTCCCTGTGTTTGTGTGGGTTTCCTCCAGATTCTCCAGTATCCTCCCACACTTCAAAGAGATATTGATAGGGGATTTAGATTTTGAGCCCCAATAAATGCAGGGTTACTGACATACAGGTGCATCTCAATTAATTATAATATCATTAAAAAATGTATTTATTTCAGTAATTCAATACAAAATGTGAAAGCATATATTATATAGAGCCATTACAGACAGATCTATTTCAAGTGTTTATTTCTGTTAATGTTGATGTTTATGGCTTACAGCCAGTGAAAATCCAAAGGTCATTATCTCAGAGAATTAAAGTACGGAGGATGAAGAGTCTGAGTGATAAAATATTAACTGAATAGGCATCAGTGGCTTCACCTTGTGTGGTTGTGAGAGTCACAACCACTATAAAAGCAGATCACGACTGCTGCAGTCCCCAGCGTCGTGCATATACAAGAGGGAGGATGAAGGGTTAAAAACCACACTGGCGGTGAATATAATATTCATTTATTAGTCAACATGTTTCACGGCTCCTTGGCCCCTTCCTCAGGACAAGTCAATATCAGATGACCATGTGTCGGGGCATGTCAGTGAGCCCTGAAACGCGTTGACTAATAAATCAATATTGTATTCACCTTTGATGTCTTGTGGAGTATGACAGCGCAGTTTTTAACCCTTCAGCCTCACTACTTTAATTTTCTGAGATATTGACCGTTGCGTTTTCATTGGCCGTCAACCATAATCATCAACATTAACAGAAATAAACACTTGAAATAGATCACTCCGTTTGTAATGACTCTATATATGAGTTTCACTTTTTGTTTTGAATTAGGCTAAGATCACTTCCCCTGCTCTGAAAACTTAGAAATTTTCTGCTGAAGCACATAGTGTTAACGCTATGCACTTCAGCAGAACGCTGCCCCATAGCAACCCTCTATTTACCTTGCCAGCGGCTCTACACAGGGCTGCTAGGCTTGTTAGGAGCGCACTGGAAACGCTGCATGAAAAAAATTAACTTTTTGATTATTTTCTAATTCATTGAGATGCACCTGTATGTAAAGTGCTGTGGAATTAAACACCATATAGATTAAACAATATTATATGTTATTATTCTTTTTAAAGCTGGTGTCTACATGTCTTTCATTAGAGCTAAATAATTTTTATCTGTTCAATGTTCATTTACTGGATATTGAGAAATAACCACAGAGAAAACAATTGATAAATATATTATGCTCCATTACATCTTTTTTTTTCTTCATTTCCTCTCTTTAGTTTCCTCTATATTGCAGATGAAATTTAACTTTATTTTAATAAATTAATTTTGTCTTAAACGTCAGATAAAATTAATTCAAACTAGCATTAACTTTATTAAACTTTTTTATTCTTGTGGACAAGAAACAAATTGGTTTATGCCCTTCACCTTCCACATTTCACTAGCTTGAATATCAAGTGTATTGTAGAAGAGCCATCTGTTTAAGTTATCTAGTTATCAATTCCAAGTAATTGAATGTGTCTTTCTTTAATCTTTTGGGTTAATTAAAGTGGACCTGTTACCAGGATGTGTGCACAATTTTCACTCTTATTTCATTCCCTGCTGTCCTTTGTATTCCGTTTTCGTTTTGTGTGTGTTTTCTTTTTAACTCAACCATAGAGATGAGTGAATCTTTTAAGGTTTGGTTCTATTTGGGTCTTCAAACTTCCCGGAGTTTAGCAAACCTGTTCGGGTTCAGAGTTAGGAGCTTTACATTTGAAAAGCAATGGAGTGAGTGTCGCACCCCAGGGGTTAATGTGCCACAGTAACACCATCAAGGGTTAATTCCCCACACAAACCCACAACATTACACTAGTGCCTCCAGGCCAGAAGGGGGAGCTAAAGCTGCTTCCCTATATATTCTGGTGTGGAGAGGAAGTGGGTAGTTCAGTACATAGCAGTACTGTGAAGAGTTCAGTTCCTGGGAGGACTGAGGGAAAGGACCTGGGTGTAAAAGGGCTGCGTTAGGCCCAACCCACAGTCCACTGTCCACTTCCAGGCCGGCCAAGGTCTGACGAAAGGAGTGGGAGAAGCAGAAGAACACACTGGGACATGGAGATACCCTATAACTCACCCCGGAGGAAGGCAAAGACCGGATACCGGATCCGAAATTGTGCCTGACACAAGCAGCACAGTAAACACCGGACTAGTGGAGGTTATATATCTTCACTGTACCACAGCGAAGCCACATGGTGGGGTCAGAAACACAAAATTAAGACTCAAGTTGCCTAGCAAGTTTGGTACCCATGAGGGGAGACAGGACCAGCAGCTTAGCTAAAGCGGCAGCAGTGCCACACACACAGCACAGGATTGGGAAGCCAAGGACCCGGCCAGGGTGGGAGCAACCCGGTCCCGGTACACACTCCGTGGACAGTACTCAGCTGTATACCATCTGCTACAGTAAAGACTTGGAAAACTACAAAACCGTGACTCTGTGTAATCCTTGTGCTCAAACCCTACTCTCCCTCACAAACTGCTATCATCTCTACAAGGGATGAATGAATACTGAAATATTCGGACTCTCTAGACTCGTAAAGAGTAGGTCCTGATCCTCGGTACTCGTTACGAGTATAGCGAGTCCTATTTAAGTCAATGGTGAAGCGAGAATTGCGATTAATTCCTTTGTTGCTGGACCCTATAAAGAGGTCTGGCAGCAGAGGAAAAACCTGTAATTCCCTTATTCATTGTTTAGAAATCTGCGGTAAAAAGCCGTAAGCTGTAAAATAAAACCGGATTCTCCCGGATTGCCCCAGTTCAGTGCAATCCGTTACCATAGAGTCCCATGTTACGGGGCGACGGATTGCTCCGGATCGGGGCAATCTGGGAGAATCCGGTTTAGGGTACGATGCGAAAAATCGGTCAAAACCGAATTCTCCCTGTCCGGTGCAATACGGCGCCCCGTAACATGGGACTCTATGGTACCGGATTACACCAGACCAGGGTAATACGGGAAAATCCGGTTTGATTTTACAGCTTACGGCTTTTTACCGCAGGCTTCTAAACAATGAATGAGAGAATTGCAGGTTTTTCCTCTGCTGCCAGACCTCTTTATAGGGTCCAGCAGCAGAGAAATTGCATTTCCCTTGATTTACATCGGACTCGCTACTGTGCGAGTAATCGCTAGGAAACTCGCAGGGTAACGAGTAGCCCGAGTACCCTACTATTCGGCAAGTAACGAATAGTAACGAGTAGACTCACTCATCCCTAATCTTTACCACTACCCCTACTCTGCATTATCCATAGACTATTATCACCACTGCCCCGGGGAACCAGGCTCTGCTCGTGGAGAGCCGTTACATCACCGGCTGCCAAACATCATCCCCGGAGGTTCTGTAGCAGCGGTGGTCACCCTGACCACACACCACGGGTGGTGTCACGACTTTCTCCCCTGTAAATACCCCCCATTACTTGTGGGCTCGGGTCCAGACCAAGACCACCGTGATACCCTCCTTTGATACCCTGGTCCGGTACCGAGTACCCCGTCCCAGTGGCTCCACAACTTGGCATCTACGAGCAGGATCTACTGTGCCCGGTACACCGGGCATGGTGGGCTGTGATTTGTGTGGGAAACTGTTTTAAAATTGCTGCCATTACAGAGCATGTGGCACACAGAATTTTAACTGCGCCACAAGGACTGTATTTTTGAATTGCCGCCATTACACAGCGCGCGATGCTCAGGAAGAAAAGGGGACGTGTCATTGTGGGCGGCACTCTGCAAAGCGCTCTGACATCATCCGGAGGGGAAGAGAATCCCTGTTGCACAGCGGAACCTTTAGTAGACGGAAGCGGAAGACAGGAGGGTCAACCTTAACTAAGGGGGCACAGGATGTCGCAACAAGGAGATGCTGCAGCACCAAGCAGCGGCGGAGCACCCGGCGGTGCTGCAGCACTGGATAACAGAGGAGCACCCATACACTTCGGGAGCAATGTGGCTACCACAATACTCAGGTGAGCCCAATACCTTCAATAACTTTATTACCAGAATCAAAGTGTACTACGTTATGTACCATCTAAACGAAGCCCAGCGTGTTGGTATGATTATTGGACAGTTAACCGGCAATGTACGGCGAGAAGTAGCGTCCTGGCCGGACACCGACAAAGATACTGTAGAGCATCTTGTGGCTGGACTAAAAGCAGCATTTGAGTCCAGTGCTGACACCCGGGCTAAAATGAGGTTCTTTAAATGCCAACAAAAGCCTAAGGAGAGCGCAAGAGACTATGCCTTAAACTTGCAGGAAGCGCTCAAAGCACTTAAACTAGCAAAACCTGCCTTAGCCCCGGGAGCTGATAAAATGCTGATCGATCAGTTCATAGAAAGCCTCCTATCCCCTTCTCAGAGAGGACAGTTGAGTATGATGATCATCCAGAATCCCAGAATGACTTTTGCCGAGTTAAAAGATAGAGCCATCTGTCTTCAACAGATAGAGGAGCCCCAGGATATAAACTTTACTCAAGGCCCTACAGCAGCACCTCAGCAGCCAGGAGCATCAGCGACATCTGCCATGTCCGAGATTGTTGCTGAACACAGAGAGCCTATCTCTAATGAGGCCCTCAACCAAAAGCTAGAGGCCCTGACGGACACTGATGTTTCCATGGCTAAAGTCATCAAGGAGCTGCGTGGATCCAAGCCTGCACCCAAGATCGAGTTGGCGACCAGCAAGGAGGATGTCCCGTGGATGAGGCCCAGGAAGTACCAAGCGACGAGAGGTCAACCCAGTGACCACTACCAACCGGATGGACAGCCCGTTTGCCACCATTGCAAGGAGCCAGGTCACTCTGCCCGAGAATGTGCTTTAAACGAGGATCCCTTGGGAAGGCGGGCCGCTCCTCAGGAATGAACTCCAAGGTCCTTCAGCCTGGTATGACAAGTTCGTGGGAGGACGTCCGGACATCCCTATTGTGTTAGATGGCATTCCCTACAGTGCTTTGCTGGATACCGGGTCCCAGATAACATTAATTCCACATGTTCTGTACAAAAGGTACTGGGCTGATTCAGACATTAATAGTGGTCCATCTAACATTGCATTGAACTTATAGGCTACCAATGGTGAACTATTACCACAAGTTGGGTTCAGAGAAATGACCATTCAGATTGGGAAGGTAGAATTGCAGAACCAGGGTATTATTATTGTAGATGTTGACGGGTGAAAAAGTGAACAGGTAATGTTACTAGGAATTAAAGTAATTGAAAATTGTTTTTCCGAGGTAATTACTGTCTTACAGCAGATCGCCGAGACTGCCAGAGACGGGCAACAGAGACTTCTGCAAAAGGAAATAACAGCCCTGATGTTGAAACAACAGGTAGAAATATCAGGAGGTGAAATCGGCAGTGTACGAGTAAGTGATCTAATACCCATTGTAATACCTCCCAAAACTGAACTGTTGGTCTGGTGTAGAGCCGCAATAAGCAATAAAGGGCAAGACTATCAAGCCCTGGTAGAACACATGTACTCAGATAGTAGACCCACTATACTGACGGCCAGAGGAGTAGTTGAGGTACACCGGGGAAGAGTACCATTATGCCTTCTAAATTGCGGGGAAGATGAGGTCACCGTACCTAAGTATGCTACCATGGCTAAATTATTTACGGTTGATAACAATGCCATCACAGCCGTCGAGCCCTTGAACCCGTCAAGTAAGGCGGATGACAATGGCTCAGGGGAAAAGCTGGGGGATTGGTGCCAAAAGCTACACGTGGGTACCAGTTCTACACTTCCCCATCAAATGCACGGAGTATACCGGGTAGTAAAAGAATATGAGCAAATATTCAGCAAGCACCCATTAGACTTTGGGCAAATCAAAGGAGTAGAGTACACTATACCCACAGGTAACCATCAGCATATAAAAGAGAGGTATAGACCATTACCACCGGCTCACTATCAAACTACCAAACACACGCTCAAAGAGATGAAAACTTCAGGGGTAATAAGAGACAGTTGTAGCCCCTGGGCAGCGCCTTTAGTGTTCATTATAAAGAAGGACTAGACCTTGAGAATGTGTGTAGACTACCGGCAGATCAACCGCATTACACACAAGGATGCATACCCGTTACCTAGGATTGAGGAATCATTAGCCGTATTAAAATCTGCTAACTACTTTTCCACCCTAGATCTGACTAGTGGGTATTGGCAAGTTCCTGTGGCTGAGGCTGACAAGGAGAAGACAGTGTTTATTACACCGATGGGCCTCAGTGAGTTCAATTGTATGCCGTTTGGACTCTGCAACGTACCCGGTACCTTCCAACGCCTGATGGAGAGCTGCCTAGGACATAAGAACTTTGAAATTGTCCTTCTGTACCTGGATGACGTCATAGTCTACTCCAAGAAGTATGAGCAACATCTACAAGACCTAGCAGAAGTGTTTGAAGCCTTGTCCGGATACGGCATGAAGATCAAGCCATCCAAGTGCCACCTTTTCAAGACAAAGGTGCAGTACCTAGGACATGTCGTGAGTTCAGAGGGAAGAGCACCAGATCCTGATAAAGTCACAGTGATAAGGGATTGGCCAAGACCTACTAATGTGAAAGAAGTGAGTCAATTCCTGGGCCTGATAGGGTATGTGCGGCACAGACGGCATGGTCCCATGGCCGGGGTGCATCACATGGGTTGTCGGCTTAGGAACCTGTTCACATGAGCCGGTTTTTACTGTGAGCTAACAGCTGAGAGTGAGTGCTGTAATCCTGTCCGGTACACAGTGGGTTAATACCTGAAGGAATTATGAGACCAATGAGCAGCTGAGAGAGCAACGTGTACTGATTGCATAGCAGCCCAGGTGGGTGTGTCAGTATGGGTGTGGCAGCTACGATAAGAAGAGCTAGCCAGGTGTCTGTGTGAGTCAGACTAGAGATGCATGGAAAGCAGAGCAGTCCTGAGCTCTGCAATGTGAGGTTGTGAAAGGAGCCTGCCAGCTCCATACCAGTGGCCAGGAACGGGGCGTTATGGCTCCTAGAGTGGGGAAGCCGTGGCTGAACCAGGGGGATGCTGGTCTGGATGTGTAGCGAGATACATCCGGGAAGGAGCCCTTGGGGATGCATGGTGTACCCGTGACTCAGGCTGCTAGACCCGGAACTGTGCCCGGTAAGACAGCAGTTCTTGTATGCTATAATGAACTGTGTACCATGTGAGAAATATGCCAGGCGGGAATAGCTGCCGTTGGGTCCGACTAGACAGTCGGTGGAGGACCCGAGGAAGTAGATGATGGCTTATGTAGAAATGCCATGTATGCTGTCTGTGGGAGAGACTCAGCCAGTGTGGATGTTATATTGGAGGTGATCCGTCCCATAGGGACGAGAGGGAGGCTTGGCCTGCTGCATGCGGGAGGCACCCATCCTTCAATGGTGTGTGTGTGAACCTGTGGCCAGATGTAGGGGTTAAGAGAGCTCCTAGAGTAGGGGACCGTAGCTGATCCAGACGTGTGAGAAAATCAATTGAAGATTGGTGTAGAAAATGTGGCCCGTGCAACCTCAGAAGAAAGGATGAACAAAGTCAGAGAGCCCCACTCCAGTCCATAGTAAAAAAGCAACCACTTGAGTTAGTTGAGTTAGACCACGTCAAGTTGTCACCAACCCGGTCAGGCTATGTCTATGCCTTAACCATCGTGGACTATTACTCCCGCTTCTTAGTGGTGGTACCCGTCAAGGACCTGACAGCGAAGACAGCTGCAAAAGCATTCCAAACATATTTCTGCACACCTCAAGGCTACCCGGAACAAGTCCTTGCAGATCAAGGTCCAGCTTTTGAGTTAGAGATTTTCCAGGAATTCTGCAACATGTATGGCTGTAAGAAGATTTGCACGACAGCCTTTCATCCCCAAACCAATGGATTATGCGAAAAGATGAACAATATTGTGATTGACCTGTTGAAAACCTTGCCAGAGTCAGAAAGAAATCAATGGCCAGAGAAATTACCCGACTTGGTAGACTTGTACATCCATGTCCCGGTAAGTTCTACAAACTGCACCCCAGCCTACCTTATGCGAGCTGCCAATCGATTTACATATGGGAATACTGAAACCAGACGCAGAAGTTGAAGAATCCAAATGGGATACCCTACGTCAACAGCAGTATCGCCAAATAGAAGAGTGCGTAGAGAAAAGTCTCCAGCAAGCTAGAGAAAGGCCAGGGTCACATTTGCGCTTTGACCCTGGCCTGCCGGATTCCGGTTTCAACTTAGAAATTTTTCCAGCACCGCATAGCGTTACCGCTATGCGGTGCTGGAAAACGCTGCCCTTAGTTACCCGATGTGTACCTTAACGACCTGTCACACAGGCAGCGGCTCGGAGTGCGCTTTACAGCGCCGCACAGGAAACCGTGTCTGCAACGCTGTAAAGCGCACTCCGAGCAGCTGCCTGTGTGACAGGTCGTTAAGGTACACATCGGGTAACTAAGGGCAGCATTTTCCAGCACCGCATAGCGGTAACGCTATGCGGTGCTGGAAAAATTTCTAAGTTCTAAGTTCTAAGTTGAAACCGGAATCCGGCAGGCTAGGGTCAAAGCGCAAATGTGACCCTGGCCAAAGACAAGAGAGAACCTTTAATCAACATGCTCTAGCAACCCCATTACAACCTGGTGAGCACAGGACTGTTTGTGGTATAAACTTTATTTGTATATATTTATCAGCCCCAGAAGAACTGCTATTTTGAATTTTGGACTCTTTTAAGCTTTATTGTTTTTTGTATTTTTCTTTTTAGACTCTGTAAATATTAATTGTAGTGAAAGGTTAACTGTTTGTGTGTTTTTCTACAGTCCCGAAATACTGTCTTTCACTAAGGGGGAATGTGGCACCCCAGTGGTTAATGTGCCACAGTAACATCATCAAGGGTTAATTTCCCACACAACCCACAAGACTACACTAGTGACGCGCACCCAGGGCTTGGGTACTCAGCTCTCAGGCGGTTTCGGGTCTGGGATGTCACGGGTGGCTGCCCGAGTCCGTGGCCCTGGTAGTCAATGAATAAGGGGGTTATTTACAGGGATTATGTACAAAGTTTGTCGTCGTGACGCCACTTGCAGTGTCTGGTGATGCTCACCAGCGCCGCCACAGTCCTCCGGTGGTCGATGGTATTGCGGATTGGATGGATTAGTCCCCTGCAGGCGGGACTGGACCGCCGGGGCAGTGATGCTGTAAGAAAACAGTTTATATGGGAAAAGATTCAGCAGAGTCGGGACTTCACTTCACCGGGTACTTTACTGAAAACTTCTCCAAAGTCATTACAGTTCAGCAAGATGTTACAATGGCAAATGCTACGGATGCTGCAAGTGGAACTTCTGGCTGTTAGATGGATCCCTCCTTGTGTACCTTTCTTTCCTTGCCTCCCAGTGGCGGTAAGTCTGACTCTTATAGATCATCTGACCTCCTGCTGCTCTTCCTAGTCTCCTCTCCCTTGTACCCGTCGGGTGAACCTTTTACTGTCAATCCAACGGCAGTATTGATTCTCCTCTTGTGGGCTCTTTGGGAGTCGGGGCTGTATTTGTAATATCCCCGGTAATCGGATTCTCTGTGAGCCGTATAGGAACTCAAAGAGTTGCGGGCTCCGGTACCCGGCTGCTTCCTTTGGAGCAAACTCTTCTGTCACTGTATCCCCCTTCGTAGAGTGAGCTCGCAACCGAGCTATCTAATCTCTTTCTTTCCTTCTCTGGGATCTGTACTTTAGCTTTTCTGGGCCCCTCAGCCGAGGAGGCCCTCCTTTTTCCCTCCAGGCTGGCTGCCTGGCTCCCACCAGCTCCTCACTTCGTCTTCCACTCACTACTGCTCACTATTTCCCCCTAGAGGCCACTATATATCCTCCCGGGGTACCTCCCACCTAGTAACCTAGTGTATGGGTGTTAGCTCAAGGGTTCCACCTAATGACCATAGTTCCAATTGCAGTGGGGTGACCACACCGCTTTTCTGGGTGCAATACCCCTTTTGTGGCACCTACGTAGTGGGGCGCCACACTAGCGCCTTCAGGCGAGAAGGGGGAGCTAAAGCTGCTTCCCCATATATTCTGGTGTGGAGAGGAAGTGGGCAGTTCAGTACATAGCAGTACAGTGAAGAGTTCAGTTCCTGAGAGAACTTAGGGAAAGGACCTGGGTGTAAAAGGGTTGTGTTAGGCCCAACCCACGGTCCACTGTCCACTTCCAGGTCGGCCACAGTAACATCACAAGGGTTAACTCCCCACACAACACTGGGCACTGAACTAGCACCTCTAGGCCAGAAGGGGGAGCTCAAGCAGCTCCCTGAATTATTCTGGTCTGAGCAGGAAGTAGTTAGTTGAGAGTTGATAGTTGACAGTTGACAGTTCAGTTTAGTGCAGGGAGCACTAGGAGGAGGACCTGTAAATGGGAGCAGTGCTGAGCTCCAGACAGGGACCACTGACTACTTTCAGGCCTGAAGCCAGGGTCTGAGAAGAGGAGTAAAAGAAACAGAGGAACATATCTGGAAGACTGAGTTACCTCATAACTCTCCCCAGAGGAGCACAGAAGCCGGATACCGGAATAGTGGAGGTTACATACCTACACCGTACCTCAGTGAAGCAACATGGAGGGGTCAGAAGCACAGTGAAATACTCAAGTTGCCTAGCAAATGGGGTACCTGTGAGGAGAAACAGGGCCAGCAGCTCAGCTAAAGCAGCAGCAGGGCCACACAAAAGGTGCAGGAGTCGGAAGCTGAGGACCCGGACAGGGTGGGAGCAACCCGGCCCAGGTACAGACTCCGTGGACAGTACTCTACTGAATACCATCACCAGTAAAGCCTTGGAAAACTTCAAAACCGTGAGTGTGTGTGATCCTTGTGCTCCAATCCTGCGTTCCCTCACAAGCAGCTATCATCTCTACTACTACCCCTATCCTGAAATATCCATAGCACCATCTATAGACTGTTACTATCTCTGCCCCGGGGAACCAAGCTCTACCTGCGGAGAGACATTACATACCCAGCTGCCAAACATCATCTCCGTGAGTCTGTGTAATCCTTGTGCTCAAGCCCTACTCTCCCTCACAAACTGCTATCATCTCTACCACTACCCCTACTCTGCATTATCCATTGACTATTATCACCACTGCCTCGGGGAACCAGGCTCTGCTCGTGGAGAGCTGTTACATCACCAGCTGCCAAACATCATCCCCGGAGGTTCTACAGCAGCGGTGGTCACCCTGACCACACACCACGGGTGGCGTCACGACTTCCTCCCCTATAAATACCCCCCATTACTTGTGGGCTCGGGACACGGTCTAGACCAAGACCACTGTGATACCTCCTGTGATACCCCACTCCGGTATCGAGTACCCCAACCCAGTGGGCTCCACATGAGCATTGCTCTGTTTGGGTACAGTTGATGCTTGACACAGTGTGAGCCTCATGCAATATTTGATTAAAAGCCCAGTTTTTAGGTGTTATATGTGTCTAAACTTAATTAAAAAAAAAAGCTTGCTCTCCTACCTTCAGAAATGTTTTACTTACAGCTGGCAGCATGTGGGCGGAGAGCTGAACTACCAAACAGTGACCTTCATTAAAGTTCATTAAAAAAAACGGATCAGTTTTTCTAAGGGCTTAAAAAATGCATTAGGATGTGTGAACAAAGCCACATAAAGATATACAGTTGTGGCCAAGTATTGACACCCCTGCAATTCTGTCAGATAATACTCAGTTTCTTCCTGAAAATGATTGCAATCACAAATTCTTTGGTATTATTATCTTCATTTAATTTGTCTTCAATGAAAAAACACAAAAGAGAATGAAGCAAAAAGCAAAACATTGATCATTTCACACAAAACTCCAAAAAATGGGCCAGACAAAAGTATTGGCACCCTCAGCCTAATATTTGGTTGCACAACCTTTAGCCAAAGAAATTGCGATCAACTGCTTCCGATAACCATCAGTGAGTTTCTTACAATGCTCTGCTGGAATTTTAGACCATTCTTTTTTGGCAAACTGCTCCAGATCCCGGATATTTGAAGGGTGCCTTCTTTTTTCAGAGCCAGAGTCTCAGAGTCAGAGTCTCAGAGTCAGAATCTCAGAATTTCATGAAATAATTAAAAAAAAATGCGTGGGGCTCCGCGCAATTTCTATGTCTAGCCAGGTACAGCTAAGCAGCTGGGGGCTGGAATCCGCAGCGCAGGGATGCCCAAGCTTTCTGGGCACCCCCCGCTGCAAATTGCAGCCCGCAGCCGCCCCAGAAGATGGCGCGTTCATTGAAGCGCCATCCTCTGGCGCTGAACCCCGCTCTTCCAGCGGCCCTGGTAGCGGTGGCACGCTGGGTAATAAAGAGGTTAGGGCCAGCTTTGTATTATCAGCTGGCCCTAAGCCCGAAATTTATGGCGGTCACGCCGATATTAGACATGACCGCCATGAATTTCTATTAAATTGTTTTAAAAAAAACACAACACAAGGAAAATTTTTTATTAGAAATAAAAAAAAAAGCCATTAGGGACTCCATCTTTAATTAAAAAAATCCTCTTCCGTCCGACGCAGTCCAAAACGCGATGTCCTCTCTGCTACATCCCCTGTGCATAAATATAGATGTCTATGCACAGGGAATAAGCAGACTGAGAACAATCTCAGCTCTGCTACATCATCTCTGTGCACAGACATTCATGTCTGTACACAGGGAATGAGCAGACTGAGAACAATCTCAGCTCTGCTACATCATCTCTGTGCACAGACATTCATGTCTGTACACAGGGAATGAGCAGACTGAGAACAATCTCAGCTCTGCTACATCAGGCAGCAGGCAGGCTCTAGGACCCTGGAGCTGGGGCAGCCAGAACACAGAGAAGACAGGATCTTATCTGTGCGAGTCAGTGATTACTTACAAAGTAAACTAGCAATGCAAATAAATGACACAACTAGGATTGCTTCAGGCTGAAGCTTCCGAGACACATCTGCGATTTGTAAATCTCACACTACTCGCTATTACTCGCTTCCCCATTCATTAACATTGGACTCGCTAGACTCGCAACGAGTAGCGAGTCCTGGGCTCGGACTCGCTAGAGTCAAGCGATTCCGAGTAATTTAGGATTCGCCCATCACTACTTTAGGACAATTCTTTTTGTGTTTTTTCATTGAAGACAAATTAAATGAAGATAATAATGCCAAAGAATTTGTGATAGCAATCATTTTCCGGAAGAAACTGAGTATTATCTGGCAGAATTGCAGGGGTGTCAATACATTTGGCCACAACTGTAGATAGATGCTGGAATAGATAGATACAGTGCGTTGTGAAAGTATTTGGCCCCCTTGAACCTTTCAACCTTTTGCCACATTTCAGGCTTCAAACATAAAGATATAAATTCTAATTTTTTTGTGAAGAATCAACAAGTGGGACACAATCGTGAATTGGAACGAAATTTATTGGATATTTTAAACTTTTTTAACAAATAAAAAACTGAAAAGTGTGGCAAAAGGTTAAAAAGTTCAAGGGGGCAAAATACTTTCACAAGGCACTGTAGATAGATGAGAAATGCCTATATAATGCCCCCATTTATATAATTTATACCGGGCAGCACGGTGGCTCAAGTGGTTAGCACTGTAGCCTTTGAAGCACTGGGGTCTTGAGGTCCTGGGTTCAATTTCCACCAAGGACATTAAGGACAACATCTGCAAGGAGTTTGTATGTTCTCCCCGTATTTGCATGGGTTTCCTCCCACATTGTAAAGACATACTGAAAGGATATTTAGATTGTGAGTTCCCAAGAGAGACAGCATTACTGATGTATGTAAAGTGCTATGGAATCAATAGCGCTATATAAATGAATAAATATTATTATTATTATTATCATGTGTCCACCCTTTAATGCCTTTCACGGGGCACTAAATGGTGTTTAGCTGTTTATTTAGGCCAAAATTAAATAATTAATTGAAAAAAAGGATGTGTGGTCCCCCTTACTTTTGATTGCCAGCTAGGGTAAAGTGAACAGCTGCAGCCTGCAGACAGCAGCTGGCAGCTTTTTCTTGGCTGGTAATCCAAAACAGAGGTTACCCAAAGCTGTTTCTTTCTTTATTTCCAAATAAATAATTAAAAAAAAATTTAATTGAGGCCCCCCAATTTGGAAAACTAGCCGAGGTAAAACCGAATGCTGGAATATGGTATTCTCATGGTAGGAAGGGCCATCTTTAATGGGCCCTTTTAACCCTAAAAGTAGCAGGCCACAGCCGCCTCAGAACTGGCGCCTCCATAAGATGCACCAATACTGGTGCTTAGCCCTTACTCCTCCCTCTGCCCTGGTGAGGTGGAAAACAAGGTAATAGAAAGGATTAAAGAAAGCTGAGAATTGATAGCTGTCATAAAACCATGGATTGGAGATGTTCAGGCCTCTAGGAGACCCGTAGATCACCAATCCAATAAGCAAATAGTTCAAAAATATACACAAAGAGAAAAATTCTTTACTTGAAATAAAACACAGACTTCCTCTGTTACACATATATTAACTCCAAATAAGCTCTAATGGTAATCCACAACACAATGCCCAGTGAAGCTCTCCAGTTCTGCTACATTGTGGTAAGTGGTTGCATTACAGGACAGACTCATAAAAAGCAGCACTTACACTGACTAAGCCATGACTGCAAGAGCAATGACATCAGAGAGATCATCTAAGGTCACAGCTGATGCGGTTCCTATGGTACTTCACCTGTGACCTCAGTTGAACTCCCTGACATCACCGCTCTCGCATCCATGGCTCCGTCAGTGTGAATGTTGCTTGTAGTGAGTAGGCACTGTAATGCAACTGCTCACCACAATGTAGCAGAGCAACAGAGCATCACTAGACATTGTGCTGTAGATTATCTTCAGAGCTGAGTAAGTTTGGGGTTAATAAATGGGTAAAAGAGGATTGTCTGTGTGTTTTATTTCAAATAAACGGTTTTTCTCTGTGTACAGTCATGGCCAAAAGTTTTGAGAATGACACCAAAATTATATTTTCACATGATCTGCTGCCCTCTGGTTTTTATTTGTGTTTGTCTGATGATTATATCACATACAGAAATATAATTGCAATCATATTATGAGTACCAAAAGGTTATATTGACAGTTAGAATGAGTTAATGCAGCAAGTCAATATTTGCAGTGTTGACCCTTCTTCTTCAGGACCTCTGCAATTCTCCCTGGCATGCTCTCAATCAACTTCTGGACCAAATCCTGACTAATAGCAGTCCATTCTTGCATAATCAAGGCTTGCATTTTGGCAGAATTTGTTTGTTTTTGTTTGTCCACCTGTCTCTTGATGATTGACCACAAGTTCTCAATGGGATTAAGATCTGGGGAGTTTCCAGGCCATGGACCCAAAATCTCTATGTTTTGTTCCCTGAGCCATTTAGTTATCACCTTTGCTTTATGGCAAGGTGCTCCATCATGCTGGAAAAGGCATTGTTGGGTGCCAAACTGCTCTTGGATGGTTGGGAGAAGTTGCTCTTGGAGGACATTCTGGTACCATTCTTTATTCATGGCTGTGTTTTTAGGCAAGACTGTGAGTGAGCTGATTCCCTTGGCTGAGAAGCAACCCCACACATGAAAGGTTTCAGGATGCTTAACAGTTGGCATGAGACAAGACTGGTGGTAGTGTTTACCTCTTCTTCTCCGAATAAGCTGTTTTCCAGATGTCCCAAACAATCGAAAAGGGGATTCATCAGAGAAAATGACACAGTCCTCAGCAGTCCACTCCCTGTACCTTTTGCAGATTATCAGTCGGTCCCTGATGTTTTTTCTGGAGAGAGGTGGCTTCTTTGCTGCCCTCCTTGAAACCAGGCCTTGCTCAAAGAGTCTCCGCCTCACAGTGCGTGCAGAAGCACTCACACCAGCCTGCTGCCATTCCTGAGCAAGCTCGGCACTGCTGGTAGTCCGATCCCGCAGCTGAAACAGTTTTAAGATACGGTCCTGGCGCTTGCTGGTCTTTCTTGGGCGCACTGGAGCCTTTTTGACAACAATGGAAGCTCTATCCTTGAAGTTCTTGATGATGCGATAGATTGTTGACTGAGGTGCAATCTTTCTAGCTGCGATACTCTTCCCTGTTAGGCCATTTTTGTACAGTGCAATGATATCTGCACGTGTTTCTTTAGAGATAACCATGTTTAACTGAAGAGAAACAATGATACCAAGCACCAGCCTCCTTTTAAAGTGTCCAGTGGTGTCATTCTTACTTAATCATGACTGATTGATCGCCAGCCCTGTCCTCATCAACACCCACACCTGTGTTAATGGAACAATCACTAAAACGATGTTAGCTGCTCCTTTTAAGGCAGGACTGCAATGATGTTGAAATGTGTTTTGGGGTTAAAGTTCATTTTCTAGGCAAATATTGACTTTGCAAGTAATTGCTGTTAAGCTGATCACTCTTTATGACATTCTGGAGTTTATGAAAATTGCCATTAGAAAAACTGAAGCAGTAGACTTTGTAAAAATTAATATTTGTATCATTCTCAAAACGTTTGGCCATGACTGTATACTGTGTTGTTTTTTAACAATTTCCTTTTGGGATTGGTGATATACAGGTCTCATAGAGCCTGAACATTTCCAATCCATGTCTTGATGACAGCTGTCAATTCTCAGTTGTCATTAACTCCATCTATTATCCCAATTGCCACTGCACCAGGATATCGGGAAGATCTGGGTAAAGTGCCTGGATTTGTCACTTCTAATTTATGTGGCAAATCTGGGTTGACTGCTGGCTGCTATTCATACCCTGGGGGCAAAACCAATGTGACTTCTCAGGGTGAGAATACCAGCCCTAGCCATGTGTTTTATCTTGGCTAGCATGAAAATTGGGTGGACCCTACATCAATTTTTTGAATTATTTAATTTTACATTGCACTTCGGAACCCAGTTAGCTATTGTTTTCAGCAACCAAACACAGACACCAGCAGAGAGGGCGACCAGTACAACGTCTGACTTTAACCAATCACGGGGGTAAGCAGTGAATATGTATTGATGAGTTTAATGAGTGGCTCAGAAGCAGGATGATGGCAGCGATGAAACTTGGTTATTATAACAGTTCAGGAAGCTAATGGCAGTGCCAAAACACGGGGTTCCACTGTAAAATGGTTTAAGCTGTTTTGGCAGCTCTTGCCCCACCCAAAGGTGTCTTCTATGCCTTTGATTTTGTCTCCCATTGAATTCAATGGGGTTTGGAAGGATCGTCAAACTGTTCGGCAAACACCTGGATGCTCGGCAAACCATACTGAACCCGAACATTTTAAGGTTCACTTATCTCTAGTCTTCATGCTGATTGAGTAGGCAAAAATTCTCACAGACACACTTTAAAATCTGGTAGTAGTGTAAACCTACGAAGAGGAGTGTTAGCTATTACAGCTGTAGATTGGGAAACATTTCCATATTAATGAATAATAATATGGGGACCAACTGCATATTAATGTTTACAGATTACAGATTGGGGATCATATCTAGATTGAGGTCTATAGATTTAGAAATGGGGTGCTGTGAAAGTCACTGTCGTAATATATTGGTGTTTTAATGCTTTTATCCATATAGTCAAGTAACTCTAACACTGTCTCCGATATACTCTTGAAGCTGAATGCAGAATGCACAGTTCAACCACCTTGTTGTAAGTCAAGATCAGTAGGTGATTCTATGACAGTAGGATAGACACATTAGCTTGCAGGTGGCCTTGGTTGCTGTGAAACTTTTTGCAATATTTTAATATTATTAAAAGTACAGGTGTCTGACCCTTTGTTCTGTTCTGCAACTCTTACAAATGAATTTAATATTGTCTACAGCAATATTTCAGGACACAGCATACAGACAAGGTAAAAGAGAAATCTGTTGCTTATTTGAAATGAGTGGTACTAACCTCATATTTCAATTGTTATTGAGACACACTTTACTCTTAAAATTACATTTTTACAAAAGCATGGCAGGCTGGCTGTAATAATAAGCACAATAACTCTGAGCATGTGATTCAATCAAATACATGCTGTAAATAGGGAATCCAATATAAAAACTGAAATAATATCATTATTTAAAGTAGTCAAATACAAAAATAACTCAATCTTTAAACTTTATAATGCCTTCCCATGTTAAAACAATGGCGAAGGAGCCTTAAAGATAGTAATAATAATAATTTATTTATATATCGCCAACATGTTCCGCAACACTTTACAATTTAAAGGGGACATATACAGACAAATTCAGACAATACAGAGTAGCAAAAAATTCTACAGATACCAGGATGAGTGAGGGCCCTGCTCACAAGCTTGCAATCTATGAAGAAATAGGGGAGGCATAGATGTAAATGGTAAAAATTGCCATAATATATGGTCTAGCCATCAATGTAATAAATAGGGGATTCCCATAATGTTGCATGAACCGATCACCAGCCAGGATCTGTACAAGTATAGATAAAGTGCTATTAAGTGCATGGAGGGTATAGACAGATGACACAAGAGGTCAGATAGGTGAGGTGGGGTGATAGGCTATTCTATAGAAATGTATTTTTAGGTTTTGCTTAAAACAAAGGGAATTGGGAATTAATTGATTTGTTCTTGGTAATCTGTTCCAGAGAATTTGTCCAGCTCGCGAGAAGTTTTGGAGACAGGAGTGGGAGGTTCAGATTGTAGATGATGTCAATCTTAGGTCACTTGTGGAACTGAGGGCATGTGTAGACCGAGATGAGGGAGGTGATGTATGGCGGTGCAGAACTGTGAAGGGCTTTGTGGGTGAGCGTGATAATTTTAAATTGTACTCTATAGCGAATGGGCAATCAGTGCAATCACTGGCATAGGATAAAGGCATCAGTAAAGCTGTTGGATTGGAATATGATCCTGGCTGCTGCACTCTGGATGAATTGGAGAAGAGAGAGTTTAGTAAGATGGAGACCGACTAGTAGAGAATTGCAATAATCCAGATAAAAATTAATATGGGTGACAGAGTTTTTGCAGAGTCAACAGTCCGAAAATGTCGAATTCTAGACATATTTTTGAGGTGTAGGTGACACGAACGAGCAAGTGATCCGATGTGGGGAGTGAATGAGAAATCAGTTTTTGACAGATGTAATTTAAGGTGTAGAGAGGACATGATCAGGGTCGTATTTATCACTAGGCACCCGAGGGCACATGCCTAGGGAGGTGGGAAGCGGGGGGCAGCGCCAGAGTCAAGATGAAAATTTTTATTTTTTTAAATCTTCCCTCCCCCAGACTCTACATGAAAACCAGAGCCTTTGCGGCAGGTGGGTGCGGTGAAGTGTTTCTGTCCCTGCAAGATTTTGTCATTAAAGAAAACTATCAGGTCAAAAAATCCCCAAAAAATCCATATGTGACTGCTATAATTTTCTAATTCTGCCATCTAAACTCTATTTATGTATTCCTTTTATTTATATGTCCCTCCTATCTTCTGTAAACTTCAAATAAAGAGATTTATTCCGTCTGTCACTCACAGTGAGTGATTCCCATTAGTTCTCTGCTATCCACTCCCCAAGTATGAATATGCATGTCAGATACGATACTCACATCACATCACTGCACAGGACATCAGTGGTGGTGAGGGGACGCTGTATTCTCCTCTCTGCTCTCTGTGTTTGCAGCATCACAAGAGGTCAAATACAACATAGAAACTGTCACAACAGGTATACCTGCTTACAGAAACAAATGCTTTGCCATTCGTGGTGTACTCAACAGAACAGGCCTCCTATAAGTGAAACCTGACACTGCACTGTCTGACAGCAAATGGAGGAGGGAGCTGCTGAGAGGCAGTGCATAATTACATGACAGTTTATACAGCTGTGGCCAAAAGTATTGACACCCCTGCAATTCTGTCAGATAATACTCAGTTTCTTCCTGAAAATGATTGCAATCACAAATTCTTTGGTATTATTATCTTCATTTAATTTGTCTTCAATGAACAAACACAAAAAGAATTGTCCTAAAGCCAAATTGGATATAATTCCACACCAAACATAAAAAAGGGGGTGGACAAAAGTATTGGCACTGTTAGAAAAATCATGTAATGCTTCTCTAATTTGTGTAATTAACAGCACCTGTAACTTACCTGTGGCACCTAACAGGTGTTGGCAATAACTAAATCACACTTGCAGCCAGTAGACATAGATTAAAGTTGACTCAACCTCTGTCCTGTGTCCTTGTGTGTACCACATTGAGCATGGAGAAAAGAAAGAAGACAAAAGAACTGTCTGAGAACTTGAGAAACCAAATTGTGAGGAAGCATGAGCAATCTCAAGGCTACAAGTCCATCTCCAAAGACCTGAATGTTCCTGTGTCTACCGTGCGCAGTGTCATCAAGAAGTTTAAAGCCCATGGCACTGTGGCTAACCTCCCTAGATGTGGACGGAAAAGAAAAATTGACAAGAGATTTCAACGCAAGGTTGTGCGGATGGTGGATAAAGAACCTCGACTAACATCCAAACAAGTTCAAGCTGCCCTGCAGTCCGAGGGTACAACAGTGTCAACCCGTACTATCCGTCGGCGTCTGAATGAAAAGGGACTGTATGGTAGGATACCCAGGAAGACCCCACTTCTTACCCCGAGACATAAAAAAGCCAGGCTGGAGTTTGCCATAACTTACCTGAGAAAGTCTAAAACGTTTTGGAAGAATGTTCTCTGGTCAGATGAGACAAAAGTAGAGCTTTTTGGGCAAAGGCATCAACATAGAGTTTACAGGAGAAATAAAGAGGCATTCAAAGAAAAGAACACGGTCCCTACAGTCAAACATGGCGGAGGTTCCATGATGTTTTGGGGTTGCTTTGCTGCCTTTGGCACTGGACTGCTTGACCGTGTGCATGGCATTATGAAGTCTGCAGACTACCAACAAATTTTGCAGCATAATGTACGGCACAGTGTGAGAAAGCTGGGTCTCCCTCAGAGGTCATGGGTCTTCCAGCAGGACAATGACCCAAAACACACTTCGAAAAGCACTAGAAAATGGTTTGAGAGAAAGCACTGAAGACTTTTAAGGTGGCCAGCAATGAGTCCAGACCTGAATCCCATAGAACACCTGTGGAGAGATCTAAAAATGGCAGTTTGGAGAAGGCACCCTTCAAATATCAGGGACCTGGAGCAGTTTTCCAAACAAGAATGGTCTAAAATTCCAGCAGAGTATTGTAAGAAACTCATTGATGGTTACCGGAAGCGGTTGATCGCAGATATTTTGGCTAAAGGTTGTGTAACCAAGTATTAGGCTGAGGGTGCCAATACTTTTGTCTGGCCCATTTTTGAAGTTTTATGTGAAATGATCAATGTTTTGCTTTTTTCTTCATTTTCTTTTCTGTTTTTTCATTGAAGACAAATTAAATGAAGATAATAATACCAAAGAATTTGTGATTGCACTTTTTTTCAGGAAGAAACTGAGTATTATCTAACAGAATTGCAGGGGTGTCAACACTTTTGGCCACAACTGTAGCACAGGACTATTC
This sequence comes from Allobates femoralis, assembly GCA_033576535.1. NCBI lineage: Eukaryota > Metazoa > Chordata > Amphibia > Anura > Aromobatidae > Allobates > Allobates femoralis. The sequence goes on from JARQOC010000008.1 coordinate 121,746,711, forward strand.
CTGTTTGGTTATAATGGAGAGAACTAGTCCAGGAGCTCACTGCAGGGTCTGACAATGCTGAAAACATGGAAACTACAAATGGTACAATATTGATTTTACATGTTTTTAAAAGGTCTGCACGGGCACTATTGACGCGCACCCAGGGCTCGGGTACTCGGCTCTCGGGCTCTCTCTCAGTCCGGGAAGTCACGGGTGACCATCGCGAAGCCGTGGCCCTGGGGTCAACTAAAAATGGGGAATATTTACAAGGGATTGCGTACAAAGTTTTTGTCTTCGTGATGCCACCTGCTGGGTCTGGTGATGGTCACCAGCGCCTCCACAGTCCTCCAGTGGTCAGTGGAATTGCGGCTTAGATGGAGTAGTCCCCGCAGGCAGGACTGGACCACCAGGGCAGTGATGCTGTAATAAAGCAGTTTATAGGAAGGATGCAGCAGAGTCAGAACTTCACTTCACCGGGTAACTTTACTGGAAAACTTCCATCAGCAATACAGTTCAACAGTTAGTCAGATGGTATGTTGGCAAATGCTCCAGGCTGCAATTGTGATTTCTAGCTGTAGATGGAACCCTCCTTTATGTTCCTTTCTTTTCCTTTCTGTCCTTTTGCCTCCCAGTGCAATGAAGTCTGTCTCCTAAAGACGATCAGACCTCCTGCTGCTTCTCTGTTTCTTTCTCTCCCTCCTGTGCGGTCTTCGGGACAACCTTCTGTTAAGCTTTTGCAGTGGCCTCTGCTCCCACCTTCTCTGGCTCGCTTTTTAGCTTTGACTCACTCAGAAGACTGGGACTGTACTTATAATATCCCCGTACATCGGATTCTCTATGAGCCTTGGAGGATCTCACAGTTACAGGCTCCGGTACCCGTGTTCCTTCCTGAACTAGCTCTTCTCCTGAGCTACTGTTCCTTCCCTCTGGTTCTGGGATCTTTTCTTTGCTCAGGGCCCCTCAGCCGAGGAGACCCTTCTTGCTTCCTCCAGGCTGGCTGCCTGGCTCTTTCCACACACCCTCCTCCGACTCTCCTCACTCCTTCACTCCTTCACTCCTTCACTACTTCACTCCTTCTGAGACTCACTAGTTCCCCCTAGAGGCCACTATCCATCCTCCCGGGGTCCCTCCCACCTACTATCCTAGTGTGTGGGTGTCAGCTCTAGGGTTCCATCTAGTGATCATTGTCCCAATTGCAGTGGAGTACTACACCGCTTTTTTGGGTGCAGTACCCCTTTTGCGGCACCTACATAGTGGGTCGCCACACTATTCATGGGTAATATTAGTATCATACTGAAAAATGACCTGACAGTGTCCCTTTAACGATAATACAAATGAGACACCGTACAGTGCATGCACATGACACTTCCGGGTTCAGTGATAGCAGATCCTGACCTGAAGTCACAGCAGCGGAGGAGCTGATGATTCACAGTATTAAATGCAGCCAAGAGATCTGGGAGGATCAACAAGGAGTAGTGACTATTAGATTTAGTATTAGAAGATCATTAGAGATTTCAGTAAGGGCAGTTTCAATAGAGTGTAAAGAGCGGAAACTGGATTCTAGAAGGTCAAAAAGAGAATTGTCAGAGAGATAGCGGATCAGACAGGAATGGACCCAGTATATTTGTAGCCATTCAGTATATTTTTTTTTATTCAGGAAGATCATTTGATCCTTTTTTTTATTGGTATGCCAAAAATACCTTTTTTTTTCTAATGCAACGTTTTTAATACCAATTTTGGAAATCTTGAAAAAGGCCAAAGTAGCCTAAATGTTGGTTCTCTGTGAATGTGCATGGTCTAATCAATTATTCAATCAGCAAGATCAATGGATTTTTTATTGGTATGCCAGAAATACCCTTTACTTATAGTACAACAATGATAACACCAAAAATGTATGAAAAAGGTAGACTTTACGAAAGAGGGTGCAGTCAAAGTTGCACCACTAACCTGCAATCGTAGAAAAGGCTATTCAGTCCCAAATGAAGAAGCCATTACTGTAAATTATAAGTAGTAGTTTGAGGCTTTATTGATTTTTTATTGCCAAAGAGCTGAATAAAAGATAATCATATTTGTAATCTACTTTTAATAATATTTATTAGAGATAAGCAGCTCAAGCTAAATTTGAATTTGCCTGTTTGCACCGAATTTCCCAGAAAATTCGATTTTCAGAGAAGTTATCTTCCACATATTTCTTGTCCCTTATTATGCACTGAAGTCTTCGTAGACCCCATAGCATAATATGTAAGCTGTAAAAAAAATAAAGAATCCTTATACCTATCTCACCGCTCATCTTTAAGGCCCTTTCTACTCCAGACTGTCAACAATCTGATCCTTGTTGCATCTTCTCATAACACAAATGAGTCCCGATTCTTTGGGCCTCTGACACTAGACTGGATCTTCTTCCAACTCTAATAAATGAGGGTTCTGTGCAAGTTAGTGAAAGCTCATAACATTATAAGGTTATAACATGCATCACGTCCTGAAGTTCATCAGATCTGGAAATCCTGGCCTAGCATGAGATGCAAAGAAGATTGAATATCTTTGTTTTGTTTGTTTTTTTAACCTTTTGGTGTCTCTTTATGGTTCAGAAATTTGGTAGCGGGAGGATACCATTTTGTTGAGTCTGTGAGTGAACGAAGCACAAAAAATCTATATTTTAGCAAGTGCATTTTTGTAAAATTCAAGTAAAATTCCAATCCACTGAAATATATTTACTTATCTCTAATTTTAATGATATTTTTATGTTAAAAATATCAGTTACCAGGCAAATGTATCATAAGCATTGCATCAGTCTCCAAACTGCTCATAACTTGTTTTCACAAATTACAGTACCGTATGTTGAATTAATATAAGTATATTCTACCATAATAGAAATATATTGTGTTCATGTAATTTGGACCATGGTTCTCTAGAATTTAATTTGTGTATTTTAATTGAAAAGCTTTTTAATCAATATTAATTAAGGGCTCTGTCTTTTTAGAATACATAATTTAACAACTTCCCTTCTAAGCTGACCTCTGATTGGCCAGAATGTGACCTTCTATTCACTTTGTTCTCTTATGTGAATTGTCATTTGTCAAAGTCATCTCTGGAGATCCAGACTCTAGATTTGTTCATGAACAGGATAATTCCTTAGATGTAGTGACATTTTCAGGAAAAAACCCACTAACATAAACACTATAGAAAAAAGTTACAATATATAATTGAATACTTCCAGGAGTACTGTATTTTTAAAACTTATTTTTACCCAATTTTGGAGAAAGTAGGGGTGCATCTTAAAGTCTGGATGTACCTGGCTGGAGCTGTAGGGGAGCAGTGGCATAGACGCGGCTCACAGCAAGCAGGAGCATGGTCGCAGGAGGCAGAAGTCGGCACTGGCCCTATCATTGAGCCCAATGTTTCAGAAAAAGAATATTCACTGCTCCCCAAACCCACAATCCCTGGACATCTCTTGACACTGGAACCAGAGCTGAGATGTGGATGAGGTTGTGGGCATGGGGAGCAATGAATAAACATTCTCTTTAATAACAGCACATGTGGTCATACAGCAGATGGCTTCCTGCAGTGGCTGGGCAATCATGTGTGCCCACTATTAAAGATAATGAATATTCACTGCTCCCCATATTCCGACAGCTGACATCAGTGTAAGTTGTTATGCATAGAAGTGACATCATGCACTACATCACTTACACACTAAGATCAGTTGCCAGCATCATTGGAGGACACACATCGAATGACCAGAGGGAAGGTAAGTAGAATTGTTTATGTTTTTATGTGTGTGGGACAATGGAAGGCATATATACAAGGAAGGGCCCATATGGGTATCATACTGTATATACCAGGATGAGTCCATGATGGGAATCATATGTATCAGGATGAGCAAAATGTATACCAAAATGGGGACCATATGTACCAGGATGGGCCCATGATGTGGGTCTTATATGCCAGAATGGGGCCATTTATACTAGGATGGGACAAGGATGGGAAACATATATACCAGGATGAAAGACATATACACCAGGATGGGGGACATACTGTATATACTAGAAAGGGTTCCAGGGTGGATGATATTAGTATGAAATTGTGGAACATTATCCCCATAACAGTGTCAGCAACAGATCCCTTCATAACAGTGTTAAACCAAAGTGCATCTTATGGTCAGGTGCATCCTATAATTGGAGAAATATATAAAATTATTGTTCAGTAACATAACAGGGATTATAACTCACAGATGTTTCACTTAGTCACAGTGATTTTTTTCCTTTTTTCTATTTTCAGAATTCTGTGTCATAGATAACTATTGTAGCACAGGACTTAGATGAACATATTAACAGTGTATGGGAAGATGTCAACTGGCTGATAATACAATTATATGTATTATTAAAATTATATATACACATATATAACACATAAATTACATACACATGTTTTTCACACATATATGAAATAAATATTAATCAAGACTCATTTATAACATTTCAATTATTCTATTGCTGCTGCTCAGATTTTCTAGTTTTGCTTGCTGGTCTCTTTTACCCTCTGACATCTTATCACTTTCAACATAGCCACATGACCCCTGCAGCCAAGCAGTAGCTGTTCAGGTCAATTCAAGCCAGTGATTGGCTGCAGCAGTCACATGTGTAAACCCATTAACTACAATGACGATTTACAATACTGTTTTACTTACATTTTTGACATATGATGCACTAAAGGTTGGACAACAGAAAAAATTGAAAAAATATATTAAAGGGAACATATCAACTGATTTAGACCCTCTAACCTATCACTTCCTGTCCCTACAGCTTCCTACTACAAACCTAGCCATCCATGTCTGACCTTAATGTGAATAATAAATGTGAAAAAGCTATTTATATCTTACATTTTTCCCCGTTTAGTGGGTGTTCCTAGATGGGTGAGCTAGCTGTGGACAACGGGTGTGCAGTCCCTTTGGGTCCATTCTCTTCCCCTCACTGCTGGTTTCACTCCAGGTGGGCGTGATAATTCATTCAGAAATGTGGTCCCGGTTTAAAATTCATGGCTCCTCCTTCCAGTGACAACGCTCCGGCCGCACATCATTTCAGGTCTGGTGAATTGTGGGGATTATTGGCTGTACAGGCCGGCTTTGATATGAGCACTGCATATGCTCCAGAGCCTTCCTGTACAGCCAATACACCCCCACAATGCACCAGACTGGAAATGACGTGCGGCCAGTGCGTCGTCCCCGGAAGGAGGAGCCATGAATTTTAAATCAGGACCATTCTTCTGAATTATTAATAAGGAACAATACAGAAATGGTGGTATTTAGAATATGAGCGCTACACAAGGACACTGCACTGATCAGTATTACCTTTAGGTCTTTATTGAATATTAACAAATGTGAGTCCTCGCCACAACATGTTTCGATGATAATGCGTCTTCCTCAAGTGGATGGCCTTACAGATGTATCCTATATGGTACAAAATAAGAACATGCAGGAGATTGGCTTTTGTCTGGGAGATGGTGACACTCTTGTTAAATGTAAATCATCTTATATGTACAGTGGGTACAGAAAGTATTCAGACACCTTTACATTTTTCACTCTTAGTTTCATTGCAGCCATTTGGTAAATTCAAAAAGTTCATTTTTTTTCTCATTATTTTAACACTCTGCACTCCATCTTGAATGAAAAAAACTGAAATGTAGACATTTTTGCAAATTTATTAAAAAAGAAAAAATGAAATATCACATGGTCATAAGTATTTAGACCCTTTGCTCAGTTTTGAGTAGAAGCACCCTTTTGAGCTAGATCAGCCATGAGTCTTCTTGGGAACGATGCAACAAGTTTTTCACATCTGGAATTGGGCATCCTCTGCCATTATCCTTGCAGATCCTCACCAGTTCCATCAGGTTGGATGGTGAACATTGGTGGACAGCTATTTTCAGGTCTCCCAAAGATGCTCAATTGGGTTTAGGTCAGGACTCTGGCTGGGCCAGTCAAGAATGGTCACAGAGTTGTTCTGAAGCCACTTCTTTGTTATTTTACCTGTGTTTTTAGGTCATTGTAAACTTGGAAGGTGAACTTTTGGCCAAGTCTGGGGTCCAGAGCACTCTGGAAGAGATTTTCATACAGGACATCTCTGTACTTGACTACATACATGTTTCCTTCAATTGCAACCAGTCATCCTGTCCCTGCAGCTGAAAAACACCCTTATAGCATGATGCTGCCACCACCATCTTTCTTTGTTTGGATTTTATTGGACAGGTGATGAGCAGTGCCTTGTTTTTTCCACACATACCGCTTAGAATTATCAACAAAATGTCCTATCTTTACAGGGGTGAGAAGGTAGTTATATATATACATATATATATATATATATATATATATATATATATATATATATATATGTCTATGTATATATATGTATACATAAAGTTGTGGCCAAAAGTATTGACACCCCTGGAATTCTGTCAGATAATACTCAGTTTCTTCCTGAAAATGATTGCAATCACAAATTCTTTGATATTATTATCTTCATTTAATTTGTCTTCAATGAAAAAACACAAAAATAATTGTCCTAAGGCCAAATTGGATATAATTCCACACCAAACATAAAAAAGAGGGTGGACAAAAGTATTGGCACTGTTAGAAAAATCATGTGATGCTTCTCTAATTTGTGTAATTAACAGCACCTGTAACTTACCTGTGGCACCTAACAGGTGTTGGCAATAACTAAATCACACTTGCAGCCAGTTGACATGGATTAAAGTTGACTCAACCTCTGTCCTGTGTCCTTGTGTGTACCACATTGAGCATGGAGAAAAGAAAGAGGACAAAAGAACTATCTGAGGACTTGAGAAACCAAATTGTGAGGAAGCATGAGCAATCTCAAGGCTACAAGTCCATCTCCAAAGACCTGAATGTTCCTGTGTCTACCGTGCGCAGCGTCATCAAGAAGTTTAAAGCTCATGGCACTGTGGCTAACCTCCCTAGATGTGGACGGAAAAGAAAAATTGACGAGAGATTTCAACGCAAGATTGTGATGGTGGATAAAGAACCTCGACTAACATCCAAACAAGTTCAAGCTGCCCTGCAGTCCGAGGGTACAACAGTGTCAACCCGTACTATCCGTCGGCATCTGAATGAAAAGGGACTGTATGGTAGGATACCCAGGAAGACCCTACTTCTTACCCCGAGTAAAAAAGCCAGGCTGGAGTTTGCCAAAACTTACCTGAGAAAGCCTAAAATGTTTTTGAAGAATGTTCTCTGGTCAGATGAGACAAAAGGACAAAAGTAAAGCTTTTTGGGCAAAGGCATCAACATAGAGTTTACGGGAGAAAAAAAGAGGCATTCAAAGAAAAGAAGACGGTCCCTACAGTTAAACATGGCGGAGGTTCCCTGATGTTCTGGGGTTGCTTTGCTGCTTCTGGCACTGGACTGCTTGACCATGTGCATGGCATTATGAAGTCTGAAGACTACCAACAAATTTTGCAACATAATGTAGGGCCCAGTGTGAGAACGCTGGGTCTCCCTTAGAGGTCATTGGTCTTCCAGCAGGACAATGACCCAAAAAAAGCAGTAGAAAATGGTTTGAGAGAAGAGTTTACAGGAGAAAAAAAAGAGGCATTCAAAGAAAAGAACATGGTCCCTACAGTCAAACATGGCGGAGGTTCCTTGATGCTTTGGGGTTGCTTTGCTGCCTCTGGCACTGGAATGCTTGACCATGTGAAGACTACCAACTAATTTTGCAGCATAATGTAGGACCCAGTGTGAGAAAGCTGGGTCTCCCTCAGAGGTAATGGGTCTTCCAGCAGGACAATGACCCAAAACACACTTCAAAAAGCACTAGAAAATGGTTTGAGAGAAAGCACTGGAGACTTCTAAGGTGGCCAGCAATGAGTCCAGACCTGAATCCCATAGAACACCTGTGGAGAGATCTAAAAATGGCAGTTTGGAGAAGGCACCCTTCAAATATCAGGGACCTGGAGCAGTTTGCCAAAGAAGAATGGTCTAAAATTCCAGCAGAGCATTGTAAGAAACTCATTGATGGTTACTGGAAGCGGTTGATCGCAGTTATTTTGGCTAAAGGTTGTGCAACCAAGTATTAGGCTGAAGGTGCCAATACTTTTGTCTGGCCCTTTTTTGGAGTTTTGTGTGAAATTATCAATGTTTTGCTTTTTTCTTCATTCTCTTTTGTGTTTTTTCATTGAAGACAAATTAAATGAAGATAATAATACCAAAGAATTTGTAATTGCAATCATTTTCAGGAAGAAGCTGAGTATTATTTGACAGAATTGCAGGGGTGTCAATACTTTTGGCCACAACTGTATATACACACAGACTCCTCAACATTTAAATTGCATCACCAAAAAATTGAACTCATGGAAAGTACATATTCAGTAGATATGTGAGTAATGGCCACTTTACACGCGGCAACAGGAAGATAGAAATCGGCAGGTGTCGGAGACAATTGTACCTTTTACCTTCAAAACACCTTGAAGTGGCTGCGTGTAATTCAGGTATCTGCAAGGTGTTTTGAAGATAAAAGGTACAATTGTCTCCGACACTTTCCGGTTTCTATCTTCCTGCTGCCGTGTGTAAAGTGGCCATAATATGTAAATTATGAACAAATGGAGAAACATTTTCATAAACATCTCAATATACTTTCAGTATTGAGTAATGGAATCACACGAAGAAATGCATGCACTTGCACATCTTGGCATGCTAACAATTAGGTAATTAATTTAAGTTTTCCGAGGACTGCTTTACCATTCAAGATTCACAGCTGGAAGCTCCCCTTATAATTGCTGATCAATGATGTCCCTCACGTGCGCCATGTGTGACAAGTCTGTAGACACTTCACCTCATGGTAGCATATTTAAGCCACATGCAAGAAATAACATGGAGTCTACTGTTATCTAATTTAAAAATTGCACTTTGAACAATTTGAACAAATTGCTGCTCAAACAGATGGTGCTTTTGCAAAAATGATGGCACATGCTTAGCCTCAATTGAAAATTTTTAGCTGCCATTATTTCCCTGCTTTGTACTCTAACATATAAGAAACAAAAACAGAGGGGCGCAAATGAGAAGCACCTGAGACATTAAATTGGTCAGTGGGTAGCAGTATTGCTCACCTTGGTGTGTTGTGCGCCTACGCACAACACCAGTTATCGCTCAGGACTTTAGACTTACAGATCCTGCCAGGCACTGTCGCTGTCGCTCCAGCGATCCTTTTCAGGATGTCGACCTCACGTGATCCAGGACCCGGAAACACGTCACCGCTGGTTCCCTGTAAACGGTTCCAGTTGCCCAGCAACCACAGGTACTTTTGCTCCAGTGAATGGCTCCGGGGTTAAAAGTTAATCTTCCTTCCCACAGCAGCTCCTGCCAGCCTCCCAATAGGGATACCACGAATTTAAACAAAATAAAAGGCAGTCTAATGGAGCGCTAAGAAGGAGAGGATTACTAATCTTATATTAAAGCATCCAAACCTTTATTAAGATGTCCCCTATACGCCACAACATGTTTCGACAGTCTACAGCCGTCTTCCTCAGGTGATATGTCATCCATTACAGTAAGGGACTGTGCATGTCTTTTCATGGACCATGGAGTCAAAGTCTTGAATGGCAATGATGCATGTGGACCAGATGTTTGCTGACAAAAACTTTGATGCTTGTGTATCTCCTCCTCATTCTCCTTAATGGACTTCTTCCAATCCCCAACAACAACTTAGAAAAACCCATCTGGATTCATGATAGTTTTGTATGAGGAGGTCAATGCAATCTGGATGTTGGACAGTGAGATAATCTGATATACCTGGACTTTGCAATGGCATTTAATACTAGGCCACACAAATGCCCCATACTGAAGCTTCAGAGGTTAGGACTAGCCAAATAAAATTATCTCCAGGCTATTTGCGTTCCCGAATAACTTGTAGATACAAGCTATAGTGTTATCCTGTATGATTTTTTATTATTTCTCCAAAAACATATACATTTTGGAGAAATAATAAAGAGTCATACAGGATAAAACTACAGCTTGTATTTAAAGGTTTTTCAGAAGCGCAGATATCCTGAAGGACATTTTATTTGGATATTCTCTTTATGGTAACTCTGACTGAGTTAAACAATAGCCACAAGGAATCTGCAGCATACTGCTCGAAAAGGAAAATCATCTCCAGATATCTTGTGGTCCTAAGTGACCTATAAGCAAGTGAACAAGGTCTGACAAAGGTGAGTGCAACTACATCTACCTATCATCTGAACATACACCTACATTTAGATGAGTGAACTCTTTTCTTTTCCCTTTCTTCTGCCAGACTTGAGGTGAGGACTAAGGGAAAATAAATGCACTTGGGTAAAGAATTGGTTAAGAGATACAGAAACAAAGAGTCATTAAAAATGATACATACTCTACGAGGGTTTTCAGATGGTTGTCTACAAATTTGTAGATTGGTTAGCAGAAACCTTCCCAGCTGGACACAATTGGAAGCCTCGCAGGATTGAGGGCATCTTTTTTGGATCCTGGGAAGCAAATAGAACGTGGGTATCTTTAGGCAAGACCTGCAAAAACCTTCCATCATCTTTTTACTAATAAGGCCCTCCTCAAGAGCATTATCGAGTTTATCTCTAAGTTGCTGGGCCTGAGCTCAGGGAGCTGTGTCTGCAGCTGCTCTTACCATTACTTGCTCCTATGCCCTCTGCACCTGCACGGATTCCTAGGTAATGTGTCACTAAACCGGCACCTGCGCTTGAGAGCGGGGCTTATGTAGGCGGTGACGTTCTTGGCTGCTTACGCACATAGGTGAATTGCGGAAGTAATAATGGCTATATTGCTATTTATTTTCTGGGTATCATGGGGTTTGGTGAGGCTCCTCTTCTCTTCTCCCTCTTTCCCCAGAAGAAGCTGTGACTATTAATTCTTTTGAGCTCTTGGCTTGCAATGGCCTTTCCAATGTGTTTATTCCTTCTAGCATAGTGTGCTCTGAATGTAGAATTAGCCATTACTTTGGATCTGTGCTATATTTATAGGCTGAATGTATACCCTGGCACTTTAAATAGCTCAGACACGGGTTGTTTTCTCATACTATATATATAACACTGTCAAAATATATACTGTATAGTGATCTCATGTATCTGAATTGTTTTTCACACCCAGTGATATTAACTATTTATTAACTATCATATGTGCAGTGACTGCATTCTAATGAACTGTAGCATACCCTTTTTTGCAGTTTGTGTATGGTATATTTATTTGTGCTACTACAATTTTGGGCTCATTTCACCCTTTTATGCCTAATTCACTTGATTTTTTGATATTTTACACTCTAATAAATTTTTTTTTTTTTTTAAATCTTTTTTATTGATTTCAAAATTAAATATTCAACAAATCTATGCATTGTCTCGTGTAACAATATGGCAAGGTGAAATCAGTTATTTATAACATTAAGTCCAAATGCTTAGAGAAATCCATGAAACAAGAAAATAGTAGAACATTGAGCTTCCCTATAACCCAAGTCGATCCATTAGAACAGTGTGTCCCTATCCTTCCCCTCTGTATTCTTCCTGCAAAGTTTGCAGTGCCAATATTATGTCTCAATTCTCATGAGCCCGTCTCCTGTAATTTTCCCCATGTGCCCCTGCATCTCCTACATTTCCTGCATCTTCAACCTTCCTAGGCTACCTTGGAGATCTTCCAACAGGTACCAGCTTGAGTTGATAAAAAGAGATACCACCTGTCTGACTTCACCTTCCTCTAGTTTTTTTTTATGAATCCTTTCCATTTCCTGAAAAAACCTTCAGTCAATCTATCCTTCTTCCCTATTGCTTCTCTTTTATTAATGTCCATGGAGTCTTTCAAGATGGAGATGACCTCCCGACTTTACGGGACCCTGCTCGATAACCAGTTTCTCAGTATCACTTTCTTGGCCACTGTAATGATTATGTGCCATGGTTTGGGGACCTGTCTCCTCCCCTGTCTATGTCCCGTATAATGTAATATCTAGGCTATTGGATCCAACTCCAAAACAACGTCGCATATGTCTTCTACCAGTCTCTGAATCTCCTTCCAAAATCTTTGCATTTTCTCACATAACCACAGTCCATGTAGCATATCTGTCTGATCTGTCTGATATTTGGGACATTGTTGAAATCTATCTAAACTTTGGTTTTAATTTCAAAGTACTCTTTTTCTCCTCCTGTTTTGAATATCATCCTTATTGTGGAAATCAACTATTTCAAAAATATTCAGCTATATATGTTTTTACGCTGTATACACACATTGTACTCTAGTACCCAAGTTCTAACATTTCTCTAACATTCTCATCTAATCAAGAAATCAAAAAGTAATACCAATACATCTCTATTGTAACCCTAAACTTTAAAACCCTGCAGACCTAAATGTTCTCTTTCAGTATATTATTTTCTTTCAAAATGACAAGATTGCTTCTACCCTCTGGAATCAAAGTTACCACTGAGAACATCTTGTCACCCTAAATATTTTATGATATTTTGGTAAAACAAGAAAATGACAATACATGACTGATATAAAATTACCTACTGTCTTTAAGAGCCATGCTTCTGAATTACTGTCGTTAGAGTATCCTGCTTAAATAATTGAATTGAAGAAAGTGTACATTTATTATTTAATTACATTTTCTTTTACAGTTCTTTCAGATCAATCAGTTACAAGTAGAACTTGTTAAATAATATAAAATAGTTAAAATTGATTCATTTTGTTCTCTTCTGTGACTTTGTCTCTGTACATCACACAAAAGACAGGGAATGTCGAGGTGGGGTTGAAGGCAGGGCAGGTGATGTGTATGACAAAAGTACAACTGTACTAGGTGCCACTTGACTGATGGAGCTTGGCCAGCATACCTGGCAGAATATTTGGGTGCCTGAGGAAGTCTAAGGTGACACCATTTAGCAATAATAGTTGTGCTAAACATCTAACAATACATCTTATATTACAAGGTAAGTAGAAATGAGTGAAACTTTTAAGGTTCTGTTTAGGTGCTGAATTTCCCAGTGTTGAGTAAACCTGTTCATGTTTGGAATTCGAGTTCTTTACATTTGCAATGCACTGGAGTGATCATCACTGTGGTAGAGTACAGTTGGTGCTTGGCCAGTGTGAGACGCATGCAGTGTTTGATCGGCTTGCACTGGGCTTATAAGCAGTTTTTGAGTTTTTGGGTGTAGTATATCCAAAATTAATTTAGCCAAACAATCCCTGTCCTTCCACTCCCTTAGGTGTTTTACTTATTATGGCTGGCTGTATGTGGACGGAGAGGTGAACTACCCAGTCAGTGACTTCCTCTGAGGTTTTGGTCAAGTTTTGGTCCAGAACAGAACTTTAAAAAAAGTCAAGCTGAACCCCCAGATCCCAAATCTACGATTCTGCTCATCACTAAACACAAGCAGTATTGCTCCACAAACCTAAAAGAAAAATAAAGTAATTGTTAATGTATATGTAGCTCTAAATGATGGCAATAGTATACAGTAACAAGTTAAAAAAAGTCCTCGTAAAATAGAAATGAACATAGAGGAACACAAAGCCTTCTACTATACTCACAGCCATAATAGACTATATACCGTAGGAAGTAATGTGATTTACTAAAATCTATATAACCCATTCCATAATTTGGCGCTAGAGGGGAATAGATTTGAAAGGTAAAACTTATTATATTATTGACTCTATTCTGACTATTCCTTCTCTTCATTGTTACATGGTTTGAGTTTAGAAGAACAAACTCTACAACTTGAAAACTCACTGTAGAAGTCACATTATTAAAATAGCAAAACAATATAGTACATTGCGGCCGTCGTGAATGGGTTGAGGGGGAAATAAATGGATAGGAAAATGTTATTATTTTCCAATTACACGTGAGCAAACAAGCACCTAGATCTAAAATTGATCCTCTAGGCATCACTGAAAGCATCTGTAACAGAAGGAGGAAACAAATAAATGACTTTAAATATCTCTGTCTGCCATCTAGGAAACTACACAATTTAACCCACGTAATGCTGTAAAATTGAAAAATACTGTAACATGAAAGTGCTATAAGAGATAAGAGGCCAATGTCTTTCTTAACATTGACAGGCATTTTTATCTTTCTCCTAAAACCTTCACAACATTTCTTCTGTGTTATATAGCACATAAAACAAGTTGCTCCTTCTTGTGCTCTCAATGAGAAAAGCAGTGACATTTTTTACAAGCAAAAATCTTTCATAACAACAAAATCAAGACAAATACTAACATTTCTATGTATATTTTTACATTTGACTTTTGCATATTCATATCAATTATGATAATAGGTTTTCTTGGCTTTACATTCTATATTTACTTCCTTATATTACACCATTTACAATCACATGAGAAAACTTATCCTTCAGTGTAGCCATTTCCTGCCAAGTCCAATTTACATTTTCTTTTTTCTTCTTCTTCCTACTTGACCAGACAATTTTCATATTTTTCCATTCACAAAGACAAGAAGGGCTTGTTTTTTTGCCTTACAAGTTGTACTTTTGAATGACACCTTCCATGTTATCAGGTGATGTGTAGGAGACCAGAAAAAAAAAATCTAAGTTGTCAAAAGTTTGCAAAAATGTGCAATTCTGCAATTGATATTTATTTTTTTATGAATAGAAGATTTTTCCTGGAGCCAGACTCAAGTTATTCAGATACTTCTTTATTCGGTGTAAATTTTATAAAAACATCACACAATCCCACATGGAGGAGCAGAAACACCAGACCCCTTAATTGTTGGTGAATATAACAAAGACAAACACACATATATATATACACAATCTAAAAACTTCACACCTGTATCACATTAGATTAGATCCCTTAACCCTTGCCTGCCTTAAAAGCACACATCAATCCCAATTCATTATTCAGTGAATACCCAGGAAACCAACAAGATAAGCTTATCACGGACTTCCGCTAAAAAACGTAGTCATTTTTTCAGCAGCGCATATGAGCTAGTCATCGTGGCTGCAGCTCAACATTGCCCCCAGTTACCCGATGTTGATCTTGGTAACCGCCCACACATCCAGCTGAATAGCTGCATGCAGCGTTTCCCTGTCCGCTCTGCTTAAGCGGACGCTATGTAGCTGGATGTGTGAGC
Source organism: Allobates femoralis (assembly GCA_033576535.1). Taxonomy (NCBI): domain Eukaryota; kingdom Metazoa; phylum Chordata; class Amphibia; order Anura; family Aromobatidae; genus Allobates; species Allobates femoralis. The sequence goes on from JARQOC010000008.1 coordinate 121,761,797, forward strand.
GGTTGCCAAGATCAACATCGGATAACCAGGGACAGTGTTGAGCTGCAGACGCGATGACTAGCGCATATGCACTGCTGAAAAAATGATTAAGTTTTTAGCGGACGTCCGTGACATCTGCTAAAAATGGTAGTCTAAAAGCAATTCAAGAATGCGCACATAGGGTAATACCTTCTTTTATAAGGCTAAAATATGTGTAAAGAGGGAGCTGCTCACCTAATGCAGTTGTGAGAACCCACAACTGGTAATGATCGCTCATCTATGAGTGGTTTGCTGCAGGACCGTACTTCCACAGATCACCGTGGTTCAATCAGCTTGTAGGACAAAGTACTGTGGGTCCGCGCTGCCACTTCAATTAATGGAGATAAAAAACCAGCCACACGGGAATGTCTGGATCAAACAGGATTCTTCTTTATTTGTCCAACATGTTTCGGAGTTATCTCCCAACTCCTTCCTCAGGGAATGTAGGTATTACCCTATGTGCGCATTCTTGAATTGCTTTTAGACTACCATTTTTAGCAGATGTCACGGACGTCCGCTAAAAACTTAATCATTTTTTCACCAGTGCATATGCGCTAGTCATCGCGGCTGCAGCTCAACACTGTCCCTGGTTATCCGATGTTGATCTTGGCAACCGCTCACACATCCAGCTGAATAGCGTCCGCTTAAGCACATTGGACATTCCCTGAGGAAGGAGTTTGGAGATAACTCCGAAACATGTTGGACAAATAAAGAAGAATCCTGTTTGATCCAGACATTCCCGTGTGGCTGGTTTTTTATCTCCATTAATTGAAGTGGCAGCGCGGACCCACGGTACTTTGTCCTACAAGCCAAAAATGGTAGTCTGACTCTGGCCTATTTGCATTTTATTGCAATGTTGTGGCAACCAAAAAAAAGTATGGCATTGTGATTTTTTTGATCGTCAAAAAGTTAATTTATTGCATTAATTCAAAATATAAAGTGAAACACAAATATTATATAGAGTCATTACAGGAATGTAAACACGTTGCATAGATGGATGGAGAAAATTGCGCCGCCAATCAAACAATGTCAGTCCGGTTTGTCTCCTGAATAGACAAACACTATAATCACATTTTCCATTAAGATTATATTCTCTTCTGGGCCCTTTATTAAGATATTTATAGGGCTCTGCTGGGATCCATTATCTCCTGTGCAGATCTCAGTTTGCTCTTCTCACCTATAGAGCCTTTTGTTCGCCGGCAGGTCACAGCACTTCTCTGTAAGCTGAGCCAACACCTCTGAAGTCCGATATCTGGCTTGAAGTTTTTCTTCCAACTATTTCTGTGGTGGGTGAGGGTTCAGTGTCAATCACACCACATACATTGAGGATTCTAACATGACAGCGCTGGTTTGATTCCATTCACTCACACAAGATAAATAGTTAAGATATAGTTCTGTTACACACACAAAGTTCTGGTATTGTAACATTTTAAAGTTATTTAATTATAAGCATTATTCTTACTTCTAATGATTTTAATAGTTCTTCTATTAAAATATGCAAATTTGCATTTCAGTAAGGAAGTGAAAGAACTCCAATGCCACCTTTAAGAAGCTCCTCAAAGTCATAATCGCTTTCCAACAAGCTTTTTAATATGACTAAGGGATTTGTTCCAGATCAGAACCCCAAACTACAGATGCTGTGTTTCAGGGTACCTGCCCCTCATCAGTGTAGTGTGTGGGATATTCTGATCTGGCTGTGTGAGTGGGCTAAGACGAGGTTTGGGAACTTGATATCTACCTTATGGAGAGTATTCAACATATGAAAAATAGAAAAAATGTATAGGCGGCACTCACCGATAGCAGGGTTTCAGTTTTCTTTAATGCTTGCCTTTCAATACGTTAAAAGTTCCAGTGCTTAAAGGTGGCACTGGAGTTCTTCACTTCCTTACTGAAGTGCAAATTTGCATATTTCCTAAAGGAGGGATGTGGCTGCAAATCTCCTTACCTACTTAACTGGCTTCTCATGGTTGCAGGAAAACTCCTCTCCATAAGGTAGATAGCAAATTCCCAGACCTCTATTAAAATATGGGTTTAAGCTCAAGCGCTTGCATTTTTACAGATCACCTCACACTTTCCTTCGAGAAACGATTTTAATTTATTTTTATGATTTTATTTATATTGGTTAAATACTTACACTAACAACATCACAACTTCTAACAACATTGTATCATAATGCTTTATTTTTTATACACATCTAATGAATGTTCAATGCCTATTTGTTTATTTCCATTGATTACGTTGATGTTTATTAACATTGATGACGTATATCTGTTTACTAGCATTTATGACGATGTCTTAAGGGCCCGTTAGAAGCAACGATATCGCTAACAATATCGTTGCAATGTCACCGGTTTTGAGACGTTGCAGCTACCTCGTAGCGATGTCGCTATGTGTGACTTGTACCAATGACCAGCGATCAGCTCACTGTTCATTGATAAATGGCCAGGACCATTTTTTGATCATTGGTTTCCCACTGGGCAGCCAGCATTTTGTGTGTGTAACAGAGGGAGACAAATGATCAACAACCTCTCAGCGCCGCACAGTACACACTGGGAGGCTTGTAACCAGGGTAAACATCAGGTAGCTAAGCACAGTGCTGTGCTTAGTTACCCAATGTTTACCATGGTTACCAGCGTTCTCACTGGTCGCTGATTGCTGGTGAGTCTGCCTGTGTAACAGCTCACCAGCAATCAGATAACGAAGTCCCAGCGACCCGATCATTGGTCGGGTCGCTGGGACATCGTTATGTATAACGGGCCTTTACATCAGTTCCTGCCATCATAAAATGCCGACAGCCTGCATTATCTTTAAGCTTTTTCCTGAGGAAGTGCGAAGTGCCACACGAAACACATAGTAATAAAGGCTCCTTTCCTTTATTCCGTACTGGCATTGTTTGATTGGCGCCGCAATTTTCTCCATCGATCTACACAACGTGTTTACATTCCTTTATCAATGGGTGGTTCACTGCAGCCAAGGCGTGTGTAGTGGTTGTGTCTCACACAACCACACAAGGTGAGCGTATTTACTACTACACCAATATCCTATTGTTTATGAGTTAAGACCCTATGTGCGCTGTTTCTTTCCTCTAGTTATTTCCTCATAGAGTAATTACAAACAGAGTGATCTTTTTCAAGTGTTTATTCCTGTAAATGTTGATGATCATAGCTTACTGTATAACCAATGAAAACACAAATTAATTATCTCAGAAAATTGGACCATTATATAAAACCAACTAAAATAATGATTTTTAAATCACATTGTTGATCTACCAAAAATTATGTACAATAAATGCTCTAAATACTTGGTTGATGCATGAATTACTGGATCAATGCAGTGTGGCATGGAGTTGATCAGCCTGTGGCACTGCCGAGGTGTTTTGGAAGCCCAGGTTGCTTTGATAGCAGCGTTCAGATCATCTGCATTGTTGGGTCTAGTATCTCACATCTTCCTCTTGATAATACCCATAGAATCTAGGTCGGCGAATTTGCTGGCCAATCAAGCACAGTAATAATGTGGTTATTAATCCAGGTATTGATACTTTTGGCAGTGTGGACAGGTGCCAAGTCCTGCTGGAAAATTAAATCTCCATCTCCAAAATGTTTGTTGCCAGAAGGAAGCGTGAAGTGCTTTAAAATTTCCTGGTAGACTGCAGCACTGACTTTGGTCTTGATTTAAACACATTGGACTTACACCAGCAGATGACATGGCTCCAAAAGCCATCACTGTTTGTGAAGGCTCACACTACACTGTGTGCAGAATTATTAAGCAATTTGTATTGTAGAGGATTATTTTTATTATTAATCAACAACTATGTTCTCAATCAACCCCAAATATCAAAGCTTAATATTTTTGGAAGTTGGAGTGGTTTTTTTAGATTTGGCTATCTTAGGAGGATATCTGTTTGTGCAGGTAACTATTACTGTGCAGAATTATTAGACAACTTAATAAAAACCAAGTATATTCCCATATCACTTGTTTATTTTCGCCAGGTAAACTAATATAATTGCACAAAATTTAGAATTAAACATTTCTGACATGCAAAAACAAAACCCAAAAAAATTAGTGCCCAATATAGCCACCTTTCTTTATGATGACACTCAACAGCCTTCCATCCATAGATTCTGACAGTTGCTTGATCTGTTGACGATCAACATTGTGTGCAGCAGCCACCACAGCCTCCCAGACACTGTTCCCAGAGGTGTACTGTTTTCCCTCCCTGTAGATCTCATATTTTTGAGGGACCACAGGTTCAAATCAAGTGAACAAGGGGGCCATGCCATTATTTTTTCTTCTTTTACACCTTTACTGGCCAGCCACGCTGTGGAGTAGTTGGATGCATGTGATGGAGCATTGTCCTGCATGAAAATCATGTTTTTCTTGAACGATACCGACTTCTTCCTGTACAACTGCTTGAAGATCTTGTCTTCCAGAAACAGGCAGTAGGTCTGGGAGTTGAGCTTCACTCTATCGTCAACCGAAAAGGTCCCACAAGTTCATCTTTGATGATACCAGTCCATATCAGTACTCCACCTCCACCTTGTTGGTATCTGAGTTAGAGTGGAGCTCTCTGCCCTTTACTGATCCAACCTCTGGCCCATCCATCTGGCCCATCAAGAGTCACTCTCATTTCATCAGTCCATAAAACCTTTGAAAAATCAGTCTTAAGATATTTCTTGGCCCAGCCTTGACCTTTTATCTTATGTTTCTTATTCAAAGGTGGTCGTTTTCAGCCTTTCTCATCTTGGCCATGCCCTGAGTATGGCACACCTTGTGCATTTTGATATTCCAGTAACGTTCAGCTCTGAAATATTGCAAAACTGGTCGCAAACGGCATCTTGGCAGCTTCACGCTTGATTTTCCTCAGTTCACGGGCAGTTATTTTGGCCTTTTTTGCACAACATGCTTCTTGTGACCCTGTTGGCTATTGCCATGAAATGCTGATTGTTCGGTGATCACGCTTCAACTGTTGGCAGATTCAAGACTGCTGCATCCCTCTGCAAGACATCTCACAATTTGGACTTTTCAGAGCCGTCAAATCTCTCTGCTGACCAATTTTGCCATGGAAAGGAAGTTGCCTAATAATTAAGCACACCTTATATAGGATGTTGATGTCATTAGACCTCACCCCTCCTCATTAAAGAGATGCATATCACCTGATTTACTTAATTGGTAGTTTGCTCTCAAGCCTGCACAGCTTGGAGTAGGACAACATGTATAAAAAGTATCATGTGATCAAAATACTCATTTGCCTAATAATTCTGCACACAGTGTATACCTCAAGCAGCTTGGATTGCGGCCTCTTCACTCTTTCTCCAGACTCTGGAACCTTGATTTTCAAATAAAGTGCAAAATTTACTTTCATCTGAAAACAACAGCTTGGACCACGTAGCAACATTCCAGCTCTTTTTCTCCTTGACCCAGGTAATACATGTCACGCTTCCGGTGGAAGACGCCTTAGAGTGGACCCACTGGGCCGTGGTACCAAAGTCCCCTGGGTGAGCTGAACCTAGTTTACCCAACCCCTATACAGGGATTGTCAGGGGTAAGCCCAGGGGGTCTAAATACCACGGCTGCTAGTACCAGGGGGGCGGCTCGTAAGGTTAGCCTATGCTACGGCACAGCTAAGGATTCCGGTTACTGTACAAGGCTAGGAGGGCAAGAATGGTGCTACCGGGGAAGAGCACAACTAGGGTTTCAGGCAACAGGGTACAAGGCTAGGAGAACAGGAATGGCTTTACCAGAGGAGAGTACAAGGAAGGCCTGACAACAGTCAGCAAGGCAGAAGCAAACTAACTTAATAATCAGGCACATCCCATCAGTGGAGGAGGCCTGAATACCAGAGGAAGAGCAGTAATCGGTCAAGGTGAGTGTCAGGTTGGACCGTGCCGGCCCCTAGAGTCACAGGGAGAGTGCACCTAGTGCACCACTGATTGGTCACATGAATACGACCATTGTAATGTGCTCATGTGTGAGCCCGGTGGTCAGCTGACAGGAAGACACAGTACGCCTGGATGCTGGATGCCCGGTCGGCAATGGAGCAGAGGATGCCGACCCAGGAGAGGTGAGCTGGGTAGCGGTGCAAGGGACCTAACAATACACTTCTTACATTGTCTATTGGTCATGAGTGGCTTAACGCAAGGAATGCAAAAGTTGTAGCCCATGTCCTAAATACATCTGTATGTGGTGGCTTTTAAAGCACTGACTCCAACATCAGCCCACTCCTTGTGACTCTCCTCAAATTTTTGAATGGCCATTTCTTAACATACTTTTAAGGCTGCGGTTATTTTGGTTGCTTGTGCAACTTTTTCTACCACTCATTTTTCTTCCACTCAACTTTCCATTAATATGCGTCAATACAGTGCTCTGTGAACAGCCAGCTTCTTCAGCAATGATTTTTGTGACTTACCCTCCTTGTGTAGTGTGTCTATAATTGCCTTCTGGAAATCTGTCAAGTTAGCAGTCTTCCCCATGATTGTGTAGGCTACCTAAAAAGAGACCATTTTAAATGCTTAGTAAGCCTTTGCTGTCATTTGGTGTTAATTAATCTGATATTCTGAGATAATGAATTTGTGGTTTTCATTGACTGTAAGTGTGGCGCCCTGCTCACGCAGGTAACCACAGCCTTCCCTAATGCACAGCTGGGTTTCCACAGCAGGTACCTACTACATGCAACACCTTCCTCCCCTGCACAGTAGGGGGAGCTAGACTCACTGACTTTGTGAGATCCCTATAAATACTGCTGCTGGGGGAGGAGTGAGTTAGAGTGTGCTGAGAGAGCTGCGAAGACGTCCTGGTGCTCGGCGCCACGGTTAGGCCTGAACCAGTGACCCGGAGTGGCCCTTCTACATTCAGCCAAGCCTAGGAGTGGGGACAGAAGGCACGGAGCCTAGTCAAGGGAGCAGAGAAACTAGTGGAAGTTTGCCCAACACTTACTGGACCCCTGGGATCCGCACCTGCAGGATCCTTCTAGGACTGCAGAGAACCCCAGCACACCATGGAGACTTTAGTCACCTGGTCCCCCTGTGTACCAGCAAAAGGGAGCCAGACACCGTAGGGTGGAATAACACTGCAGTGATCAGAGAGGGTAACCCGTGTACCGAACAGGAGGAGAGAGAGAGGACCAGAGAAAGTGAGGAGGCCCGTCGTGTTGCATACAGACAGGGCTTCAGCAACAGCAGGGAACCTGAGGAGGCCTTATACCCACTTCCTGTGGAGACTCACTGTGCACCAGGTCACCCGACAGTGATCTGGACATCTTTATCTGTTAATACCACCAGTAAAAAGGTAAAAGAGACTTTCTTCAGCATGTGTGCATTATTCCTCCCCGTCCCCAGCCTCCATATAGACTGCCCCACTGCTTCTTACCTTGGACTTAAGTCCCACTTCAAGCTGCCCCTTTACTCTATGCTGCCCCGGAGGTCCAGCTTCACCTGTACGGATCTTTGCCATCCTTGCCACAATACCATCACCCTCCAGAGGACTGTGGCGGTGCTGATGACCCATCACCAGGTAATACAGGTGGTGTCACGAGACAACAAACTCTTATCCCCTGTACATAACTCCTCTTTGAAGTGTCAACCAGGCTACGGGCTCAGGCACCGCCACCCGTGACATCCCCGTGAACCCCTCTGAGCCTGATACCTGAGTACCCCCCGGGCCTGGGGCTCGAAATAATTTCTGGCGTCACGAACAGGATCCCGTGCCCAGTGTTACCGGGTACTGTGTGCCGTGATTTGAACAGTATTGTGTGACTGTTGAACTACGCCGCCATTACTGCGCAGAAGAGCAGGAAGAAAGGGGGGGGTGTTGGCCTGTAGAGCGCGAAGCTGAAGCTCGCCCCTCGCTCAGCCGAGCATTCCCAAGCGCCGCGGACTAGTCCGGAAATCCAGAACTGTTTAACTGTTTGAACTAGGGCCTCCAGTGACGACAAAAGCACGTTTGCTGACCCTGAGAATTACCCTGAAGCAACCATGGCTGCCTCCAGCAGCACTGCTAACGCCACCGGCGCGCCGGGTGCAGTCGCCACGATCATGCCAACCTCACTCCCATACATCCCAGGGGCCAAGTGGTTGCCCCAGTATGATGGTCGCCTTTATATGTTGACTGTTTTCAGGAGAAAAATCACTAATGTCCTGGACATGTATGCGATGACTGGTCAGCAGTGCGCTGCTGTGGTACTCGGACAGTTAACTGGTGCTGCAGAGAAAGAGAGTGAGACCTGGTCTGCTGCTGAGCGGAGATTAGTGACTACTATTTTGATAAATTGAGAGCTACTTTTGAAGAGTGCAATGAGGCTGATATACGCATGCGCTTCAATCACTGCTACCAGAGACTAAGAGATGATATTAGAGCTGACGCTTGGCGCCTGGAGGAAGCATCGAGAGCCCTTAAGCATGTCAGCCCTGCCAGTGTACCCGATGAAAATAAGCTCTTGATTGAACAATTTACCCAGGGACTGCTATCCCCCGAGGACAATAAGACTATGCGTCGGTGGTCGCTGAGCCACCTGGAAGCTGACTTTAACACCTTAAAGGACATCGCTATAAAGGGGTTGCGGCCAGTAGAGACCCATGAAGCTGCTATCAAACGGTGGTGCAGTGGTGAGGTTCAGGCTACCCCGAAACCAGTACCCATGTCTGCGGCTGCGCACAGTGTACAATCCGCTCAGCCTGACAAGTATGACTCTCTGCGTGCTGAGATGCATTCTGAAATGCGCCAAATGAGCAAAAACATAACTAAAGTGATGGAAACTCTAAATCTGCAGCAAAGTCCCCAGCCAGCACCAAGACCCCAGCCCCGACCTCAACCGCTGATTCAACTTACTGACAGTCCGCAGGATGTACCCTGGATGAGAGCGAGGCAAGCCACAATGCGTACCGAGGGAGAACCATCGAGTGCTACAGCTCCACTGGGGTACCCATCTGCCGTCGCTGCAACAGAACCGGCCACATCACAAGGAGCTGTCCTTTAAATGAGCAGACCCTGGGGAATGGGGCCAAACCCCAGGAGTAACTCAACAGGGCCCAGCCACCTGGTAACAGACCTTCATCGGACAGAGGCCGTTCCTGTCAATTGTACTGGATGGCATCCCAACACCTGCTCAGCTGGATACCGGGTCGCAGGTGACCACCATCCCCTATATCCTTTATAAGAAGTACTTGGCTGATGCAGAACTGAAACAGCCTGCTGTGGAGTTCACCCGCAGTGCGTCTAAAGTTGCACCACTAATTGTGATGGGGGTTAGAGAAGTACCAATAAAGGTGGGGAGGGTGGAATTGCAAAACCAAGGGGTTCTAGTAGTAGCAGAAGCAAGTAATGCAAATGACCAATATATAATACTTGGTAGAAATGTTGTTAGCAATTGCATGGAAGAAGTTTTGTCTTTGTGGCGCCCCTGCGTTCAGGAGGCCACAAAGGGAACTGCAGCCAGGCAGGTAGGACGACAGTTGCACATCAACACCCTCACAGCCCACACACCCACGTACAGTAGAGGGCAGCACCCAACCCGGAGTCTGGGAACTCTAGGCAGGCAAGGGGTGGTAGGGTTTAGAGACAGTAGGTGGGCCAACACGTAGTCAGGTGACAGAGGGTAGATATAGTGAAGGGGGAGGAGGAAGGAGTCAGTAGGCCGAGGTAGGCTGAGATGAAAAGACTGAGATCACACATCCTGGCAAAGTGGGGTGTAGGAGCGCAGAATCTGAACAGAGCCAGTGTGAGCCGCAGAGAGAAAGCACGTCCGAAGCCAGCACCCCGGGAGTGTGAGGGAAGAGAGGGACAGTGACACTGGTCCCTAGCAACACGGTCGAGACGGCAGACTGCAGGCGGAGTAGCCCTCCTACATTACCCAAAGACACAGTAGAGAGAGCCTGGTAGAGCCTCACACGAGAGGACTGCTGGAGGCTAGGCTGAAGTAGAGTGTCGGCTCTAGAGGGGACCGCAGATTCACCCGGCATCCCCAGACAACCTACGGGGGACCACAACTACATGTTAGGGTCCCTACCCCAAAGGACAGGCAGCTCAGTGGCAACCCGGAGGGCTCACAGGAGTCCGAGCCACCGCCATACTGTCCGGAGTCACGCACACCAAAGTGAACACAGAGAGAGGGAGTCAACAGCCTGGGAAGGACGCAGAGACAGAGTGAGGGGTCACAGTAGGAGAGACCTGGCTGCAGAGAGTAAAGGGAACCCGGATGGGAGAGTGTGCCCGTGTAACTGAGAACTGAACTAAGAACTGTAACTGAACTGTAAATTGTACTTGGGAACTGGAGAAGTAAAACACGGTGAACCCTGAACACGACTCCCTTGCATCTCTCTGCCTGAACACGGCTCCTTCCATACAGGTTTGCAGCAGATTCCCACCTGGAGAGCCACAGCTTGCAGGCGCCATCACTGAAGGGGGATTCCTGCAGCAGCTGGACAGTAAGTGTACTGCACTCAGCACCAGACCTGTACACTACACAATAGACTTTAACCATCACTGCTCCGGGGAACACAGTTCTGCCCACGGAGAACTATTCCGTCCTTGCTGCCATTACATCATCCCCGGAGGTTCTGCGGCAGCGGTGGCCCCATTACTGGCCACACACTGTGGGTGGCGTCACGACTGACATTATTCCCTGTAAATACACCCTTATTATTGCCAGGGCCCGGGACACAGTCCGGACCAGGACCACCCGTGACTTCCCCAGTAGGAGACCCGGTCCGGTACCGAGTACCCCGTCCCAGTGGGCTCGACATCTTTGCTTCAACAGATTGCAGATACTTCCAAACCTGGTCAGAGGAAGGTCCTTCAATGTGAGATAAGAGCCCTCCTGCACCACACACAGATAACAATTATGGTACATTTACACGCGGCCACAGGAAGACACAGGAAGGAAAGTCCTGAATTACACGCAGCCACATTGTGGTCTTTTCAAGGCAACGGGCACAATTGTGTCCGATGCCTGCCTGTTCCTACCTTCCTGTGGCCGCGTGTAAATGTACCATTACAGGTGGTTAAATTGGCACTGCACAGGTGGCAGACCTGTTTCCTATTGTGATTCCCCCAATGATTGAGATGATGATATGGTGTCGAGCATCTATAGATCTGAGAGGGCAGGACTACCAGGCATTAGTGGAACCCATCAGCACAGAGCACAGACCTACACTCTTGACAGCCAGGGGGGAGGTTGATGTACACAATGGAGAGTGCCAGTTTGCATCTTAAACTGTGGCAGTGAAGAGGTTAAGTTACCCAGGTATGCAACCATTGCTAAATTGTACACAGTAAACAACAACGAGATCCAAGCAGTGGGACCCTTACCCCATTCCTAAGGGGCAAAACCTGATGATACAACATGGCCACTGGAGGACTGGTGCCAGCAACTCCATGTAGGGACAGACACCACTCCTGTGTATGAAAAGCAAGGTGTTTACTGGGTAGTCAAAGAGTTTGAACAAGTCTTTAGTAAGCATTCACTTGACTTTGGTAGGATAAAGGGGGTGCAACATCTTATCCCCACAGGTACACATCCACCAATCAAAGAGCGGTACAGGCCTATTCTACCTGCACATTACCAAAAAGCCAAAGAAATGTTACAGGACATGAAGGACGCAGGGGTTATACGAGATAGCTGTAGTCCTTGGGCATCCCCATTAGTCCTAGACAGGAAGAAAGATGGCAGTATGAGGATGTGTGTAGACTATAGCAAATAAACCGCATAATACACAAGGATGCTTACCCATTACCTCATATAGAGGAATCCTTAGCTGCAATGAAGTCTGCCAACTACTTTTCCACATTAGATCTCACTAGTGGGTATTGGCAGGTGTCCGTAGCAGAGGAAGACAGCGAGAAGACGGCATTCACAACACCTATGGGCCTGTGTGAATTTAACAGCATGCCATTTGGACTATGTAATGCACCCAGAACCTTCCAGAGGTTGATGGAGAGTTGCCTGAGGCATAAGAACTTTGAGACGGTACTGATCTACCTGGATGATGTGATTGTGTACTCTCAGACCTATAAGGCACACGTAACCCATCTAGCAGAGGTGTTTGAACCTCTGGCCAAACACGGAATGAAGCTGAAACCATCCAAATGCCACCTGGTAAAGCCAAGAGTACAGTACCTGGGACACATAGTCAGTGCTGAAGGTGTGGCCCCTGATCCAGACAAGGTGACAGCTATCAAGGAGTGGCCAGAATCCAAGACCCTGAAGTAAGTACGTCAATTTCTTGGACTAGTGGGCTACTATAGGAGGTTCATAAAGGAGTACACAAAAAAGGCTGCTCCCCTGCCAAACCTCTTAGTAGGCCAGCCCAAGAAGGGCAAGTCTAAGGATTTTCCGTGGGAGTGAGGCAAGGAACAAGATGAATCGTTCCAGATGATGAAGGAAGCCCTGAAAGGAGAAGAACCTTGCTTACCTGGACTAAAGCCTGCCATTCCTGCTGTGCACGGATGCCAGTAATGTGGGACTGGGAGCCATTTTTTCTCAGAGGCAAGATGACAAAGAAAGAGTGATTGCCTATGCCAGTAGGAAGCTGCGCCTCTCAGAGAGGAACCCAGAGAACTACACTTCCTTCAAGCTGGAATTCCTTGCCTTGGTCTGGACCGTCACAGAAAGGTTCAAGCACTACCTTGCATCTAGCAAGTTTACAGCCTACATGGATAACAATCCGCTGACCCACCTGGTGACTGCAAAGTTGGGAGCCATGGAGTAGAGATGGATGGCAGATTGTCCAACTACCAGTTTACCATCAAGTCCCGGACTGGGCACAAAAATGGAAATGCAGATGCCTTGTCCAGAATGCCCCACTTGTTAGATGTCGGCGTGGATGAAGGTGTGCTAGAAGAAGTGGAGTTACCGGCATTCCATCAATTAAGAGTAACTCAGTGCCAGCAAACCTGTAAAGACCTTCCCGTGAGAATGGTGAACCCATTGCCACACTTTGGTTGGAAAGAAGTGCAAGACAATGACCCGGCTGTCAGTTTGGTAAAGAAGCTGATAACCCAGGAGTCAGCAAAGCTACCAGAAAACCCCCAACCAGAAATCAAACATCCATGGAATGAGAGGAGCAAGCTGTTCGTTTATCAGGAGAAGCTCTGCAGAAGACACATAAACCCAAGGACACACGAGATGGTCTGGCAAATCATTGTGCCGAAGTCAGAAGTGCAGATGATATTGAACGCCTACCACAACCAGACTGGTCATTTTGGGTGGAAGAAGCTGGAGATGCTACTGAAAGATAGGTTCCATTGATAGGTGGCGTAAGAATTGTGGACCCTGCAGCCTTAGAAGAAAAGACTTACAGAGCCAGAAAGCACCGCTCCAGCCCATAGTGACGTGCAGCCCCTGGAAATAGTAGCCCTGGACCACGTAAAACTGACTCCAAGTAGATCTGACTACACATACGCGTTGACCATTACTCGAAGTTCCTGATAGTTGCCCCCGTGAAAGACTTGACAGCTGCCACCGCTGCCAGTACATTCCAAAACGTATTCTGCAGACCATTAGGTTGTCCAGAGCAGATCCTAACAGACCAAGGTTCAGCTTTTGAAGCAGAGATCTTTCAAGAGTTCTGCCACATGTATGAATGTAAGAAGATTAGGACGACCCCATATCATCCCCAAACCAATGGATTATGTGAGAAGATGAACAATATCATCATTGACATGTTGAAGATCCTACCCTTGGAAGAAAGGTACCAATGGCCGGAGAAGCTACCAGACTTAGTTGGCATGTATAACCATATTCCAGTAAGTTCTACAAACTGTACACCAGCTTACCTGATGAGAGCTCATACAGGAAGGTTACCCGTAGACTTGGAACTCGGAGTAGTTGACCCCAAAGCAGATGCCTCAACACCCAATTGGACTGAAAACTGCCTCGAGCAATACAGAGTGGTTCAAGCTTGTGTTGAAGATAATTTGGAGAAAGCCCATGAGAAACAAGAAAGGGTCTACAACAAAAATGCTCCATCAGAACCTATTGTACCTGCAAGTATTGTCTTGAAGAGAAAGCGGAAACAACACAAATTAGATGATCAGTGGGAACAAGAACCCTACATCCTATGAGATTCTGGATTTGACAATGACAAAGTGTGTCTCATTAGTGAGAATGGTGGAAAGATCAGTCATACAGTGTCAAGGGATCATCTCAAGAAGTGCCCTACAAAATGTGAAAATCAGAATCTCCCAACTCAGCCTAAGGAAGAACCAGAACCTAAAAAAGATTCCAGTCCATGTGAAAGCCCAAAGGAGAAGGTAATCTCAACCATCCTAGAAGATTTCCCAGAAGATTGGCCTCAGCAAGATGGAGCCATCCTAGTGCCTTTACTGAATTTCTACCAGCCCCAAGAAGTGGTACAAAGGAATCAGGAAGAAATACCTGTTACTAGAAAATCTGAGGATGCTGCAATCGGTACACCTGCTCGGCTTGTAGTGAGACTAAGGCTACGCACATACCTGCACCATACCCATCACTAGAAACCTCACCTGAGATAGAGATACCTGTAGTGCGCAAGTCACAGAGGAGCACACAAGGTCAACCCCCGTCTAGGTATGGAGAGTGGGCACAGTAAAGTCAAAAGTAGAATTAACAGAGTCAGTAACTTGTAAATAGCAGCTATAACAGTGTACATAGTAGTGTGCAGAAGGGTGGAGGAACTGGGTCCAGCCTCATGCACACTAAGTTAGGAACAGAAAGTGCCTGGAGTGGGGAGGAACTAGGTTTCCTAAGCTGAGACACCCAAAGGGAAATGTGTTGGTTTGAAAATGTGTTTTTTGAAAATATGAACTTTTGAAAGACTTTTTCCCCTTTTCTTACCCAGAGGAATTATGCTGTATAGACTCTTTTGAACTGAACCTATCCCTTTGAACTTTTCCCTGGATTGCATTTAAAAGGACCATGGTCACAGGACTGGTGTGACAACAAACTTCTTTTTCAAAATTCAAGAAAAGCATTAGCTCCAACCACCTAATATTCCCAGGACTCCCAGGCAAACCGGAAGGTGGCTTGGCAACCACCAGTAGCAATAGAATAAAGGTGTAGGAGAATGTGTGATTTTACTTTTTTGAAAATAAAAAGAAATTTTGTGGCACCGGATTCTACACCTTTATTCTATTCTCTTTTTCAAAGCCTGCGATGAATGGACTAGCACCTCATAGACTTACCTGTTTTCATTTTACCATCTTTTTCAGTGGTTTTTGTAAATTTTTATATTTTGAGACTCTGTAAATATGTTATCTGTTATTAATGTTGATTATTGTTATTCCTTTTGTTTGAAAACAAAAATGCTCACTCCAGGATACTGATATTAATTAGGGGGGTATGTGGCGCCCTGCTCACGTAGGTAACTACAGCCTTCCCTACTGCACAGCTGGATTTCCATAGCAGGTACCTTCCAACCCAGCACAGTAGGCGGAGCTAGACTCACTGACTTTAGGTGAGATTCCCTATAAATTCTGCTGCTGGGGGAGGAGTGAGTTAGAGTATGCAGACGCTAGGAGAGCTGCGAAGACATCCTGGTGCTCGGTGCCTGAAACAGTGACCCGGAGTGGCCCTTCTACATTCAGCCAAGCCTAGGAGTGGGGACAGAAGGCATGGAGCCTAGCCAAGGGAGCAGAGAAACTAGTGGAAGTTTGCTCAACACTTACTGGACCCCGGGGATCCGCACCTGCAGGATCACTCTAGGACTGCAGAGAACCCTGGCACACCGTGGAGACTTTAGTCCCCCGGTCCCCTTGCATACCCAGCAAAAGGGAGCCAGACACTGTAGTATGGAATAACACCTCAGTGATCAGAGAGGGTAATCCGTGGACCGCGCAGAAGGAGAGAGAGAGGACCAGAAAAAGTGAGGAGGCCAGTCATGTTGCATACAGACAGGACTTCAGCGACAGCAGGGAACCTGAGGAGGCCTTATACCCACTTGCTGTGGAGACCCACTGTGCACCTGGTCACCCGACAGTGCTCTGGACATCTTTATCTGTGAATACCACCAGTAAAAAGGTAAAAGAGACTTTCTTCAGCGTGTGTGCGTTATTCCTCTCCATCCCAAGTCTCCATATAGAGTGCCCAACTGCTTCTTAGCCTATCCTCAAGTCCCACTCCAAGATGCCCTTTACTCCACGCTGTCCCGGAGGCCCAGCTCCACCTGTAGGGAGCTTTGCCATCCTTGCCACAATACCATCCCCTCCGGAGGACTGTGGCGGTGCTGGTGACCCATCACCAGGTACTACAGGTGGCGTCACGAGACAACAAACTCTTCTCGCCTGTACATAACCCCTCTTTGAAGTGTCACCCAGGCCACAGGCCCAGGCACCGCCACCTATGACATCCCCGTGAACCCCTCTGAGCATGATACCCGAGTACCCCCTGAGCCTGGGGCTCGACATAATCTATAATCATCAACATTAATAGAAATAAACAATTGAAAAAGATCACTCTGTTTGTAATGATGCACTTGTAAGAGTACACCACAGGGAAAGACACCATAGTTTATAGTGCCCTATACAAGATTTTTTTTCTGAAATTCTAATACTCAACAATCACCCGCCTATGAATTTGTAGTGTATGAGTGATTGTTTCATCAGTGTTTTGCACTTGTATTTCCTCCATCTCTATTAAGTGGTTTTGCTATAACTATGGTACATTGGATTTTGTGACCTGTACAGGTAAATTATGCTGCCTTTTTTTGCTGTAATGCATGGAGTGGCCGGAGGCTCCACTCACCTGACCATGAGATCATCACAGTAATTCATTAAGCTGTAATGCACAGATCAGTGGAGCAGCCATCCACTCAGTGCACTACAATGTGATTGTCATCCGTGTTATATGGCTGTATGACCCCCAGCCTCATTCTCGATGTTTTTTGTGACGTTGTATTCTTTTTATAGCTTTGCTTTTATTTGTAGTCTAAGAATACTTGCATATGGCATATTTTTCAAGCAGGTAGAAAGAATGAATGTAAAAACAAATTGTTGTGTATATACTGATTCTTTTGAGCTTTAACTGCTTCTGGTTTCCACAGCTGCAAAGCATTTAAGAAAAATTATCTTATTATTCTGCATCTGAAAACCACTGACTATTATATCTTTTAAATGCAATTTTTGGTGGGTATGTGTGCATCTAATGGTGCCGTCACACGCATCAATTTGAAGAACGATATTGTTAGCGATCACATGCACGCGCGATCGCTAACAATATCGTTCAGATCGCTGGTGAGCTATCACACAGGCAGACTCACCAGTGACCAATTGACCAGAGACATCGTGGAAACGATTTAAATATCGTTTCCACGATGTCTTGCTCCCATTGCCAGGCTGTGGTAAGCGGGAGCAGGCTGGTCTCCAAAGTAGACTGCGGGTAACTAGGCAGTGCACGCTGCCTAGATACCCGATGTATACCTTGGTTACCAGCCTTCTCCGCTCACTGGCTGGTATCCAAGGTACACAGCGGGTAACTAGGGACCCTAGTTACCCACTGTGTACCTTGGATACCAGCCGGTGAGCGGAGAAGGCTGGTAACCAAGGTATACATCGGGTATCTAGGCAGTGCACGCTGCCTAGTTACCCGCAGTTTACCTTGGATACCAGCTCCCAGCGCTTGCAGAGAGGCGCTGGGAGCTGGCTCATCGGTCGTCTCCCGGTGTCACACGCAGCGATCCTGTCCTCAAATCAAACGATGAACGATCAGCACACTGATCGTTCATCGTTTGTAGTGTCACACACAACGATGTCGTTTCGACATCGTTCATGCGTCACAGAACACGTGACTTTTGAACGATATCGGCAACAATATCGTTACGTGTGATGTGGCCTTAAAAGACATAGTGTGCACATACTGTACAAAAAACATTAGATCACATTAGGTCACATGAGCTCCAAATCGCTGTTACTGACAGTGTTGAGACTGTGGCACCATGCAAGGTTTATTACAGAGTTTATTATTTTTACAGGGAAAACAATGTAAATAAGAAGGGGTTGTTCTAGTAGTAGACAATCCCTTTAAATAAACATTCTCTAAGTTGTGTGATTGTAAAATAGGTATTTTATAGAATTGATCATTTTCTATGCTTTTATATGGCAGATTATGAAAGGTCCTTGGAGCAGCCAGCAGATTAAATACCGGTAGTTAATTATTTTCCAAAATAGTAAATGATATAATTGTGTACAGCTGCATTGTAGGAAAGTGTCACTAAAACGTGCCTGGTGTACAGGCCTTACTGCAAATTACAATAAACATTAATTAAAACTGAACTACTACTAATGCTGGGAGAAACACATTGCTGCGGTTGTAATTGATTTGGTAGTGGCAAATTTATATTAACAACAATGTGACAGATCTCTCTTATTTTCCTTTTACCTCTATTGGCTAAGCTGGTATATCTTTAGTGAAAATGATAAATTGGTTGTGCAGCCCTTTATCTATACTCTGCCAACATATAGGAGAGTAAAGGTTCCTTTACACGTCGCAAAATTGCATGCAATTTCACTTGCAACTTACTGGTTGCAGTGAAATCATGGACACATTGTTCTATTTTGTGGCCGTGTACAAATGGAACAATGTGTCCATGATTTCACTGCAACCAGTAAGTTGCAAGTGAAATTGCATGCAATGTTGCGACGTGTAAAGGTGCCACTTTACACACACCAACTTATCTGTCCAACTTCTGAACAACTTACCGTATATACTCGTGTATAAGCCGACCCGTGTATAAGCCGACCCCCCTACTTTTGCCCCCAAAACTTGGGAAAACCTATTGACTCGTGTATAAGCCGAGGGTGGACCCCAGCACAGGTATACAGCCCCCAGCAGTGTGGTATACACGCCTCCCCAGTGGTAGTATACAGCAGCCTCCCCAGTGGTAGTATACAGCAGCCTCCCCAGTGGTAGTATACAGCAGCCTCCCCAGTGGTAGTATACAGCAGCCTCCCCAGTGGTATATACAGCATCCCTAAAGGTATAAACAGCAGACCCCAGAGGTATACAGAAGGCCCCAGGGTATATACAGCAGGCCCCAGAGGTATACAGCAGGCCCCAGAGGTATACAGCAGGCCCCAGAGGTATACAGCAGGCCCCAGAGGTATACAGCAGGCCCCAGAAGTATACAGCAGGCCCCAGAGGTATACAGCAGGCCCCAGGGTATATACAGCAGGCGCCAGGGTATATACAGCAGGCCCCAGAGTATATACAGCAGGCCCCAGAGTATATACAGCAGGCCCCAGGGTATATACAGCAGGCCCCAGGGTATATACAGCAGGCCCCAGGGTATATACAGCAGGCCCCAGGGTATATACAGCTGGCCCCAGGGTATATACAGTTGGCCCCAGAGGTATACAGCAGGCCCCAGAGGTATACAGCAGGCCCCAGAGGTATACAGCAGGCCCCAGAGGTATACAGCAGGCCCCAGAGGTATACAGCAGGCCCCAGGGTATATACAGCAGTCCCCAGGGTATATACAGCAGTCCCCAGAGGTATACAGCAGGCCCCAGGGTATATACAGCAGGCCCCAGAGGTATACAGCAGGCCCCAGAGGTATACAGCAGGCCCCAGAGGTATACAGCAGGCCCCAGGGTATATACAGCAGTCCCCAGGGTATATACAGCAGTCACCAGAGGTATACAGCAGGCCCCAGGGTATATACAGCAGGCCCCAGGGGATATACAGCAGGCCCCAGGGTATATACAGCAGGCCCCAGAGGTATACAGCAGGCCCCTGAGGTATACAGCAGGCCCCAGAAGTATACAGCAGGCCCCAGAGGTATACAGCAGGCCCCAGAGTATATACAGCAGGCCCCAGGGTATATACAGCAGGCCCCAGGGTATATACAGCAGGCCCCAGAGTATATACAGCAGGCCCCAGAGTATATACAGCAGGCCCCAGGGTATATACAGCAGGCCCCAGGGTATATACAGCAGGCCCCAGGGTATATACAGCAGGCCCCAGGGTATATACAGCTGGCCCCAGGGTATATACAGTTGGCCCCAGAGGTATACAGCAGGCCCCAGAGGTATACAGCAGGCCCCAGAGGTATACAGCAGGTCCCAGAGGTATACAGCAGGTCCCAGAGGTATACAGCAGGCCCCAGAGGTATACAGCAGGCCCCAGGGTATATACAGCAGGCCCCAGGGTATATACAGCAGGCCCCAAGGGTATATACAGCAGGCCCCAAGGGTATATACAGCAGGCCCCAGAGGTATACAGCAGGCCCCAGAGGTATACAGCAGGCCCCAGAGGTATACAGCAGGCCCCAGGGTATATACAGCAGGCCCCAGGGTATATACAGCAGGCCCCAGGGTATATACAGCAGGCCCCAGAGGTATACAGCAGGCCCCAGAGGTATACAGCAGGCCCCAGGGTATATACAGCCCCCCAGTGTATACAGCAGCCCCCCAATGGCACTAGTTCCCCCATCATTGTAAGAGCCCCCCACACTTTGCAGAGCCCCCCCCCGCTGCTTTATCTTACCATCCGGGGTCTTCTTCACCGCGGGTCCTCCAGTCCTTCCTCGCGCGCTGTGTTCCCGGTCTCATGTGACCCGGCGGTCGCAGTGGAATGACGTCATCGTGCCGGGTCACGTGAGACCGGGACACAGCGCGCAGGACCCGCGGCGAAGACCCCGGATGGTAAGATAAAGCAGCGGGGGAGCTCTGCAAAGTGTGAGGGGCTCTTACAATGATGGGGGGGGCTAGTGCCATTGGGGGGCTGCTGTATACACTGGGGGGCTGTATGCACGGCTCCCCCAGCCGCTGTGATGGGCGGGGGGAGCCGTGCATATCTAATGAGCGGCCCCACGTGACGGGCCGCTCACTCATCAGCCCCCCCCGCCTCCTCCAGCCTCCCCAGCACCCGGACACAGCCCCCACCACAAATATTACCGTATTGACCCGTGTATAAGCCGAGGGGGTGACTTTTCAGCCCAATTTTTGGGCTGAAAAACTCGGCTTATACACGAGTATATACGGTACTGGTTGCAGTGAAATCATGGACACATTACTCCATTTTGTGGCTGTGTACAAATGGAACAATGTGTCCATGATTTGACTGCAACCAGAAAGTTGTTCAGAAGTTGGACAGATAAGTTGGTGTGTGTAAGGTGGCCATAAGGCTGGTTTCACACCACAGTTTTTTCCTTGATCAGGTACAATCAGGTTTGTGTGTCAAAGCCAGGAGTGTCTTAAAAACTTGGAACCGGTGTTAATCTTTCAATTATAGTTTTTCTCTGCAAGTTCCTCTCCTGGTTCCTCAACTGGTTTTGACACACAAAACCTGATCGAACTTGATAAGGGAAAAACCGTGGTGTGAAAACAGCCTAAGGGTACCTTTTATGGCCACTTTACACGGCGCGATATTGTCGTCCAACTTCGATAAAAAGTCACGTGGTTCGTGCGTTGGCGCCGATATTGTTCATGCGTTGTGTGGTGTAAATGACTAATTCGATGCAAGAACGATGCCAAAACGATATCGTGGAACAATTGTGCAGGCTCTTTAACGGCCCGATATTGGATGGACAATCTGGTAGGATCGTGCTGTGTGCTGTGTGGAGCAATGTATCCATGATTTCACTGCAACCAGTAAGTTGGTCAGAAGTTGGACAGATAAGTTGGTGTGTGTAAAGTGGCCCTAAAGGTACCTTTAGTGTTGTTGCATTTCAACTTTCATATGACAAAATTAATAAAATACTGACTAATGATCGATTCATCATAATATACGACAATAACTTTAATGTGCTTTTAATTTTAAAATTAATACTATCTGAAAATATGTAAAATGATAATCCTCCATATACTCTCCATAAATAAAGTCATTTACCGCTTCAGGGTAATCATTTTTGCAGCATTTAAGATAAGGCAAGAATTATTATAAAGGTACTGTCACACACAGCAATATTGCTTTTCAATTTCACTGGCAATTTGCTGGTTGCTGTGAAATCATGGACACATTGTTACATTTGTACACAGCAACAAAATAGAACAATGTGTCCATGATTTCACTGCAACCAGCAAATTGCCAGTGAAATTGAAAAGCAATATTGCTATGTGTGAAGGAAGGTACCTTTATTGGTTTTTCGAGCACCATTGATTCTGTGATGCTCTACATGTGAAAAGAGGTTTTACAAACAAAGCGCCAATAAACTGACAATGAACAAACTAAAAAAGGAAGGCTGAAACAGTGGGAGGAGGAGCCTATCTTTGTGGGCTTACAGTCTGCAGGATAATGGTGATGGAGAAAGTAGGTTGGGGTGATGGCAGCTTCTGTCATGGTGACGTGGATGTGGGGTTATTGCAAGCTGTAAACATTTGTGAAAAGATGGATTTTCATCTCCCATCTGAACATTGGAATGTGGTTCACAATGGAACAGATTGTCGCATGGAATTCCAAAGGACGCAGGATATTCGGGAGACGTTTTGGAAGCTCTTAAGTGATGAAAATACAAGTGTAGAAAGAGAAGATGATCTTGAGATGAATGGAGATTACATGTGAGAAAATATCGGGAGAATAATTTAGACGTTAATGGAGGGGACGGATTATGAAAAGTTTTGAAGATCAATGTTATTTGTTTGAACTTGATTCATTACAGAATTTGCAAACCAATGAAGAGAATTGTCAGGGAGAAATGTGGAGGAGCAGCAATGAGAGAGGTTGATTAGCTGGCACCAGAGTTAAGAATGGATTGGAAAGCTGCAAGGGTCTTATTTAGGAGGTTACAGAGGAGGATATAGCAATAGTCAGTTGAGACATAAGGGCAATGTCACAGCAGTGACAATTAGTTAGAAGGGACAGTGTGCATATTCTTAGGCTATCCCTGTCCTCACGCTTACATTAGAAGTGGGGATGCCTTTTTTATTGTACCTTGCTATACTTCTGGATATAACTCATCTAAAGACCAATTCTATTCGTGATTCCCACAGGGCTGTACGATCACTGGAAATAGGGATGACAGAGAGAGAGACACAAGGGCGCAGAAGTGCATACGCAAATAATGTTCGATTAAAATCATCTACAGACCTCTTTCTCTCCAGTGTTTAAGGGATGGACAGCTGAACACTTCCATAGGACGATGAGAAGATGCTCAGCTACACTGCTGGCGTTGATGCACAACCTCTCTTTATGATGAGCCAGAAAATATGGGAAGCAAGGTGTACCACGGTCCGCGCTGCTGAGTCCACAAAATCACCTGGGATGCAAGATGTTGTAGCAGTATACTTCTTTATTCCTTCCTACGTGTTTCGGCGCCCTTCCTGGCACCTTCCTCTTTATGATGAGACAGGTATTCCTGTTGCTTGGGAGGGACAGATAGAGGCCAAGACCACTGCATAAGAGGAAGCAGGAGGAAACTTGGCTTTTCAGGTGTGTAATACTCTGCAGCTCTTGCTTTACATTCAGATGCTTGGTTATGCAGGGGTGCTCAGGTTAAGAACATTTATGCTTCGCTACAGGCTTTGACAGAATAGCATGCAAACCAACCAACTTTTGTCGTCAGCACATTACCTGAAGAAATGTAATTCCAGGGAGCTCCCTTGAGCTACATTTGGTTTGCTCAGTAGGTTGGTGCATTGGGCAGTAGCAGCTACATTTGGTTTGCTCAGTAGGTCGGTGCATTGGGCAGTAGCAGCTGATGAACTGGCTAGGGGCCAGGAAATTTGTGAACCCTGCTTCCTGTTTTGCTGTACAGCTTGGACAGCGTGAACACCGCCTTTGCCTCTAGGCACATCACTCAGATAGCCTTGACTCCATGTGGAGTCTTGGTCTTTATCATCCCCCACACCATCTTCCACCCTCTCTTCACCCCTACCCTCCTTGTCAGTCTGCACACAGCAGAAATCTGCAGCATTTGTCACCTGTGTTTCTTCATCTTCATCATCATCATCATCATCATCAGAGATGTGCTGCAGGGGTGTGCTAACAATATGTGCAATACTTTATAAAAAAAAAAGTTGCACTTAAAATGGGGGATGGAGCAGACCAAAGGATACAACAATGAAATTTGAAAAGTCAATGTGAATTAATGAAATGGAAAAAAACCTGAAAGACATTTTCAAAAAAAGAGATACTTAGCAAATAAAAATGGCCAAATTCACTTGAGCCCAGTTACGACGACAAGGTGTACCTCTCAATATTGATTATGTGCTTTAAACCTCCGATGCCCTCATCCTCATACTGAACATGTGGTTTGGCATCAGTGCACTATATCTCTGCCACTTATGGGTCAGGTCCAGGAGGATGGCCCACGAAACCCCAGCCAGTTGAATCATCAAAAAGCAGAAGTGAATGCTGCATGACTTGGGGTCCAGCTGCTTGCCTTATTTCTTAAAGGTTGAGCTGAAAGACAGATGCCCATGAGCAGCAGAAGAGAACTCTGTTTTATGCTGGGGACTGGGTGGAAAACAAAGCAAATGATCTGGAGCCACTCTTGGCCATCCAATCTAAAACTCAGTTTACTTGTTCTTGTTTCACCATTCATGCAGAGGTACTACTACTCAGGTCTAATAAATTATTTAGAACGTCCTGTCGCCTGCCTTTTTCATTTGGGTACATAGCATTCACAGATCTACTATGTCATTCCTCTGCAGCAGCTCCACCACCAGCAGCAGCCTTATGGCTACATTCCCTAATTGATGATCGCTTCATTCTTATTTACAGATTACTACACTGCCTGTATGTAGAATGCACCCACATAATATTTTTTAAAAGCACCCCACGTATCCTTTTTTAAGAGTCATCCCACAGTGCCTGGGGAAGAGTGGCCACACAGAACCTTCTATTTAAGAGTTGCCCCAAAGAGCTAGGTGGAGTGTTCACAGAAAGCCTTTTACTAAAAAATAACACAAAATATTTTTTAAGAAGACCCCCCCCCAAACCATTGTTAAGAAGACATCCACAAACCATTTTAAGAACACCTCCACAAACCTGTTGTTAAGAGGGTCCTCACAAACCCTCTTTTAAGAACTCCACCACGAACACCTTTTTTAAGAGTACCACCAAACAGCCCTTTTTCAAGAGGAACCACGCAAACCATTTTGTTAACAAGACCCCTTTAAAACCCTTTGTTAAGAGTCCCACCACAGACCTTTTTTATATGTAACCCCACAGAGTGGTAACAAAGAACCTTTAAGAGGACCCCTATAAAAAACTATTTTTAAGAGTACCACCCTAAAACTCTTTTTTAAGAGTACACTAGTGATGGGCGAATCCTAAATTACTCAGAATCGCTTGACTCTAGCGAGTCCGAGCCCAGGACTCGCTACTCGTTGCGAGTCTAGCGAGTCCAATGTTAATGAATGGGGAAGCGAGTAATAGCGAGTAGTGTAAGATTTACAAATCGCAGATGTGTCTCGGAAGCTTCAGCCTGAAGCAATCCTAGTTTTGTCATTTATTTGCATTGCTCGTTTACTTTGTAAGTAATCGCTGACTCGCACAGATAAGAGTCCTGTCTCCTCTGTGCTGGCTGCCAGCTCCAGGGTCCTAGAGCCCGCCTGCTGCCTGATGTAGCAGTGCTGAAATTGTTCTCAGTCTGCTCATTCCCTGTGTACAGACATGAATGTCTGTGCACAGAGATGATGTAGCAGAGCTGAGATTGTTCTCAGTCTGCTCATTCCCTGTGCATAGAGATCTATATCTATACACAGGGATGTAGCAGAGAGGACATCGCATTTTGGACTGCGTCGGACGGAAGAGGATTTTTTTAATTAAAGATGGAGTCCCTAATGGCTTTTATTTTTATTTCTAATAAAAATTTTTCTTTGTGTTGTGTTTTTTTTAAAACAATTTAATAGAAATTCATGGCGGTCATGTCTAATATTGGCGTGACCACCATAAATTTCGGGCTTAGGGCCAGCTGATAATACAAAGCTGGCCCTAACCTCTTTATTACCCAGCGTGCCACCGCTACCAGGGCCGCTGGAAGAGCGGGGTTCAGCGTCAGAGGATGGCGCTTCAATGAACGCGCCATCTTCTGGGGCGGCTGCGGGCTGCAATTTGCAGCGGGGGGTGCCCAGAAAGCTTGGGCATCCCTGCGCTGCGGATTCCAGCCCCCAGCTGCTTAGCTGTACCTGGCTAGACATAGAAATTGCGCGGAGCCCCACGCATTTTTTTTTAATTATTTCATGAAATTCTGAGATTCTGACTCTGACTCTGAGACTCTGACTCTGAAATTCATTAAATAATTTTAAAAAAATGCGTGGGGCTCCGCGCAATTTCTATGTCTAGCCAGGTACAGCTAAGCAGCTGAGGGCTGGAATCCGCAGCGCAGGGATGCCCAAGCTTTCTGGGCACCCCCCGCTGCAAATTGCAGCCCGCAGCCGCCCCAGAAGATGGCGCGTTCATTGAAGCGCCATCCTCTGGCGCTGAACCCCGCTCTTCCAGCGGCCCTGGTGGCGGTAGCACGCTGGGTAATAAAGGGGTTAATACCAGCTTTGTTATACAAGCTGGTATTAAGCCCGAGATTCTTAATGTCAGGCCACGTTTGACCCAGCCACTAAGAATCTCCAATAAAGGGTTAAAAAAACACAGAGAAAAATTTTTATTTGAAATAAAAAAAAAAGCCATTAGGGACTCCATCTTTAATTAAAAAAATCCTCTTCCGTCCGACGTAGTCCAAAACGCGATGTCCTCTCTGCTACATGCACAGGGAATGAGCAGACTGAGAACAATCTCAGCTCTGCTACATCATGTCTGTGAGCAGGCAGGTTCTAGGACCCTGGAGCTGCACAGAGAAGACAGCTGGACTCGGCTCGCAAAGAAACAGCAGTTACTTTGCGAGTCTCCCTGCTATCACTGGCACAGTAGCCAGTGATGACTCGCACGAGTCCAATGCAAACAATGGCAATCCTAGTTTTGTCAGCGTTTCTGACAAAACTAGGATTGATATTGATTTGCATTGGACTCGTGCGAGTCATCACTGGGAAACTCGCCGAGTAGCGAGTCCTGCGAGTCCCTTACTACTCGCCGAGTAACGAGTCCTAGCGAGTAGATTCGCCCATCCCTAGAGTACACCCATAAACATTTTTAAAGAGGACACCCACAATTTGTTTAAGAGTACCACCACAGACACTTTTTTAAAAATCAACCCAATAAAACTCTTTTTGAAGAGCACCACCACAGCCCCGTTTTAATACTCCAATCCAAGGGTAGGGAACGGGGAGAGGGAAGCAGCTCCTCGGTCAATACTCACTGGACTCCAGAGCCGGTGTGACAGTTGGCATCCACCGAAATAACTGTCAAAGAAAAAAGTGAACTGGCATCCTCCTTCTTTTTGATCCCTTATTGAAATGTATAAAAACATCAAACACATACAGGGGGGAACGCTGAAGAGCACGACAACAGCCCCTTTTTAATACATACCCTACTGGTGTAAAATGGTCACACAGGCCCTATTTTACACATTTCCACACTGAGCCTCATGCAGAGTGGACACACATAGTCATGTAAAAGAGGACAAACCCTTTTTTAAGATTACTATTACAAAACCTTTTTAACCCCATAGAGTCTGGTGCAGAGTGACCACATAGAACCTTTTAAAAGAGATCCCCCACAAATCCTTTTTTTTAAGAGGACCCCTACAAAATCCTTTTAAGAGGAACTCCACTAACACGTTTTAACATGATCCCCAAATTCTCTTACACTGTGTCCCTCTAGTTTATACTGTGCACCCTCATCACACTCTTCCTCCTCACCTTACTGCCCGCTACTTGCTGTGTCTTCAAACTGTGCAATCAAAATGCAATCTCTCTATACTTTACTCCTATCATACTGTCTCTTCACACACTCCATCCTTATTTGCATTGTTCAATGTATCACCATGTAGCATGTAATGCGGTACTCACGGTACTCAGAACATAGCAAGTATTTCACTACTCTCCTCGCAATATTCGTATCTTCCGCCCAGCATTAGCCAATCACAATAATGCCACAACCTTCTAGATTGTGGCATTGCTATGATTGGCTGGCTCCTCAGCATCATACATGAATCATATCCTATGACTCATAGGCTCTATATAAGCCCTGCCGTCACCATTTTCTGCACATTGCATGCAGAACACAGCTAGTGTAGGGAGAGTGTGAGCAGCTGATAGGGAGAGTTGTGATTGTTAAAATTGGCCAGAAATCCTGTGTAAAACCCAAAAGCTCTTGTGAGAGCTACCAGTATTGCAGTACTAGATGACTGTAGGGCATGGAGACAGGTAGGAGGTTACAGTACCAAATAGTACAGTCAGCAATATTTCAGCTCTTCTCAGAGCTGATAGTATTAGGACACATTTAACCATTTTTTTGGCGCTGCGTTGCTGTTTTCACATTGAATTGCATGCACGGTACTGCACAACTGACATGCAGCCAGTACCACTGTTTTGCATGGTGACTGGCGTGCGTAACTGTGGTCATATGACCCAATTTGTGACATCACCACAGGTCCTATAAGCATCAGGACCCTGTCAAAGGCAGCGGTGAATAGCCTGACAGGTGAGCATACAGTTTTTGTTTTTTTTAGCCCTTTCTTTTACTTAATTTCACTTCCGCAATGTGTGTTGCGGAAGTGAAAATGCCCCGCACAGCTCATTATTTAGTGTTCTATGGTGTTCCAAGGTGTTCGACGAACATTCCACTAACATTCGTCGAACACCCCCCCGATTCGACGAATCGAATCAAACTTGAACACTAGGGTGCTGGCTCATCTCTAGTAATAATATCGCCTTAAAGCTCAGGGCAATTTTTATGTGCCATTGCGGCGCTGTTTCAAAATAAATAGCATGCACAGTACTGCACAACTGACACGCATCCAGCACCACTGTCTTGTGTGGTGACTGGTGCGCGTAATATATAGCTTTAAACCTCAGGGCAATTTTTTTGTGCCGTTACGGTGCTGTGTTCACACCGAATAGCATGTACTGTACTGCACAACTGACACGCAGCCAGCACCGCTGTCTTGTGTGGTGACTGGTGCGCGTAATATATTGCCTTAAACCTCAGGTCAATTTTTTTGTACCGTTGCAGTGCTGTGTTCAAACCGAATAGCATGCACGGTACTGCACAATTGACATGCAGCCAGTACCGCTGTCTTGTGTGGTGACTGGCTCGCGTAATATATCGCCTTAAACCTCAGAGCATTTTTTTTGTGCCGTTATGATGCTGTGTTCATACCGAATAGCACGCATGGTACTGCACAACTGACACGCACCTAGCACCACTGTCTTATAGGGTGACTGGCGCGCGTAATATATCGCCTTAAACCTCAGGGCAGTTTTTTTGTCATTGCACTGCTGTGTTCACACGAAATAGCACGCACGGTACTGCACAACTGACACGCAGCCAGCACCACTATCTTGTGTGGTAACTGACACGCGTAATATATCGCCTTAAACCTAACAGGAATTTTTTTGGTGCTGTTGCAGCGCTGTGTGTAAAACAAAAAGCAGTACTAGGGTGTAGTGCTACCTTCCACAAAGTACTAACTGCTCCTTGTTCCCCAATATCTGCATCTGAACATCTGCAGCTATGTCAGAAAAAACTAATTCCTAAAAAGGCTGTTGTGAAGGATCAGGAATATGGACGTGGACGTGGGGTTGTCAGTGGAGCCCGACAAGACACAGAGTCTGGGAGACAGGAGAAGGTTGATGCATCTATGTTCCTGGCAATATTTTCCTGTCTGGAACGTAAATGGGTCTGGAAGCCAGAAGAGCAAGATCAGATACTGTCTTGGATGGCTGATAAGGCCTCCGTGAAATCTTCTAGCAGCACCCAAACATCCACGACCACACAGTTTCCTGTCCATACAGAAAATGCAAGGTCAGGGAGGAGGGAGAGGACTTCTTTTTCAGTGGTACTGAGGGGACTCCTCATGCTACAGAGGGGATTCCCAACCCCAGCTTCATGTCTGTCCAGAATGGGTGGGCTGGGGAGGAGGAGGTGGAGGAGGAGAGTCAGTGTGAGGAGAGCATGGGTATTGTTCCTTCTTCTGGGGTCACAGAACATTTGCCTTTTTGCAGCTTGGCACACATAGCACACTTCATATCTAACTGTCTGTGCCAAGACAGTCACGTGATCCACATTTTTAACATCAACCTATACTGGTTCGCCATCTTTCTAGACCCATAGTGCAAGGACAAATTTCCTTCACTACTGTTGCAGTCACCAAGGTGTTTCACAATTGACTCCTTCAAGAGGGCCATTGTCAATCATTTCATGGCAACATCACCCTCAGACACCGCTGCTAGCAGAGGTACTAGTTCTGTGGAACAGCATGTATTAATGGGGAGAGACACAGCCAGCAGGTCCAAAAGAGATGGTGTTAAAATGTACACAAACTGGGCCATCTTCAATAAACCGGCTCATCAACAAGGACTAGCTGGACCGGTAACAATGTCAAGGAGGGAGACGTTTAACAAGATGGTCAATGACTATCTAAGGGACCATACCTTCTTCCTTACTGATGCTTCTTTCCATTTATTTACTGGGTATCCATGCTGCATAGTTGGCCAGACTTCTCCTTATATGCCTTGCAGGTGCTGGCTTGTCCTGCTGCTAGTGGGATGTCAGAGCATGTTTTTAGTGCCACTGGGGCAATCATCACACATACACGCATGTGTGGCGCCCCACTACAAGGTGCCACAAAGGGGTACTGCACCCAGAAAAGCGGTGTAGTCACCCCACTGCAATTGGAACTATGGTCACTAGGTGGAACCCTAGAGCTGACACCCACACACTAGGATAGTAGGTGGGAGGGTCCCCGGGAGGGTATATAGTGGCCTCTAGGGGGAATTAGTGAGTGAGTCTGAGCAGACAGAGGTTCGGAGAGGAGTTAGGACTCAGGGAGGAAGGAGCCCAGGAGAGTCTAGTGAGAGTCGAGAAGCAAAGGCAAAGTAGGGTCTCCTCGACTGAGGGGCCCAGAACAAATCCCAGAGAAAAGAGGGAAGGAACGGAGCTCAGCGTGAGCTAGTTCAAGAAAGGAAAATGGGTACCGGAGCCCGTAACTGTGAGTTCCTACATAGCTCACAGAGAATCGAAGAACAGGGATATTATAGATACAGCCCCAGTCTCCCGAGTGAGCCAAAAGAAAAGGGAGCCAAAAGCCAGGAACAGCAGGACGCTGCTTAAGCTTAAGAGAAGGTTGTCCCGGAGACCGCAAAGGAGGGAGAGAGAAAGGAAGAGAAGCAGCAGGAGGTCAGACTGTCTTTAAGAAGTCAGACTTCACGCCACTGGGAGGCAAAAGGACAGAAAGGAATAGAAAGGAACATAATGAGGGATCCATTTAAAGCCATAAATTCCAGTTGCGCATCCAGAGCATTTGCCACTATACCATCTATTGCACTGCTGAACTGTAATGACTTTGGAGAAGTTCTTTCAGTAAAGTTACCTGGTGAAGTGAAGTTCTGACTCTGCTGCATCCTTTCCATTATAAACTGTTTTCCTACAGCATCGCTGCCCTGTTGGTCCAGTCCCGCCTGCGGGGGACTAATCCATCCCAGCCGCAATACCATCGACCACTGGAGGACTGTGGCGCGCTGGTGATCATCACCAGACACTGCAGGTGGCGTCAAGAAGACAAGAACTTGTATATACTTTATTTCTTTATTTTTAACATTGGCCGCCAGGGTCACAGCCTCGGGCAACCACCTGTAACATCCCAGCACCGAGCCCGAAAGCTGAGTACCCTGCCCTGGGCGAGTCACATACAGCTGACTATAGAGAATGCAGACAGGCTGACTGATAAAATTTAACAAGGACTTGCTTTCACAAGAGTATTTAAGCCCTCCTGATGACAGTATCCCAACCTAAAGTCACCCAAAATGTTATTTTATGCAACTGGTGATCACGTACATCCTCTCCCATACAAACCCCTTTTCTTCTTCTTACATATGTTTTCAACTCCTGCTTCTGCAACATGTAGCTCATTGTCAATAAACTAAAAACAATGTTCCGTTAATTATATTCTCATCGAAGGCACTTGTGATGAGACCCTCCTTCCTTCATCAGCCATAATACAGCCCCTCAGGCTATTTTTTGGAGACACTATGGCTATGCCTGCACATTGGGCACTGCCACTACTGTGCTAGTAGTCCTAGTTCATAATTGTTTGGCCCTTAAGGCCTCCTTCCTTTATTAACCATGGTACAGCCCCTTGGGCTACTTTTTGGAGACGCTATTGCTATGCCTGACATTGGACACTGCAAGAACGATGCTAGTACTCCTAGCTTCATAATTGTTTGGCCCTTGAGGCCTGCTTCCTTTATCAACCATGATACAGCCCCTTGGACTAATTTTTAGAGACACATAGGCTATGCCTGGATATTGGGCACTGCAACTACTGTGCTAGTAGTCCTAGGCTAGCTTCATAATTGTTTGGCCCTTGAGACCTGCTTCTTTCATCAACCATAATACAGCCCCTTAGGCTAATGTTTGGAGACACTATGGCTATGCCAGCACATTGGGCACTGACGGAACTATGCTAGTAGTCCTAGCTTCATAATTGCTTGGCCCTTGAACAACCATGAACAGCCCCTTGTGCTAATTTTTGGAGACACTATGCCTGCACATTGTGCAGTGGCAGTGGAACAACAATGACAGTGGTCCAAGTTTTATAATTGTGAAGCCCTTGTGTTGATAATGATGGCTGGCTTCTTCCTGCATTAACCATCACACAGCTCCTAGGGCAGATCGCTCTCTTTACACCACTTACACACTGAACTGTCTGAAGATAGCCTCCATCATTGCTCACCCTTACGGCAACCATGCACCCATTTCAGCCTTTTCCTCAGCCCCCACACCGTTTTTTTGTCGAGCAGACCATTACTCTCAATTTCCCATCGACTACCCTGGACTCGCTAATTGCACCGAATACCTTAGTATTACAATGTACTCAGCATGAGTATAGTGAGTCCGAGTATTTGACTACTCGCTCATCCCTGCTTACAGCCAATGAAAACCCAAAGATCATTATCTCAGAAAATTAAAGCAGGAGGATTAAGAGTTAACAAACGTGCTGCCATATTCCACAAGACATTAAATGGTGAATATAATATTAATTTATTAGTCTACAGGTTTCAGGGTTCCCAGAAACCCCTGAAACATGGAATATGATATAGATTTTTTGATAATATTCTAATTCATTGAGTGGCACTGGTAAATTATTGTTGATTGCAGTCTCCCTATAGACTTACCGAATTACCGAGTATTACAATCTACTTGGTACGAGTATAGTGAGTCCGAGTATTTGATTACTCACTCATCCCTATTTATGCAGCTTTAAATAATAATCTTATTTTTGTTAAGTTAGGAGGCAAACTTCTGTGAGTCACCTAAGTCAACTTCTGCATAGACAATGCTGGAACCATCATTTCTGAGTATTTTTTATACTGGAATATGCTTTACTTCACAACTATAACAGACTAATTTTTTTGCAGTAAATGGGATTTTGCATTAGCACAAAAATGTAAAGTATGAAAGTTCAGCCAGTTCAAGGAATCATGAACTCTTACTGAATACAGAACAAAATGTCGTTTTTTTTTCACATTCGCTTACATTCTACAATGAAGGGTTTTAGAGGGGCATGTGATGTCATGATTTATAGTTGAAGGGCATGCTACTTTCTTTTGTATCAAACACTTTTCTTGTAATTTTTTTCCCATTACAAACATTAATGGCATTGCAATTTAAAATGCCATTAATGTCTTATGAGTTAGACTCCCAACAATTGTAAAAGAAAGTTGTCTGGCTGTATTCACAGGAAATAAATGAATTTTGGGCATACTTTCTTGTAACAAATCAGTGATCCAGAAATATTGCATTTTTATGGTAGATAATGATGATCGAGTGTGCTTGGCACAGCTCTTTACTTGATAGAGTATCAGTATTCTCGAAACTCTTGATACTCAATTGAATATCCAGACATCATGCCTGATTCTCTGCTCTGCATGTTTTGCAGCTGATTTCAGACACTAAACATGTGGGGATGGTCAGCCAATCACAGTAATGCCATACCCAAAAAGCCGGTGACACCATACTCACCATACTCACTCCACTAGTTTAGGTAGAGATGCTGGAGTAGGGATAGTGAATTAAAGATATATACTAGTGCATCTTAATGAATTAGAATATGATCAAAAATCAATTTAATATTGCCATGTTTCCGGGCGTTTCTGGGAGCCCTGAAACACGTTGGAGTAATAAATTAATATTAGTAGAAGTCGGACATCCCTGAGATGCCTCCCAGAATCACAGACCCCATCTGGCAAAATCCACCCCTTTTCAAGCCCCACCGAGTGCTGCCACCCCATCCACTACCCCCCATTCACCTGGACACCTTTCTGACCCTCAACCACATCTGTCCTGTGGCCAACACACACGGGCCTGGAGGCAAAGAGACCAGAGCTCCCGGGAAGCAGACTTCCCCTACTGCCAGGAACCATTTGAGGACTGCTCGGGGAGTCAGCGTACTAACCCCACTACCAGCACCGAGTGGGGAGTAATACCGCAGAAACGCCCATCTGCCCCTATGCTCCAAGAGGACACCGCCGAGGCTCCCACTGAAGCTCCTGTGGGGACCCCGAGGGTGATGAGCGCAGGTCCTTCTCTCTCCTGCTCTGGAGTAGCCACAGCGTTCAGTAATCTGAGCAGGAGGAGGCGCGGCCTGCACTCGACTGAGAGAGCATTGTTGGGGGAACAAGGAACACAGCAGTGGCTGCACTCTGCTAACTACTAAGCTTCCATACTGTGCTGGCCACTGAGCCTCCATACTGTGCTGACCACTGAGCTTCCATACTGTGCTGACCACTGAGCCACCATGCTGTGCTGACCACTGAGCCTCCATACAGTGCAAACCACTGAGCCCCCATACTGTGCTAACCACTGAGCCTCCATACTGTGCTAACCACTGAGCCCCTATACTGTGGTAACCACTGAGCCCCTATACTGTGCTAACCACTGAGCCCCATACTGTGCTAACCACTGAGCCCCCATACTGTGCTAACCACTGAGCCCCATACTGTGCTAACCACTGAGCCCCCATACTGTGCTAACCACTGAGCCCCCATACTGTGCTAACCACTGAGTCTTCATACTGTGCTAACCACTAAGCCAGCGTACACTGTGCTAACCAATGACCCATCGTATACTGTGCTAACCACTGAGCCAGCATATACTGTGCTAACCATTGAGCCCCTTATACTGTGCTAACCACTGAGACAGCGTATATAGCGCTAACCACTGACCCAGTGTATACAGTGCTAACCACTGACTCAGCGTATACAGTGCTAACCACTGACCCAGCATATACTGTGCTTACCACTTAGCCGTGTATACTCTGCTAACCACTGAGACAGCATATACTGTGCCAACCACTGAGCCAGCATATACAGTGCTAACCACTGAGCCAGCGTATACTGTAAAAACCACTGTCCAACCATATACTGTAAAAACCACTGAGCCAACATATAGTGCTAACAACTGACCCACCATATACTGTGCTAACCACTAATCCAGTGTATACTGTGCTAACCACTGAACCAGCTTACACAGTGCTAACCACTGAGCCAGCGTATACTGTGCTAACCACTGAGCAGCGTATGCTGTGCTAACCACTTAACCAGGGTATACTGTGCTAATCACTGAGCCAACATACACTGCTAACGACTAAACCAGCGTATATTCTGCTAATACTGAGTCACCATATACAGTGCTAACCACTGAGCCATCATATACTGTGCTAACCACTGAGCCACTGTATACTGTGCTAACCACTGAGCCAGCGTATACTGTGCTAACCATTGAGCTAGCTTATTCTGTGCTAACCACTGAGACAGCGTATATAGTGCTAACCACTAAGCCCATGTATACTCTGCTAACCACTGAGCCAGCGTATACTGTGGCAAACACTGAGCCAGCATATACTTTGCTAACCGCTGAGCCAGCGTATACTGTAAAAACCACTGTCCCATCATATATTGTGCTAACCACTGTGCCAACATATAGTGCTAACAACTGACCCACCATATACTGTGTTAACCACTGAGCCAGCATATATTGTGCTAACCACTAAACCAGAATATATTATGCTAACCACTGAGCCAGTGTATACTGTGTCAACCACTGAGCCAGCATATACTGTGCTAACCACTGAGTCAGCGTATACTGTAAAAACTACTGTCCCACCATATACTGTGTTAACCACTGAGCCAGCATATACTGTGCTAACCACTGAACCAGGGTATACTGTGCTAACCATTGAACCAGCGTATACTGTGCTAAACACAGAGCCAGCATATACTGTGCTAACCATTGAACCAGCGTATACAGTGCTAACCACTGAGCCAACATATACTCTGCTAAACCACTGAGCAAGTGTAGACTGTGCTAACCACTGGGCCAGCGTATACTCTGCTAACTACTGAGCCAGCATATACTGTGCTAACCACTCAATGAGGGTATACTGTGCTAACCACTAAACCAGCGTATTCTGTACTAATGTGGCTCCCTGCTCACGCCGGAAGCCACAGACTTCTCTAATGCACAGCTGGGTTTCCACAGCAGGTACCTTCTACATACAACACCTTCCACCCCACCGCAGTAGGGGGAGCGCCACTTGCTGACCTTAGGCAAGCTCCCCTATAAATACTGCTGCTGGAGGAGGAGTTAGTTAGAGTATGCAGACGCTAGGAGAGCCGCTAAGACGTCCTAGTGGGCGGTTGCGCGGTTAGGCCGAACCAGTGACCCGGAGTGGCCCTTCTACGTCCCACAAGCCTAAGTGGGACTGAAGGCAAGGAGCAGTTAGCTGAGAGGGAGTGAGGAACTGGAAGAGTTTCGCCCAAAGACTTACCGGATATTGAGGTCCGCACCTGTGGGATACTCCAGGACCACAGAAAACCCTGTCGCACTGTGGAGGCCTCGACCACCTTGTTCTCCCCTGTGGGTCAAGAAAGGGAGCCAGACACAGCAGTACAGCAGTGATCAGAGAGGGTAACCCGGATACCGCACAGGAGGAGGGAGAGAGAGAGACACCAGAGTCAGGAAGAGAGAGGAGGCAAGACTAGCTGCAAGCAGACAGTGCTTCAATCATCATTAAGGAACTGAGGAGGCCTTATACCCACTTGCTGTGGGGACCCACTGTGCAACTTGGTCACCTGTTAGTGCCCTGGATGTCTTTACTTGACCAAACATCAGTAAAAGGTAAAAGAGACTTTACAGTGTGCGTGTCATTCCTCTCCGTTCCCGGACCCTCTCATAGACTGTTCCAACACTCCCTATCCCAGCCACAGCTCCAATCTAAGCTGACCCTTCTCACTACGCTGCCCTGGAGGTCCAGTCCTACCTGTGGAAGACTTCACCAACTCAGCCGCAGTACCATCGACCTCCGGGGACTGTGGCGGCGCTGGTGGCAACTCACCAGAAACTACAGGTGGCGTCACGACAAACTTTGTACATAGTCCCCTGTAAATATAACCCCTTTTCGAAAGATAGGCCCAGGACACGGGGTCAGGCGCGGCTGCCACTCCCCATGACAACCGGAGCGTTAAACCTTGCCGCTTGACACCCGAGTACCCCAAAGCCTGGGCGAAACATATCTTTTTCTGGCCTCATGAACAGGATCCCGTGCCCGGTATTACCGGGTACTGTGTGCCGTGTTATTGACTGTATTGAGTGACTGTTTAAACTACGCCGCCATTACTGCACCAAAGAGCGGGAAAATTAGGGTGTGTGTCGGCCTGTAGACGCGAAACTGAAACCCGCCCCTTGATCAGCCGAGCATTCCTGAGCGCCGCGGCCTAGTCCGGAAACTCCCGAACAGTTTAACTCTTCGAGGACTGGCTGTACTTCCCTAGGGGGGCCTCCAACATGTCGGCCTCCTCCAGCGACGAAGACTGTGCGTACGCTGATCCCCGGAATTACACCGAAAGACCTATGGCTGCCTCCGGTAGCACTGCCAGCACCACCAGCGCAATGGGTGCACTCGCCCCAATAATGCCAATGTCACTCCCATACATCCCGGGGACAAGTGGTTGCCCCAGTATGATGGACGACCTGATACATTGGATGAGTCCTAAACGAAAAATCAATAGCGACCTGGATATGTATGCGATGACCGGCCAGCAACGCGCTGCTGTGGTACTCGAACAGTAAACTGGTGCAGCAGAGGAAGAAAGTGCATCCTGGTCTGCTGTCTGAACGCAAATCCGCCTCTGCTATATTCAATAAACTGAGAGCTACCTTCAAGGAGTGCAAAGAGGCTGATATATGCATGCGCTTTCATCACTGCTACCAGAGGCCGGGAGATTGATATAAGAGCTTATGCCTGGTGTCTGGAAGAAGCACTGCGTGCCCTTATACATGTCAGCCCCACCAGTGTACCGGCGAAAACAAGCTTCTTATTGAACAATTCACTCAGGGACTGCTATCCCCCGAGGACAGTAAGACTGTACGTTGGTGGTCATTAAGCAATCCGGAAGCTGACCTCAACACCCTGAAGGAGATGGCCATCAAAGGGTTAAAGCCAGTAGAGACCCATGAAGCTACTATTAAAAGGTGGTGCAGTGGTGAGGTGCAGGCTACTTCAAAACCATTACCCGTGTCTACTGCCACGCACAATGTACAATTTCAGTCTGATAAATATGATTCACAGCGGGCTGAGATGCGCCAAATGAATAAAAACATCGCTAAATTAATGGACACTGCAGTTACAGCAAAGTCAACAGCCAGTGCTAAGACCCCAACCCAAATCTCAGCCGCTGATCCAACTTGCAGACAGTCTGGAGGATGTACCCTGGATGCGAGGGAAGCAAGCCACAGCATACTAAGGGAGAACACCGACCGTTACAGCTCCACTGGGGAACCCATCTGCCGCTTCTGCAACCGCATCGGTCACCTCGCCAGGAGCTGTCCTTTAAACGGGCATTCCCTGGGGGCAGAGGCCACACCTCAGGACTAGATCAACAGGGCCCAGCCACCTGGTACAAGTCTTTCATCGGACAGAGGCCGTTTCTGTCCATTGTACTGGATGGCATCCCGACACCTGCTCTGCTGGACACTGGGTCACAGGTGACCACCATCCCCTATATCCTTTATAAGAAGTATTGGGCTGATGCAAAACTGAAACAGCCTGAAATAGGCCTTACCCTTAATGCATCCAATAGTGAACCACTTACCATAGTGGGGGTTAAGGAAGTGCCAATAAAGGTGGGGAGGGTGGAGTTGCAGAACCAGGGGGTCTTAGTTGTAGCAGAAGCCAGTAATGCTAATGATTCCTATGTGATACTAGGTACTAATGTTGTTAGCAATTGCATGGAGGAAGTTTTGTCTTTGCTTCAACAGATCGCAGACACTGCCAGACCTGGTCAAAGGAAGGTCCTCCAGCGTCAGATCAGAGCCATCCTGCACCATCAACAGGTAACAATTAAAGGTGGTGAAATTGCTACTGCACAGGTGACAGACCTGTTGCCTATTGTGATTCCCCCAATGAGTGAAATGATGATTTGGTGTCGAGCAGCTATAGGTCTCAGAGGGCAGGACTATCAAGCATTAGTGGAGCCTGTCAGCACAGAGCACAGACCTACACTGTTGACAGCCAGGGGGGTGGTGGACATACACAATGGGAGAGTACCCGTTCGTATCTTAAATTGTGACAGTGACGAGGTTAAATTACCCAGGTATGCAACCGTTGCTAAACTGTACACAGTCAGCAACAATGAGATCCAAACAGTGCAACCCGAACCCCACAGAAAAGGGGCAAAACCTGATCAAACAATCGGGCCACTGGAGGACTGGTGTCAGCAGCTCCATGTCGGAACTGACACCACTACTGTGTATGAGAAGCAAGGTGTGAACCAAGAATTCGAACAAGTCTTTAGTAAGCATCTACTTGACTTTGGTAGGATAAAAGGGGTACAACATCACTTCCCCACAGGTACACATCCGCCAATCAAGGAGGGGTATAGGCCTATTCCACCCGCACATTATCAAAAAGCCAAGGAAATGTTTCAGGACATGAAGGACGCAGGGGTTATACGAGATAACTGTAGTCCCTGGGCAGCTCCATTAGTCTTAGGCTAGGGTCACATTTGCGATGTGACCCTGGCCTGCCGGATTCCGGTATTATCTTAGAACTTTTTCCAGCGCCGCATAGCGTTTCCGCTATGCGGTGCTGGAAACCGCTGCCCTTAGTTACCCGCTGTTTACCTGCACGACCTGTCACACAGGCAGCGGCTCGGAGGGCGTTTTACAGCGCCGCACAGGAAACCGTTGCAGACACGATTTCCTGTGCGGCGCTGTAAAACGCCCTCCGAGC
The DNA here is from genome assembly GCA_033576535.1 of Allobates femoralis. NCBI lineage: Eukaryota > Metazoa > Chordata > Amphibia > Anura > Aromobatidae > Allobates > Allobates femoralis. The sequence goes on from JARQOC010000008.1 coordinate 121,802,065, forward strand.
CGCTGCCTGTGTGACAGGTCGTGCAGGTAAACAGCGGGTAACTAAGGGCAGCGGTTTCCAGCACCGCATAGCGGAAACGCTATGCGGCGCTGGAAAAAGTTCTAAGATAATACCGGAATCCGGCAGGCTAGGGGCACATCGCAAATGTGACCCTAGCCTTAGTCAGGAAAAAGGATGGCAGTATTATTATTATGTATTATGTTATTAGTATGAGAATGTATGTAGACTATAGGCAAATAAACCGCATAACACACAAAGATGCTTACCCGTTGCCTCGTATAGAGGAATCCTTAGCTGCGTTGAAGTCTGCCAATTACTTCTCTACCTTAGATCTCACTAGTGGGTATTGGCAGGTGTCCGTAGCCGAGGAAGACAGAGAGAAGACGGCATTCACAACACCTATGGGCCTATGTGAATTCAACAATATGCCCTTCGGACTATGTAATGGACCCGGAACCTTCCAGCGATTAAAGGAGTGTTGTCTGGGACATAAGAACTTTGTGACAGTACCGCTCTATCTGGATGACGTGATCGTGTACTCCAAGACTTATGAGGAACATGTCACTCATCTAGGAGAAGTGTTTGAAGCGCTGGCCAAATATGGGATGAAGCTAAAACCATCAAAATGCCACCTGTTAAAGCCAAGAGTACAGTACTTGGGACACATGGTCAGTGCCAAAGACAAGGTGACAGTAATCAAAGAGTGGCCAGAACCCAAGACCTTAAAGGAAGTACGTCAATTCCTGGGTTTGGTTGGCTACTATTGGAGGTTCATCAAGGAGTACACCAAGAAGGCTTCTCCCTGCAAGACCTCCTAGTATGCCAACCCACGAAGGGCAAACCAAAGGATTCTCTGTGGAGATGGGGTAAGGAACAAGAGGACGCATTCCGGACGATGAAAGAAGCCCTGTCAGGAGAAGAAATCCTTGCTTACCCAGACTACAACCTGCCTTTCCTGCTGTACACAGACGCCAGCAATGTGGGACTCGGTGCCGTCCTTTACCAAAAGCAAGATGGCAAGGAGAGGGTAATCACCTATGCCAGCAGAAAGCTGCGCCCCACAAAGAGGAACCCGGAAAACTACAGTTCCTTCAAGTTTGAATTCCTGGCCTTAGTCTGGGCCATCACAGAGAGGTTCAAACACTATCTAGCCTTCAATAAATTCACAGCTAACAGATAACAATCCGCTCACCCACCTGGAAACTGCGAAGTTGGGAGCCATGGAGTAAAGATGGATGGCCAGGCTCTCCAACTACCAATTCTCCATCAATTACCGGGCTAGTACCAGAATGGAAACACGGATGCCTTATCCAAAATGCCCCACCTATCAGAAGAGGGTGTAGATGAAGACGAGTTGGAAGAAGTGGAGTTACCTGCTTTCCATCAACTAAAAGTAAGAGTAACTCAATGTCAGCAAACTCATCAAGACCCTTCGGTAAGTACAGTAAACCCGTTGCCCCACTTCGGTTGGAGGAAGTGCAAGACAAAGACCCGGCTGTCAGTCTAATAAAACAACTGATAACCCAAGAGTCAGCAAATTGCCTGACAATCCTCAATCTGAAGTCAAACATCTGTCTAACGAACGAAGTAAGCTGTTTATATACCAAGATAAGCTTTGTTGGAGGTACATCAATCCAAGAACCCATGAGATGGCCTGGCAAATCATCATGCCAAAATCAGAAATCCATGTGGTCTTGAACGTTTATCACAACCAGACTGGTCACTTCGGATGGAAGAAGCTAGAGATGCTACTGAAAGATAGGTTCTTCTGGGTCGGCATGCAGACATCTATTGAAAAATGATGTAAGAATTATAAATCCTGCAGCCTGAGAAGAAAGGACTTACAGAGCCAGAAAGCCCAGCTTCATCCCATTGTAACCAAGCAACCTCTGGAAATAGTCGCCTTGGACCATGTAAAACTGACTCCAAGTAGATCCGGCTATACCTACGCATTAATCATGGTGGATCATTACTCGAGATTTTTAATGGTTGCACCTGTAAAGGACTTAACAGCTTCAACAGCTGCTAAAACTTTCCAAAATGTCTTCTGCAGACAATTGGGATAACCAGAACAGGTCCTAACAGATCAAGGATCAACCTTCGAAGCAGAGATCTTCCAAGAGTTCTGCCAGATGTATGGGTGCAAAAAGATCAGAACAACCCCATATCATCCTCAAACCAACCGACTCTGTGAGAAAATGAATCATCTCATCATCGACATGCTAAAGATCTTACTGTTAGAAGAAAGAAACCAACGGCCGGAGAAACAACCTAACTTGGTTGACATGTACAACCACATTCCAGTAAGCTCTACAAACTGTACACCAGCTTGCCTGTACAGGAAAGTTACCCATAGACTTGGAACTCGGATTAGTAGATCCTGAAGCAGATAAACCATCTCCAATTGGAAAACCCATCGCCTAGAACAATACAAAAAGTTCAAGCCATCGTCGAAAATAACCTGGAGAAATCCCGTGAAAAACAGGAAAAGGACTATAAAAATATGCTCCAGCAGAACAAATACCAGCTGGACGTATTGTCCTAAAGAGAAAGAGAACTAAGCATAAGTTAGATTATCAGTGGGAGCAAGAACCCTAAGTCCTATTGGATTCTGGAAACGACATCAGTAAAGTCTACATTATCAGCAAGGATAGTGGAAAAACCACACAGACTGTATCCAGAGATCATAGCTAGGGATGAGCGAGTCTACTCGCTACTATTCGGTACTTGCCGAATAGTAGGGTACTCGGGCTACTCTTTACTCTGCAAGTATCCTTGCGATTACTCGCAGAGTAATGAGTCCAATGTAAATCAATGGGAAATGTAATTCCTCTGCTGCTGGACCCTATAAAGAGGTCTGGCAACAGAGGAAAAGCCTGCAATTCCCCACTTCATTGTTTAAAAGCCAGCGGTAAAAAGCAGCCGGCTTTTAAACAATGCTGAAGCCCCCTACTGGCTTTCCCACCACCTGACAGCAGGATCCTCCGCTCCCCCCACCACCTCCCCACCCTATCCTAACTTAGGATCGGGTGGGGAGGCTGCGGGGGGGAGTGGAGGATCCTGATGTCAGGCAGCCGGGGAGCGCAGAACCGACCGTGGCAAGCAGTGAGCTGTCCGCGGTCGTGAACTCAGTTAAAACCGGATTCTCCTGGATTGTCCCGGTCTGGAGCAATCCAGCTCCATAAAGCCCCATGTTATGTCACCGGACGGTACTATCCGGGAGAATCTGGTTTTCCGTGTCTATGCAGAGCGATGTAGCAGTGCTGAGATTGCGTTTATGGACTACGTCGGACGGAACAGGATTTTTTTAATAAAGATGGAGTCACTAAATGTCTTTTTTGTTTTATTTCTAATAAAAAATTTTCTCTGTGTTGTGATTTTTTTTACATAATTTACTAGAAATTCATGGCGGTAATGTATACTATTGGTGTGACCGCCATGAATTTCGTCCTTAGGGCCAGCTGATAATACAAAGCTAGCCCTAACCCCTTTATTACCAGTGAGCCACAGCACCAGGGCCTGGAAGAGTTGGGTTCAGCGCCAGAATATGGCGCTTCAATGAACGAGCCATTTTCTGGGCTGGCTGCGGGCTGCCATTCGCAGTGGGGGGTGCCCAGAAAGCTTGAGCCTTCCTGCGCTGGGATTCCAGACCCCAGCTGCCTAGCTGTACCTGGCTGGACATAGAAATAGCGCAGAGCCCCACGCATTTTTTTTTTTATTTCATGAAATAATTAAAAAAAAGGGGCTCCCCTATATTGTTGTGTCTGGCCAGGTACAAATAGGCACCTGGGGGTTGGTGGCAGCCCGTCGCTGCCTGCTGTATCCGGCTGGATACAAAAATACGGCAAAGCCCACGTCAATTTTTTTCCTGAAAAATCAAAAAAGCAATATGAATGAAAGGGACTGCATCTTTATTAACCCCTCGACCATGGTCGATGGTTTAATAAAGATGCAGTCCCTTTCTTAGGATTGTTTAATGGATTTTTCAGAAAAATTTTGACGTGGGCTTCGCCGTCTTTTTGTATGCCAGCCAGATACAGCAGGCGGCAACGGGCTGCCCCCAACCCCCAGCTGACTATTTTACCTGCCTGGATACAGAAATATTGGGAAACCCTTATTTTTTATTATTTCATGAATTTCATGAAAAATAAAAAAAAATGCACGGGGCTCCGCTCGATTTCTATGCCCAGCCAGGTCCAGCTAGCAGCTAGGGGATGAAATCCGCAGCGCAGGGAGGCCCAAGCCTTCTGGGCACCCCCCACTGCAAATGGCAGCCCGCAGCTGCCCCAGAAAATAGCGCGTTCATTGAAGCGCCATGTTCTGGCACTGAACCCATCTCTTCCAGGGCCCTGGTGCGGTGGCTCACTGGGTAATAAAGGGGTTGAAGCCAGCTTTGTATTATCAGCTGGCCCTAAGCCCAAAATTCATGGGGTCACGCCAATATTAGACATGCCCCTCATGAATTTCTATTAAATTGTTTAAATAAAAACACAACCCCAAGAAAAATTATTTGTATTTAAAAAAAAAAAAAAAAACACACTTAGGGACTCCATCTTTATTTAAAAAAATCCTCTTCCGTCCGACGTAGTCCAATCCAGGGTTCTTCTTTAGCTCTGCTACATCTCTGGTAGAGAACTTACACCAGAGATGTAGCAGAGCTGTACACCTGGCGTGTGAAAGTTCATGTCAGTTCATGCAGGCAAGCATGAACTTACATGAACCCTGCCAGGTCAGCATCGCTACTTCAAATAAACAGCTGACCTGAGTCAGCTGTTCATTTGAAACTACAGTCGGGAAGGCGTCCAAAAGAGAAAACCAGTTTGAAAAACGGATTCTCCTGGATTGCCCCGGTCCAGAGCAATCCAGCTCCATAGAGCCCCATGTTATGGGGCAGCGGATTGCACCAGACTGGGTCAATCTGGGAGAACACGGTTTTGAAAACCATATTCTCCCAGATTGTACCGGTCCGGTGCAATCCGGCGCCCCATAACATGGGGCTCGATGGAGCCGGATTGCTCCAGACTGGGGCAATCCAGGAGAATCTGGTTTTAACTGAGTTCATGACCACGGACAGCTCTCTGCTTGCCTGACAGCAGGATCCTCCGCTCCCCCCACAGCCTCCCCACCCAATCCTAAGTGAGGATCAGATGGGGAGGCGGTGGGGGGAGCGGAGGATCCTGCTGTCAGGCGGCGGGGAAGCCGGTAGGGGGCTTCAGCATTGTTTAAAAGTCGGCAGCTTTTTACCGCTGGCTTTTAAACAATGAAGTGGGGAATTGCATGTTTTTCCTCTTTATAGGGTCCAGCAGCAGAGAAATTACTCGCAATACTCGCTTCCCCATTGACTTACATTGGACTCGCTAGACTCGTAACGAGTAACCTAGTATTAGGACCTACTCGTTACGAGTCTACCGAGTCCGAATATTTCAGCACTCGCTCATCCCTAATCATATCAAAAAGTGCCCTATGGATTGGGAAATCCAAGATCTCTCCAATCAACCTATTCAAGAAACAGAACCACTTTCAGAATTAAATTTTAGTCCAAAACCAAAGGAGAAAGTAATCTCAACAATCTTAGGAGAATTCCCGGAAGATTGGCCTCAACAAGACAGAGCCATCATAGTGGCCATACTGAACTTCTACCAGCCCAACAAAGTGGTATAAAAGAATCAGGAAGAAATACCTGTTGCTAGAGAAACTGAGGATGGTACAGCTGCTAGCTCTGTAGTGAGACTAAGGCTGGTTTCACACTATGATTTTGTGCCTGTCCGTGGGATCCGACTTTGAAGGGGGATCCCACGGACAGGCACGGATCCACACGGTTCCCTGCAATCGGATGGCAAATAGCCATCTGATCTGCAGGATCTGTGTGGATCCTGCGGTCCCCTGTCTCTCCCTACTCCTGCCTCCTCCATCTTCTTCCCTCTCCTATTCTATATGCTGTGCCCCCGCTATTTTTTGCTGTGCCCCCCTTCTCTCTCCTCATCTATCCCTATCCTGTCCCCTATCCTCTCCCTGTGTGTAAAAAAATAAAAAAACTCCTCCGGGAGTATACATCACCTGTCACGGGCTCCAACGCTGCCGCACGATCAGGGCAGAAGAGCCTGTGATGATGTAAGAGACCCTGTCAGCTGACGAGTCATGTGACCGGGCTCTTACATCATCACAGGTCCTTCAGTCCTGATCGTGTGCAGCGTGGGAGCGGTGAGAGGTGTTGTATACTCCCGGAGGAGTTTTTTTATTTTTTTACACACAGGGAGAGGACAGGATAGGGATAGATGAGGATAGAGAAGCGGGGGGCACAGCAAAGAATAGCGGGGGCACAGCATATAGAATAGGAAAGGGCAGAAGATGGAGGAGAAGAAGCAGGGAAAGACAGGGAATACGGAGCCGACATCGGATCCGAGGTGAACTCAGATCCGATGTCCATAGGCTCCTATGCTGTGGGCACTAGGATCAGCCTCGGATCAGCAGTGGTCCGAGGCTGTCCGATGTGAGTCACGGACACAAAATCGTAGCAGGCTACGGTTTTGTGCCAGTGATTACATCGGATGGTGCCAAAATTGGATGCCAATAGTGGCACATCCGATCCCATCCGATTCCCATAGGGGAACATGGGGTCCGATTTCGAATCCAATTGTATCTGTTTTGAAACAGATACAATCGGATGACCGAAAATCGTTATGTGAAAGCAGCCTAAGGCAACGCAGAAGCTTACCTGACATGCCTACACCAAGCCCTTCACTAGACACTTCACCTGAGACAGTGACACCTGTAGTGCGGAAATCACACAGAAGTACACAAGGTCAACCCCCGTCTAGATATGGAGAGTGGGCACACTAAAATGTGAGATAGAGCACACACAAAAGTGAATGTGCAAATAGTAACTCTACAATAAGCATGTAAATAGGAGTGTACAGAACGGTGGAGGAACTGGGCCTAGCCCCAAGCACATTAAGTTAGGAACAGAAAGTGCCTGGGGTGGGGAGGTACCAGGTCTCTTAAGCCGAGACTCCCGTAGGGACAAGTGTTTGTTAAAATTGTGGACTTTAAAAGACTATTCCCCTTTTCTTACCTGGAGCGTATAGAAAATGGACTGTAAGGCTGGCTTCACATTTGCATATGTGTCTGCATGCTGATCGCATGCAGACACATACGCAGTGCAAAGCAGGGTCAAGATGTGTCCGCAGCGGAGAATGTCCGCCTGCGGACACATCACTGTGCAGGGTGGCCAGCCAATCGGCGTTGTCAGGGGGCGGAGATCAGCACCGGAGATCTCCGCCCCCGGCCGCCGGTAACCTCCGGGACGTGTCGGCGGGGAGAAACAGCTGATCTGACAGCTGTTTGAATCTCCCGCGCCGACACCGAGAGGAGATGTCGGCGCGGGAAGATTCAAACAGCTGTCAAATCAGCTGTTTCTCCCCGCCGACATCGCTAGCAGATTACCGGTGGCGGGGAGGAAGAGGACAGCAGTGGCTGAGCTGATCTCCCGGTGGCCGTCGGTGAGCTCCTGTGACATCACCGGCGGCCACCGGGAGATTTTTCAATGGGTCTGCAGCGTTCTCCTGCGCTGTCAAGCGCAGAACACTGCGGACACACTGAAGCCAATGCATTTTTTGTGCGCTTGGGGACGCTTGCTGACTTTCCAAGCTCCCCAAGCGCACAAAAAATGCAACTGGCTGCGTCCCGGGTGCGGATGCTGGACACCGGAAGGAGCAGATATCGTCCGCATCCGCACCCGAATGCAGCAAACGCAAGCACTATGCGTTCCTATGTTAAACATAGGAACGCAGTGCGCATGCGTTTGACTGCGTATGGGAACGCAGCAATACGCTGCCTTCCCATACGCAAATGTGAAGCCAGCCTTAAAGACTCTTTGAACTTTTATGCTTTTAACTTTTAAAATATAAAAAAGGACTACAGTTATTGGAGTAATGTAGCCACAAACTCTTCAAAGCCTGCGGTGAATGGACTAGCACTGTACAGACTTATCTGTTTTCTATTTTTCTAATATTTTTCGGTGCTTTTTGTAAATTTTTATATTTTCAGACTTTGGAAATATGTTACCTGTTATACTGTTGAAATTGTTATGCCTTTTGTTCAAACAAAAATGATCAGTCCAGGAGTACTGATGTTACCTAGGGGGGTATGTGGCGCCCTGCTCACGCCGGTAGCCACAGACTTCTCTAATGCACAGCTGGGTTTCTACAGCAGGTACCTACTACATACAACACCTTCCACCCTGGAACAGTAGGGGGAACACCACTTGCTGACCTTAGGCAAGCTCCCCTGTAAATACTGCTGCTGGGGGAGGAGTTAGTTAGAGTGTGCAGATGCTAGGAGAGCTGCGAAGACTTCCTGGTGGTCGGTGCCGCAGTTAGGCCCAAACCAGTGACCCGGAGTGGCCCTTCTACGTCCTGCAAGCCTACAGTTGTGGCCTAAAGCATTGACACCTCTGCAATTCTGTCAGATAATACTCAGTTTCTTCCTGAAAATGATTGCAATTTTTGGTATTATTATCTTCATTTAATTTGTCTTCAATGAAAAAACACAAAAAGAATTGTCCTAAAGCCAAATTGGATATTATTCCACGCCAAACATAAAAAAGGGGGTGGACAAAAGTATTGGCACTGTAAGAAAAATCATGTGATGCTTGTCTAATTTGTGTAATTAACAGCACCTGTAATTTACCTGTGGTACCTAACAGGTGTTGACAATAACTAAATCACTCTTGCAGCCAGTTGACATGGATTAAAGTTGACTCAACCTCTGTCCTGTGTCCTTGTGTGTACCACATTGAGCATGGAGAAACGAAAGAAAACCAAAGAACTGTCTGAGGACTTGAGAAACCAAATTGTGAGGAAGCATGAGCAATTTCAAGGCTACAAGTCCATCTTCAAAGACCTGAATGTTCCTGTGTTTACCGTGCGCAGTGTCATCAAGAAGTTTAAAGCCCATGGCACTGTGGCTAACCTCCCTAGATGTGGACGGAAAATAAAAATTGACCAGAGATTTCAACGCAAGATTGTGCAGATGGTGGATGAAGAACCTTGACTAACATCCAAGCAAGTTCAAGCTGTCCTGCAATCCGAGGGTACAACAGTGTCAACCCGTACTGAATGAAAAGGGACTGTATGGTAGGATACCAAGGAAGACCCCACTTCTTACCCCGAGACATAAAAAAGCCAGGCTGGACTTTGCCAAAACTTACCTGAGAAAGCCTAAAACGTTTTGGAAGAATGTTCTCTGGTCAGATGAGACAAATGTAGAGCTTTTTGGGCAAAGGCATCAACATAGAGTTTACAGGAGAAAAAAGAGACATTCAAAGAAAAGAACACGGTCCCTACAGTCAAACATGGCGGAGCTTCCCTGATGTTTTGGGGTTGCTTTGCTGCCTCTGGCACTGGACTGCTTGACCGTGTGCATGGCATTATGAAGTCTGAAGACTACCAACAAATTTTGCAGCATAATGTAGGGCCCAGTGTGAGAAAGCTGGGTCTCCCTCAGAGGTCATGGGTCTTCCAGCAGGACAATGACCCAAAACACACTTCGAAAAGCACTAGAAAATGGTTTGAGAGAAAGTACTGGAGACTTCTAAAGTGGCCAGCAATGAGTCCATACCTGAATCCCACAGAACACCTGTGGAGAGATCTAAAAATGGCAGTTTGGAGAAGGCACCCTTCAAATATCAGGGACCTGGAGCAGTTTGCCAAAGAAGAATGGTGTAAAATTCCAGCAGAGCATTGTAAGAAACTCATTGATGGTTACCGGTAGCGGTTGATCGCAGTTATTTTGGCTAAAGGTTGTGCAACCAAGTATTAGGCTGAGGGTGCCAATACTTTTGTCTGGCCCATTTTCGGAGTTTTGTGTGAAATGATCAATGTTTTGCTTTTTGCTTCATTCTCTTTGTGTTTTTTCATTGAAGACAAATTAAATAAGATAATAATACCAAAGAACTTGTGATTGCAATCATTTTCAGGAAGAAACTGAGTATTATCTGACAGAATTGCAGGGGTGTCAATACTTTTGGCCAACACTATATTTAAGCCGTGACATATTGAGCTACATTTGCAAGTATATTTTATTTAATCTAAACTATATAAAACAGAAAGCATATCAAAACTGGTAAGAATGAGAACTATTAAAGAGAATAAAAGGGGAGGATCACGCGGAATGATAACTCTATAACTAACATTGCAAGGGGAATTGTCTGGTGATAAAGGGAATCCGTCAGCAGGTTTTTGCCACCTCATCTGAGGGCAGCCCATAGTAGACAAAGAGATTCTGAATTCAGCAATGTTAGCTTAGATTACTGGAAGCAGCCATTCTGTCACAATCAAAGGATTTCATTTCAGGCATGTAGCAGAGCCCAGATAGCTGCCCCCACCCACACCAGGCTCTCAATAAAGATTGTGCGTTGAGTGTGAGGTGTCAATCACAGCAGGGGGCGTGTCGTGTTGGACTAGTAACTTTCTAGTTCTGCAATGCTAATCACAGGATAATAAAACTATTAGTTTAGGTTTACCAATAGCACAGGTTCTGAGGATACAGGCACGGTTGACTTTTTGTTTTTTATCCCTTACATCATGCTGTCCTCAATTTACATAGCAAAACCTGCTGACAAATTAAATTTGAAGTAAAGTGCAAGTAAATTAACCTCATAAGGAATTGATATGTGGAGTGGCAAAGGCCAGAGTTAAGTTAGGATCACACTCCATATTTTCTTCATCACCGAAGAACAGTACAATCAGACTAATCAGACTTTGATCGAAGTTTGATCAGAGTCGGATCCATTTCATTTTGAAGAATGGAAAGAAAAAAAGCATCTCCACCTTCTCTATTATGAAAGTCTGTAAAAATAGGACCACATTTGGATGTCGTTGGAATGCACTTCAATTTTTTCATGGACCGGACTGTTATGGCCTAGTGCCATCCGACTGTAGAAGGCAAACCATGATTGCGGCAATATTTTTTACACAATGAAATGGAATGTGAAAAACTAGTTAATCTGCACTGCTTTATTGAATAACATTGATTCAAGTGTTATCTGATTTTTTGATGGAGAGCACTTGAACCAAAGATATAATCGTCTGAAAGAATCCTTAGGGTACCTTTACACGCGGCTACATTTCTAGGGTGGCAACAGGTAACTTACTGGTTGCAGTGAAATTATGGAGACAAGGTTCTATCTTGTTGCTGTGTACAAATGGAACTATGTCTCCATGATTTCACTGCAGTCCAGTAAGTTACCTGTAGCCACCCTAGAAATGTAGCCGCGTGTAAAGGTACCCTTAGAGATAGTACAGATGGAAACACACAACCTATAATCACACAGTAGACTTTGTCATCTTATTCTCAAAAGTTACCCGACACAAAATGGACATTTAGGCCGTTACTTACTAGAGCGCCAGTAGTGCCCATCCCACCTGTTATCTGCAGCCAATCATTGACCAAAGCAGTGACATTATCATTTATAGCAGGTAAAGACCTGCCGACATTAGGTCAAAGATCAATGGGATATCTTCCCAGTACTTCATAGATTAATAGAACAGTAGATTTGGAAGGGATCTTCTGGGTCATCTCATCCAACCCCCTGATCAAAGCAGGATTCAATAAACCATCCCAGACAGATATCTGTCCAGCCTTTGAAGACTTCCATTGAATGAGAACTCACCACCTTTCATTGCTGCCCGTTCCTCTCCTTGATCACCCTCATTGTCAAAAAGTTTAATTTGTGTCTCCTCCCATTCAGTTTCATCTCATTGCTGCTAGTCTTTACTTGTGTAAAGGAGAATGAAGCTGATTTCTCTACTATGTGACAGCCCTCAAGATATCTGTTTATTGAGAACAGGGGTAGGAGGATAGGAAAGTGGACTGTTTAAGCAATAGTAATGAATTGTTTTATTCTTTGTACCACAGAAACCTTGCATCCTAGTGCAGGGGTGTCATGCATGCATTTTAGTGTATTAGGACAGATGCATGGTATCTGCGGGTCATTGGGAGACACCTTTATTAACATTGATCAGCTACTGAGACAAAAGTAAGTGCCATACAACCAAGTTGAAAAGAAAGAAACAGATAAAGACGATATTTTATGCATCTAACAATACATTAATCAATCTGCTAGAGGCTCATATAACAACAACTAAAAAGAAAGCATAAACTAAGCAGTGGAAATGGATTTTGTATTTAGGCAACAATCTTGAGATTTTCTATTTCAAGATTATTGTTTGAGATTGGTGATAATATACTTGCTAAGCTTGCATTTATTCTATATCTCTTGGGAAAGGGCAGGATATAATTATAGTGATTGATCTGCTAAGGACATCTTTATCAGGTCTAAAAGGAAAGCACTGATAAAAATATTTTGCTTACAGGAGGTTTTAGTATTAAATCAGATATGAAAAAAATGTTGGATCTTTTACATCTTTTTATCATTCATGTCATTTGACCACTTGAAGTCAGGACTGAATTAAAGAGCAGTATTCAGTTTTAAAGGCTATGATATTCCTCAAAATATACCATATTTGAGTAAAAATTGTATTTTTACAGGATATGTTAATCAGTTTATTCTTCTGTCATAATAGACAATTTCATCTTAACCCTAGAACACGCAACCATACAAATCTACACTTTCACATACCTGGGGCCTCTTAGGCCTGTGTGCAAATTACATGGAGTAACTCAAATAGAAATACTATTCAAAGTTTATTTGAGATGGGAATATTTCAAAACATTATAATTATGTGCATAAAACAAAAAAAAGTAATTACACCGGCTTAAAACGCCCAATATGTGCATTCTATATAATTCTTTATAAATATATAACGATTTTATTGTCTAAAAGATTTATATATAAATGTTGTAGTAAACATGGTGCAGGAATATTTCTTTTCAAAAACCTTCCTTTTCAACTTTATTGATTACCCGAACCATTTTCACATATTATTTTTTCATAAGAATGTTCCTTGCAGACATTTTGTCCACAAGTAGTACAGAAGCGCTCAGATTTCCTTTCCTTCTTTGCTGGACAAATATAACAGTGCTTTCTTTTTTTTCTCTTGGCTCTGGATGTTCCTGAAAATGCATACCACATCAGATCATAGCTTCCGTAATTTACCTTGGCAAGCATTTTGTGTTGCTTCACTCCATCATAGTAGGCATCAAAAGTTCATAGCAAAGTTCCATCAAGAATAGACATCTCTTGCCCTTACTGTTGTCATGCAATTCTGGATGAGTTTCACTATAAACAATATAGCTATTGAGGGCTGACACATCAAGGGTTTTATAAAAAATGACTACAGACTAATGTTTTGTTTGCCTCTTGCACAAATACTCTCCAATCATTTCATCCATCTTGTCCACACCTCCTTTTGTTTTATTATAATGCAGTATGATTTCAGGGTTCTGTTTCCTGTCATAGGTGTCAATACTTCCATCATGATGCATTGTACTCAGTAATATCACAGATTTTTCTTTCTTTGCTTTATAAGATACCATTGTCGCTTGGCTTGAGTGCAGAAACCAAAGACTCTCTCATCAAGGGGTCACTTGGGATTGTGCTTCATGATTGGAGGAATTTTGCGGCGGTTTGGCCTTATAGTACCAACAAGTGTGAGTTTTTTCTGAAGCAAAAATTTGCCCAGTTCCAGATTGGTAAAGTATCTGTCCATTGTTATATTTTTTCCAGAATTGAAATTTGGTACTGCAAGTGTTTTTACTATGTCAGAACATAGGTCTTTCTGGACTGGAGCATCAGCTTCTTTGCCACAGTAAATCAGACCATTCATGCCATAATAGTTTGTAGAATCACACATCAAGAAAATTTTTATGCCATATTTGGCAGGTTTACTGGGCATATACTGAATGAATTTGCAATGTCCCCTAAAAGCAAGAAGTTGCTCATCCACTGTCACATTGTCATTAGAATGGTAAAACTTTGTACAGTTTTTGATGAAAAGATTCCAGATGTAGCTAATAGGGGCTAATTTATCTGTTTCCAACCTCACAGGACGAGTTCTCTTATCATCAAAACAAAGGCTTCTCCGAATATTCTCAAGTCTATTGACTGACTTTGTAGCTTTGTAGTGTGGATCTGAAAAAGGGTTCAGAAATAATTCTCTCATTGGAACATCATACAATTTTGTACATCCTTCCAGCAGAGTAAGAGCAATATAACCATATAGTTTTACATATTTTGTTATATTTTTCCATGTTTTTTTATTCCTGAAGCAATATGTTTTCTTTCTAAGTAATTGCCTCATCTGCAATAAAATCTGAAAAAAATGTACAGAAAGCATCTCATTTGGACAAGAATTGGGGAATTCCTACAGCGCCTTCAGCAACTCTCATAATATTGTATATATTATTACGTTCTGATGGATCCACTACTTCTTCATTATCTGAAGAATCACTGGACGATGAAGTAGAGACATTAGCTGGTGGCATGTACTCTTCATCTGACAAAGAAAGTTCACTGTCTTCATCACTATCAAAAATGATTGCCTCGATTTCTTGGTCAGTCAAACCCCTGGATGTAGACTGTGCCATTGTAACCTTAGATGCCAGTAAACTAAAATGAAAAAAAAAAAAAAATGATTACAATTAGGGTTGTGCACTCTTTGTTAGTGTGTGTGCTAAATTTAAAGTGCAGCTCCCCTCCTCTTACCTTCAGCAAATCACCACTTTCTTTTAGGTGCAGTAGAAGCCTCTGGATTTTCGAAGCTCAGAAAGTTTATTTTTCCAGAAACAAGAAAGCTGACTCCTTCCTCCAAAGTATCTTCAGCAAGTTGCACGCAATGAACAGGATGTCCTCCTGTTCCTGTGTGTTCATGACCTGCGATGATGTCAGAGATGCATGACTTTGTGAGGGAGCTTCCCTCCCAAGATCACATGACCATGTAGTCAGGCAGAATCCACACTTTTCTCAGCACCAGCAGAGTCATAAAGACTGAGTAATAAAGACAAAGTCTTCCCCAGCAACAATAGAGAAAAAAAGACTGAGGATCATATGTAAACCAAGTACAGGCCTAAAAGGCCCCAGGTATGTGAATATGGGGTAGTTCCAAAAAAGAGTTGTTTTACCGATATGCCTATAACATAAAAATATATGAACAACTGAAAATTACTAACAACTATATACATGAGGAATACCTAGAGTTTCAAAATTCTAACTAAAGTAATCTTGCAGAAAATAGAAAACAAGTAACCTAGCAGGCCTGTGAGGCCCGAGTTATGTGTTTTAGGGTTAAAGGGAAATCCAGTGAAAGAAAACCTTTTAGTACAGTACCTTCCCTCCTACATGATGAAGCAGAGCTGTACACTGCAGTTTTGAGATCTATAGATCTCTTATAATTCAATAAAATCATACCTGCTCCTCAGCTCGACCCCTTATGGGACATAACATTTCAGCATGTCAGCTTCATGCTGAGCAGGAGCAGAGAGCAGGAGGTGTGTTTGGGCGTAGATGTGGGAGCCGAGGAACATCCTACATTCCAGCCTCCTCATACTTCTGTAAAGGGAGGGTGTGTGACCGGGGGAGTGGCCACCGGCCCATGCTCACACTGCAATGCTGTCCCTGATAAACCATCATATGTGACAGAGGGGTCCAAGCTTAAAATAGCAATCATGTCAGCAAACCCATACAAATACATGCTTTGATCCTCTGCAGTATGATGATGCATAATTAGTGATGAGCGAGTATGCTCGGCGCTACTCGGTACTCGCACGAGTATCTCGGTACTCGGGGTGCTCGGCGAGCACCGAGTACTGCCGAGATGCTCGGACCGCTCGGTAATAAATAGCGATCTGATACATGTACACAGCTCCCTTCAGTGCACACAGTGAGCTGGCACCATACAGGGAGCAGATTAATTGATAGGATCCCTCTGGGGCCACAGCAAGGTGTTATATGCTGCGGCGATTTGAAAAAGCCCACCCTCCCGCCCTTTTCCGGAATTACTCTTTTTATAACCGGAAGTCTGTGGGCGGAGCCTGTCACTCATTGACTTACATTGGCTCGGTGCTCTGGCCGAGTACAAGAGTATCTTGAGATGCTCGGCCAGAGCACCGAGCACCCGAGCATTTTAGTGCTCGCTCATCACTATGCATAATGTCTACTTTTATTGTGAGGCTAGGAGTAGAGGCAAATCATTACATTGATCGATTCAGCTCTGCATGGTCTCCCCTCCCCCATAGGAACATGGTAGTTTCCTATCCCTCCTACTTTCAATGGATCATCTCATCATCGTCATCACTCCTCACTGGAAGGTAGGATGACCCTGCAGCTCCCAGGGTCCCCACCCCTGACACACCTCCTGTTCTCTGCTGCTGCATGAAACTCTCAGGCTGAAATTTTATGTCCCATGAGGGAAGGGGTAGATAAAAAGAGCAGCCATGATTTTATTGATTTATAAGCTTTAGATCTGTAGATCCTAGAACTGCAGTGTACAGCTGTTCTTCATCATGTAACAGGGCAGGGACTGCACTAAAATGTTTTCTCTCCATAGAGTTCCTCTTTAACTCTTTAAGGACCTGGGGATTTTTTATTTTTTCATTTTCTTTGTTTCTTCCCGTCATTGCAAGAGCATAACATTTTTACCTTTTTGTCAATATAAGATATCTGAGGGCTTTTTTTTTGCAGGACGAGTTGCACTTTTGAAAGACTTCATTCATTTTATCCTATAATGTAAAGGTAAGTGGGGAAAATATTCCAAATATGATAAAATAGGAAAAAATAGTGAAAATCTGCAATCATTTTTGGCCTTTTTATTTACAGTGTTATTTTACGATAAAAGTGACCTGGCATTATGATTCTCCAGGTCAGTATGATTACATAGAAAGCAAACATGTACAGTTTTTGTTTTATTTAAGTGGTGAAAAAAAATTCTGATATTTGAAAAAAAAATAAAACATTTTGCTTGCGTCCTGACGCTGGCTGTAATGTGTTCAATTTTGGGGATCTGGGGTAGTGTGAGGCTCATTTTTGCTCCTCAAGCTAATGTTTTATTAGCATCGTTCTGAGGTATATTCAGTGTTTTTATTGCCTCTTATTTCTTTCTGTTATTGCGCCAGCTGAAAAATTGAAATTCTGGGGCTTTGATTATTTTCTCGTTACTTTGTTTACTGATCGGATTTATTTATTTTATGTTTAGATAGATCGGATGTTTGTGAGCTCATGAAACTAAAAATGTGTGTTCTTAGTGTTTTGTTTTCAATAGGGCAAAAGAGGGGTGATTTGAACTTTTTTGGGAGGTTAGATATTTACATTTTTTTTTTTTAATTTTTACTGGTTTTACTAGTCCCCTTAGTGGACTTGAAGCTGTGGTGGTCTTATTGCTTGTGCATCATCACTGCTCTGTACAGCAGAAATCATCATCATGCCGTAGCACATTGGCATTCCCAAAGAGGATCTCAGACACAGGGGTCATCAGCTTACCCCCTGCTGTCATGAAAACCCATCGATGTCTTAGATCACTTCACAATGCCACCAATAGGAGCAGAGAAGGATGCACCCCCCTGCTTGAGCATGTTAAATCCAGTTGTCAGAGATTGACAGCATAATTTAACTGGTTAAGAGATACAAGTGGATCTGTAGAGGCATCTGCTGTCTGATCAGATCAGTCGAGCATCAAACCAGCAGGTTTAGGCAGCTAAACATAACATTTTAATGTTTTTAACCCCTTTCTTTTTGTGCTATTCTTTGAGGTGTAGAGATCACTTCAGTGGATAACATTTCTTCGTGGCAATTTCTGTTCAGACCACAATATATTCACATCAAAATTAATTTAATTGAAACACATTTTAGACATTCACTCAACCCTATTTATGGGATTTTTTTTTTACTATTACTGACTAGGGATGGGCGAGTCTACTCGCTAGGACTCGTTACTCGGCGAGTAGTAAGGGACTCGCAGGACTCGGTACTCTGCGAGTTTCCCAGCGATTACTCTGACAAAACTAGGATTGCCATTGACTTGCATTGGACTCGTTACTGTGCAAGTAATCGCAGGGAAACTCGCACAGTAAGGAGTCTGGCTGTCTGCTCTGTGTGGGGCTCGGGTTCTGCAGGCTGCCGCAGCTCCAGGGTCCTAGAGCCTGCCTGCTCTCCCTGTGCACAGAGATGATGTAGCAGAGCTGAGATTGTTCTCAGTCTGCTCATTCCCTGTGCATAGACATCATTCTATATCTATGCACAGGGATGTAGCAGAGAGGACATCACGTTTTGGACTACGTCGGACGGAAGAGGATTTTTTTTAATTAAAGATGGAGTCCCTAATGGCTTTTTTTTTTTATTTCTAATAAAAAATTTTCTTGTGTTGTGTTTTTTTTAACCCTTTATTGGAGATTCTTAGTGGCCAGGTCAAACGTGGCCTGACATTAAGAATCTCGGGCTTAATACCAGCTTGTATAACAAAGCTGGTATTAACCCCTTTATTACCCAGCGTGCCACCGCCACCAGGGCCGCTGGAATAGCGGGGTTCAGCGCCAGAGGATGGCGCTTCAATGAACGCGCCATCTTCTGGGGCGGCTGCGGGCTGAAATTTTCAGCGGGGGGTGCCCAGATAGCTTGGGCCTCCCTGCGCTGCGCATTCCAGCCCCCAGCTGCTTAGCTGTACCTGGCTAGACATAGAAATTGCGCGGAGCCCACAGATTTTTTTTTTATTATTTCATGAAATTCATGAAATAATAAAAAAAAGGGCTCCCCTATATTCTTGTGTCCGGCCAGGTACAAATAGGCACCTGGGGTTGGGGGCAGCCTGTCGCTGCCTGCTGGATCCGGCTGGTTCCAGAAATACGGCGAAGCCCACGTCATTTTTTTTGTGAAAAATCAATACATAAACACATACCACACATACATACATAGCACAAATCACACACACATACATACACACACACATACATACACATACATACATACATTACACATACATATACACACATACATACACACATACATACATACACACATACATACACACATACACACATACATACACACATACATACACATACATACACATACATACACTACATACATACACACATACATACACACACATACACACACATACATACACACATCACACATACATCATACACACATACACACACATACATACACACACATACATACATATGCACACACATACACACACACATACAACACAACACATACATACATACATGCACATACATACACACATACATACACATACATATACACACATACAAACACACATACATACATACACACACATACATACACACATACACACATACATACACATACATACACACATACAACACATACATACACAACATACATACATACATACACACATACAACACATACAACACATACATACACACATACATACATACATACACATACATACATACACATACATACACAACATACATACACACACATACATACATATCACACACTACACACACACATACACTACATACACATACATACAACATCACATACATACACAACACACCTACATACACACATACATACACACATACACACACATACATAAATACATACACACACATACATACATACACACCCATCCATTCATGCACTCCTCCGGAGTGCAGGGGTTAAAAATAACAAAGCAGGTCATCCTCACCTATCCTCTGTTCTACAGGACCTGGCATGATGTCATAATCACATAACAGCCATTAACCAGTAACCAACAGTGTAATTACTGCCGATTACTAGGTAACCGGCTGTGATGTGAATATGACATCATGCCAGGTCCTGGCAGCACATCGCAAGAGACGCTGGAGAGACCGGGCATCGGGAGCGTACGGGACGTGCAGGAGCGAGGACAGGTGAGAAGAATGTGGAGGAGAGGGGGAGCAGAGGAGGAGACACAGGGGAGCACATAGGAGGACGGGGGCAGCAGAGGGGAAAACTGCGAGGGGCATACTGTAGGGGGGGGGGCCGCAAAACTGTGAGGGGGGCCTGTATACCTACGGTGGAGCCTGTATATATGCTGGGGGAGCCTGTATAACTACGGTACGGGGAGAGTCTGTATTACGGGATATGCACTGCTTCCCCCCCGCTGATAGGACGGGAGGATGCAGTGCATATCATGAATAGCAAATGAGCGGCACCACGTGATCGGCCGCTCTGCCTGTATATATGCTGGGGGAGTCGAATCGTTTTCACACTAGCACTATACTCGTACCAAACTAGCACTGCACTCGCATCACTGTCGTGCATCAATCACGCTCCGTGTTTGATGCACGACAGTGTGCCTCCACCCATACAGAATCTGTTATGTTCCGACAAACCTTCCGAGACACATCTGTGATTTGTAAATCGCACATTACTCGCTATTACTCGCTTCCCCATTCATTAACATTGGACTCGCTAGACTCGTAACGAGTAGCGAGTCCTGGGCTCGGACTCGCTAGAGTCAAGCGATTCCGAGTAATTTAGGACTCGCCTTCACTATTACTGACGTTTCTGATCTCAAATATATAAAAATAACAAAAAAAACATACTGAATATATTATATGCAAAGAAGTCCTAAAATTGTATGTAATGCTAATTTTTCAATTGTAAAGTGAAAGTATCCAAGGAAGTTTTGTCAAGAAGGTTCTATCCACTGACTCAACAAAATGAAATGTCCCTGTGAGGGCAGCAAATAACTTTGTGTTCTATACGGCAACATTTAAGACGAGCTCTGCTTGTACAGTCTTAGAAACTGAAATTTCATTACTGTGACACTACATAAAACGAGGTTAGGAAACCATTAAATGATTTAAGTGATTTGCATCTTACAAATGACAGCCTGTCTTTGTTCTATTGATTCCATCTTCTCATCCTCTGCAGCACATTCCCAACATGGTGCCCTTAAAAATAAGACTGTTATCAAAATACCCACAGCATAACAATATCTGTCCATATTATGCCCTAAATAAGCCTCCTATGGTACAAGGTCTCCACCCTGATCTATATTCACACCACTCTTTGCCGTTATCAGATATAACCACCACACTGTCCGCCCTTATGCAGCATGGCCTATACGATGGCTGTCCCCGCTCCAATGTTTTCACTTACACTCTCTGTATCTACACAGTGTCCCCTTGCCATGTAACCTCAGTCCATACTGTGCCACCATTTCATACTGCCCTTCTCCATGTTCATTCTGTGCCCCTCTTTTTCAAATCAGGCACAGATCCAGTATTTCAGCAAAAGTCTACTGAAATGGCCACTTTACACGTCCCAACATCGATTCGATATTGTATACAAACGGCAACTTTTTTGGCAGAAATCCCAGATCGCATAGGAGATGTTACACAGTGCGATATCGGCAGCCAACGCAAGTACGATGTCGTATTGCCCCTTTTGCACACTGCTTCTTATCAACTCGGGAACGACCAATTAACATTGTTGTGAATAGGGGAAGTTGTGCTCCAAATCGTAGTCGCACTGTCACACAGCACGATCCTGCCAGATCGTCCATCCAATATCGAGCAGTTGGAGAGCCTGCTCCTTTCTTCCCCGATATCGGTTTGACATCGTTCTTGCATCGAATTGCACATTCACACCACACAACGCACGAACGATATCGGCTCCAACGCACGAACCACGTTACTTTTTATCGAAGTTGGACGCCGATATCGGGACGTGTAAAGCGGCCAAAAGACTTGAAACTTTAAATTATTTGAAAAAAATGCTGGTCTGAAACCTGCCTTAGGCCCCTTTTACACTAGCTGTTTTGTCCAGATCCGGCGGATCCGGACAAAAAGATGCATCTGCTGAGGGTCCCACCTAACGGCCGCACTTGCGGCACACTTGCGGCAAGCCCAATGTATTGTGTATGGGGCTTGCGGTAAGGTGCGGCAAGTGTGGTTGCGGCAGGTACGGCCGCGAAAAAAACACGGTCAGCAGCACTATTTTTTTCGCGGCCACAGCTACCAAAACTGTTGAAACTGCACTTGCTGCACCTGCTGCACACTTAATAGACAATGCATGGGGATCGCCGCAAGTGCGGCCGACAGGCGGAAGATGCGACAGATGCGGTTTTTTTTCCGGATTTGCCGCATTTTCATAAAAACGCCAGTGTGAAAGGGGCCTTAGCCAAGTCTTCCACACACTAAAGAAGGTGCACAAAAAACATAAAAAGGCACTGAAGACATTTTTTTGTGCACAAAGCATCATAAATTGCAATATTTAGCATAGTTTATTCCAGGGTCTAAAGTACCGTATATACTCACGTATAAGCCGAGTTTTTCAGCCCAAAAATTGGGCTGAAAAGTCCCCCCCTCGGCTTATACGCGAGTCATATGGCACAGGCCGCCCGCCCGCCACCCCCATCAGTATGCAGGCGCCCCCCCTTGCTGCTGCAAACCTGTAAAGTAAGATCATTATACTTATCCCTGTGGCCGTCCCCCGCCGCTGCCATCGCGCTCCTTCGGCTTCATCTGGCTTCTTCCGGCTTCCTCCGGTGGGCGCAGGCAATGACGTCATTGTCTGTGCGCCAGAGGAGGAAGCCGGAAGAGGCATGAAGACCCGGAGGAGCGCGATGGCAGCAGCGGGGACAGCCACAGGGATAAGTATACTGATCTTACTTTACAGGTTTGCGGCAGCAAGGGGGGCCCTGGATACTGATGGGGGGCGCCTGTATACTGATGGGGGTGGCGGGCGGGCGGCCTGTATACCTCTGGGGCTGCTGCTATATATACCTCTGAGGCTGCTGCTATATATACCTCTGGGGCTGCTGCTATATATACCTCTGGGGCTGCTGCTGTATATACCTCTGGGGCTACTGCTATATATACCTCTGGGGCTGCTGCTGTATATACCTCTGAGGCTGCTGCTATATATATCTCTGGGGCTGCTGCTATATATACCTCTGAGGCTGCTGCTAAACATACATCTGGGGCTGCTGCTATATATACTTCTGAGGCTGCTGCTATATATACCTCTGGGGCTGCTGCTATATATTCCTCTGAGGCTGCTGCTGTATATACCTCTGAGGCTGCTGCTGTATATTCCTCTGGGGCTGCTGCTGTAAATACCTCTGGGGCTGCTGCTGTATATACCACTGGTGCTGCTGCTGTATACTACCACTGGGGCTGCTGCTGTATACACCACTGGGGCTGCTGCTGTATATACCTCTGGAGCTGCTGCTGTATATACCTCTGGGGCTGCTGCTGTATATACCACTGGGGCTGCTGCTGTATATACCTCTGGGGCTGCTGTTGTATATACCACTGGGGTTGCTTCTGTATATACCACTGGGGTTGCTGCTGTAACACTGCTGGGGCCTGTATATACCACTGGGGAGGCTGCTGTATACCACACTGCTGGGGGCTGTATAACTGTGCTGGGGTCCACCCTCGGCTTATACACGAGTCAATAGGTTTTCCCAGGTTTTGAGGGCAAAAGTAGGGGGTCGGCTTATACACGGGTCGGCTTATACACGAGTATATACGGTATATGAAGATTTATGAAGAAATATTTGCCTGAATTCTACTGAAATATATTGCACATTGCTGATTGTAGGAAATGGCTTCCCTACAATCTTACAACAATGCCATATTTACATAATCATGTAAAGAGAGAAAAGAACCTCTGTATTAAAAGGCGCACAATTGCGCACAATTCATTGCAAGTGAATACAGTGATTTATTAGTAGTAGCTCCTCACGAAACCACGTCTCAGTGGCGACACGTGTTGAGTCAACACCATCCACCTATTGGGTAAAACGATTCACCCCAGCCTGGGTCTCCTTGGTCCTTTTCTATCTTTACATGCCTAGTTTTTTGCTTCTGAAACGCTGCACCCATTCTGTTTATGTTTCTCCAGGCAGTGCACCCCTATCTCAGTAATATTTACATAATCAGCACAAATTATAGAAAACTCCTACACCAGTGTCTTGACTGATCTTAAAAGAAATCTATCAGCAGTTTTTTGCTACCTCATCTGAAACTTGTTGTAGGCAAACAAATTCTGAATCCAACAATGTTTACCTAAAGGCCCCGTTACACGATACAAGATCATGAACGATATCGCGCAAACATCACGGGTTTGGAGTCATTCAAACGCCATTGTTAGGATGTCGTTGTGTGTGACACCGAGATACAATTACGCTAAATCATTGGATCATTGATCGCAGATTTGAGAACATGTTCTCAAATCAAACCATCCTCGATCAGCCAACCTGCTGCATCATTGTGTGTGACACCGCGATAACGATGTTGTTAACGACTGCCCCTATTGAAAACAGTGAACAAGTATCGTTCGCTGGTTTGTGCGAATGATAACTGCTCGCTGGATCATTGGTGCGTCGTCCATGTTATCTAGACGTGTGACATCTCACCAACGGTCTCTAAACTATGTCTTAATGACCGCGTGCCCCCGAGATCGTTACTAATATCGTTTCAACATTGAAGCGTGTAACAGTACCTTTAGATTAGCCATTCTTATGCAATCAATGCATTTAGATTTTGCAATACAGCAGAGCTGGGAGAGCTGCCCCTCGCCCACACCAGACTCATACATAGATTGTCAATAGTGAGGTATCAATTACAGCAGGGGACATGTTGGACTACGTTAAACCAGTAATGATAATCTTCATGTGATAAAGCCTTTAGTTTATGTAAACAATAGTGATCAGACTGATAATAGAGAAAACTAATGAACCCTGCACACAAAGAACGTGTCTGTGTGAACACGCTCACGCCACCAAAAAATCTAATGCAAAAAACCTTGTCCATAAAACATGTAAAGTACTATGCAGTAAAAAAGTTTAAAATGCAAGTGCAGTAATAAATATATAAATATACAGGGTACTTGGTCCATACGCTTTTTGGGCATAAACTGTACTTCAAGCTGCTTCACCCCATCACGGTGTACCCATATCGAAGCAGTCCTATCTGATGTATTAAATATTGGACACTGGACCTGTTTGGACACTGTTCACGTGATACACATTACATGATCAGGTTTTTAATACATCAGATAGGACTACTTCGATATGGGTACACCGTGATGAGGTGAAGCAGCTTGAAGTACATTTTATGCGCAAAAAACGTATGGACTAAGTACCCTGTTTATTTATATATTTACTAGCTGTGAGCCCGATGCAAATGCATCGGGATTCTAGAGCGTGCATTAATTTGATTATAGTAGTTATAGCTGTTAGCCTGATGCAAATGCATCGGGTATCTAAAATATGTTTATTGTTTTTTTAAAGTTTTTTAAATAATAATCGCATCATCAATAGCAATAATATAAGCCATAGCATTATTATTAGCAGTAATAGCAGTATTAATAGCATTATTAGCAGTATTATGAGCATTAATAACAGTATTAATAGCATTAATAGCATTATTATTAGCATTAATAGCATTATTAATAGCATTATTAGCATTAATAATAGCATTAATAACATTATTAATAGCATTGATAGCATTATTATTAGCATTAATAGCATTAATAATAGCATTATTAGCATTAATAATAGCATTAATAACATTATTAATAGCATTAATAGCATTATTATTAGCATTAATAGCATTAATAATAACATTATTAGCATTAATAATAGCATTAATAACAGTATTAATAGCATTAATAGCATTATTAATAGAATTAATAGCATTATTATTAGCATTAATAGCATTAATAGCATAATTAATAGCATTAATAGCATTAATAGCATTATTATTAGCATTAATAGAATTATTATTAGCATTAATAGCATTAATAGGATAAATATTAGCATTAATAGCATTAATAGCATAATTAATAGCATTAATAACATTATTAATAGCATTAATAGCATTATTATTAGCATTAATAGCATTAATAATAGCATTATTAGCATTAATAAATAGCATTAATACATTATTAATAGCATTAATAGCATTATTAATTAGCATTAATAGAATTAATAATGATTAATTATAATAGCATTAATAATTATAGCATTAATAGCATTAAATACATTATATTAGCATATAAAATAATAGATTAATAGCATTAATAATAGATTAATAGCATTATAATAGCATTAATAGCATATTATAGCTAATTAATAGCATTAATAGCATAATAGCATTAATAATAGCATTATAATTATAATAGCATAACATTTAATATAGTTATAGCATTAATAGATTAATAGCATTATAATACATTAATAGCATATATAATTATAGCATAATAGCATATATAGATTAATAGCATTAATCATAATAGCATTAATAGCATTATTATAGATTATAGCATTAATAGCTTTAATACATTATTAGCATAAATAATTATTAATAGCATTAATAGCATTAATAATAGCATTAATAATAAATAATTAATAGCATTATAATAGCATTATTATTAATTAATAGCATTAATAGCATTATTATTAGCATAATAGCATTAATAATACATTAATAGATAAATTTTACATTAATAGCATTAATATATAGCATTATTAGCATTAAATATAATAGTTATAATTAACAATTAATTAATAGCATTAATAGCATTATAATTAGCATTTAAATGAATTAATAATAGCATTATTAGCATTAATAATAGCATTAATAATAAGCATTAATAACATTATAATAGCATTAATAGCATTATTATATAGCATAATAGCATTAATAATAGCATTATAATTAGCATTATAATAATAGCATTAATAACATTATTAATAGCATTAATAGCATTATTATTAGCATAAATAGCATTAATAATAGGATTATTAGCATTATTAATAGCATTAATAACATTATTAATAGCATTATTATTAAAATTAATAGAATTAATAATAGCATTATTAGCATTAATAATAGCATTAATAACATTATTAATAGCATTAATAGCATTATTATTAGCATTAATAGCATTAATAGTAATTATTAATAGCATGAATAGCATTATTAATAGCATTAATAGGATTATTATTAGCATTAATAGCATTAATAATAGCATTATTAGCATTATTATAATAGCATTAATAACATTATTAATAGCATTAATAGCATTATTATTAGCATTAATAGCATTAATAATAGCATTATTAGCATTATTAATAGGATTAATAACATTATTAATAGCATTAATATCATTATTAGTAGCATAAATAGCATTAATAATAGGATTATTAGCATTAATAATAGCATTAATACAATAATTATTAGCATTAATAGCATTATTATTAGCAGTAATATTATTATTAGCATTTTTTTTTAAATTATTATTTATTATTTGTTATTTATTTTTTAATTATGTTTTATTTATTTTTTTATAATTTTTTAATTATTTTTTAATTATTTTTGTATTATTAAATTTATTATTTAGGCTGAGAGGCAGTTGTCATTCAGGTGCGCTAAAGGGCTGATCTTATTAGCATATATTTTATTTTTTTATTATTATTTTTATTGAATTTTTTATTATTTTTAATTAATTTTTTTATTATTTTTTTAATTATTTTTTAATTATTTTTTTTATTATTTAATTTATTATTTAGGCTGAGAGGCAGTTCTCATTCAGGTCCGCAAAGGGCTGATCTTATTAGCATTTATTTTATTTTGATATTATTATTTTTATTGAATTTTTTATTATTTTTAATTATTTTTTTTTATTATTTTTTAATTCTTTTTTAATTATTTTTTTTATTATTTAATTTATTATTTAGGCTGAGACGCAGTTCTCATTCAGGTCCGCAAAGGGCTGATCTTATTAGCATATATTTTATTTTTTTATTATTATTTTTATTGAATTTTTTATTATTTTTAATTATTTTTTTTTATTATTTTTTAATTCTTTTTTAATTATTTTTTTTATTATTTAATTTATTATTTAGGCTGAGACGCAGTTCTCATTCAGGTCCGCAAAGGGCTGATCTTATTAGCATATATTTTATTTTTTTATTATTATTTTTATTGAATTTTTTATTAATTTTAATTATTTTTTTTTATTATTTTTTAATTCTTTTTTAATTATTTTTTTTATTATTTAATTTATTATTTAGGCTGAGACGCAGTTCTCATTCAGGTCCGCAAAGGGCTGATCTTATTAGCATATATTTTATTTTTTTATTATTATTTTTATTGAATTTTTTATTATTTTTAATTATTTTTTTTTATTATTTTTTAATTCTTTTTTAATTATTTTTTTTATTATTTAATTTATTATTTAGGCTGAGACGCAGTTCTCATTCAGGTCCGCAAAGGGCTGATCTTATTAGCATATATTTATTTTTTTATTATTATTTTTATTGAATTTTTTATTATTTTTAATTATTTTTTTTATTATTTTTTAATTCTTTTTTAATAATTTTTTTTATTATTTAATTTATTATTTAGGCTGAGACGCAGTTCTCATTCAGGTCCGCAAAGGGCAGATCTTATTAGCATATATTTTATTTTTTTATTATTATTTTTATTGAATTTTTATTATTTTTAATTATTTTTTTTTATTATTTTTTAATTCTTTTTTAATTATTTTTTTTATTATTTAATTTATTATTTAGGCTGAGACGCAGTTCTCATTCAGGTCCGCAAAGGGCAGATCTTATTAGCATATATTTTATTTTTTTATTATTATTTTTATTGAATTTTTTATTATTTTTAATTATTTTTTTTTATTATTTTTTAATTCTTTTTTAATTATTTTTTTTATTATTTAATTTATTATTTAGGCTGAGACGCAGTTCTCATTGAGGTCCGCCTTTGTTTTTTCCCATTGAAATGCATTAGCGGTGTGTCGGCGATTTTATGGCCGACCACCTGGTTCTATTTGTCGGCCCTAAAATCGCGGACACACCGCTAATGCATCTCTATGGGCAGTCAGCCCGATTTCGGATTGAACGGCGACCAATCAGAATTCGAGCTGACTTGCCCATAGACATGCATTAGCGGTGTGTCCGCGATTTTAGGGCCGACAAATAGAACCAGGTGGCCGGCCATAAAATCGCCGACACACCGCTAATGTATGTCAATGGGAAAAAAGACGGACCTGAATGAGAACTGAATGACGGGCTCTTCTGATTGGCTGAGGTCAGCGACCAATCAGAAGAGCCCTTCACATTTCATTGAGATACAATGGCGGATTGATCGTCCATTGTATCTTAATGTTAGTTGAAGAGGACGTCGGAGCTGGAAGTTGGCGGAAAGAAGACAGAAGATCCCCGGAGACGGACGAAGAGGCGGAAAGAAGAGAGAAGACCCCCGGGACCGGAGGAAGAGGACGCCTGGCCGGACGGACGATCAGATGACTTGAAGGCATGTAAGTGATCGACGGGGACGGGTAGGGCCTTAGGTGTTAGGGAAAGCGGCGAGGCTTAGAGGGTAGGGGCTTAGGGCGGCAGGGGTTTAGGTGCGGCTTAGGGGGTAGGGGCTTAGGGCGGCAGGGGTTTAGGTGCGGCTTAGGGGGTAGGGGTAGGGGATTAGGTGCAGCTTAGGGGTTAGGGGCTTGCAGCGGCAGGGGTTTAGGTGCGGATGCGGGGTAGTGGCTTAGGGGGGTAGGGGGTTAGGTGCGGCTTAGGGGTAGAGGTAGGGGATTAGGTGCGGCTTAAGGGGTAGGGGCTTAGGGCGGCAGGGGTTTAGGTGCGGTTTAGGGGGTAGGGGTAGGGGATTATGTGCAGCTTAGGGGTTAGGTGCGGCTTAGGGGTTAGGGGCTTGCGGCGGCAGGGGTTTATTTGCGGATGCGGGGTAGTGGCTTACGGCGGCAGGGAGTAGGGGGTTAGGTGCGGCTTAGGGGGTAGGGGCTTAGGGCGGCAGGGGTTTAGGTGCGGCTTAGGGGGTAGGGGTAGGGGATTAGGTGCAGTTTAGGGGTTAGGGGCTTGCAGCGGCAGGGGTTTAGGTGCGGATGCGGGGTAGTGGCTTAGGGGCGTAGGGGGTTAGGTGCGGCTTAGGGGGTAGAGGTAGGGGATTAGGTGCGGCTTAAGGGGTAGGGGCTTAGGGCGGCAGGGGTTTAGGTGCGGTTTAGGGGTAGGGGTAGGGGATTATGTGCAGCTTAGGGGTTAGGTGCGTCTTAGGGGTTAGGGGCTTGCGGCGGCAGGGGTTTATTTGCGGATGCGAGGTAGTGGCTTACGGCGGCAGGGAGTAGGGGGTTAGGTGCGGCTTAGGGGTAGGGGCTTAGGGCGGCAGGGGTTTAGGTGCGGGGTGCGGCTTAGGGGGTAGAGGTAGGGGATTAGGTGCGGCTTAAGGGGTAGGGGCTTAGGGCGGCAGGGGTTTAGGTGCGGTTTAGGGGGTAGGGGTAGGGGATTATGTGCAGCTTAGGGGTTAGGTGCGGCTTAGGGGTTAGGGGCTTGCGGCGGCAGGGGTTTATTTGCGGATGCGAGGTAGTGGCTTACGGCGGCAGGGAGTGCGGCAGGGAGTAGGGGGTTAGGTGCGGCTTAGGGGGTAGGGGGTTAGGGCGGCAGGGGTTTAGGTGCGGCTTAGGGGGTAGGGGTAGGGGATTAGGTGCAGCTTAGGGTTAGGGGCTTGCAGCGGCAGGGGTTTAGGTGCGGATGCGGGGTAGTGGCTTACGGCGGCAGGGGGTAGGGGCTTGCGGCAGAGGGTAGTGGGTGCGGCGGGGTAGTGCGGCAGGGGGTAGGGGCTTCGGCGTCGGGGTAGTGGCTTAGGGGTTAGGGCGGCAGTGGGTAGGGCTTGGGGTTGTGTGGCTTGGTTAGTGTACGCGTAGTGGCTTAGAGCGGCAGGGGTCTGTAGTGTACAGCGCGATGGTATACTACAGTCCCATGGCGCTTATGGTCATGGGACTGTAGTATACTATAGCGGTGTACACTACAGGAGTATGGGCTTCGGTGGCTTGGTTAGCGGTGTAGCGACTCGCAATGCCCGCTTCGCGGGCATTGCTTCGCTAGGCTGCAACGACTCGCAATGCCCGCTTTGCGGGCATTGCTTCGTGAGTCGCCTTGGCCGCTACGCGGCCAAGGACAGAGTCCAGGAGAAGCAGCTCGGACTCGCTAACTAAGCGACCGGAAGCAGCGCCGCTCCGACGGAAGTCGCTACGGCAATTATATAATAGATTACTGCACTTGCATTTTAAACTTTTCTACTGCAGAGTACTTTACATGTTTTATGGACAAGGTTATTTGTATTTGATAATAGAGGCAACGTTGATCTTTCTTTTGCATAATGCTGCCCTCAACTTACATAGCAAAAACCTGCTGACTGACTCCATTTAAACTGTATTTGTATATTACAGTATTAGCAAATCCACTTTAATGTCTTTGGAATTTAATATCCCTGGACTCTGGATTACAAATCCAATTCTACATAACTGGAAAAAAGTTCCACACACTACACAGAAAAACTGTGCTTTTAATCCCAGTGTGGGCTGATGAAACACAGCTTGTGGCTTGCATTAGGCCAAGGACAAACTGTACCCAACTACAATGATGCTCGCTTCAGTGCTTTGCAAGCATAAAGCACTTGAACTCCGAACCCAAACAGGTTTGCTTAACTCCGGGAAGTTCGGAGACCCGAATCGAGCCTTCAAAGATTCACTTATCTCTAACTACAAAAACTGATGGAGCCCTAATAGCTCCCACTTTTCGGATCTAATAATATCTGTGTTGAAACATCTACTTAAAGCTTCTGGTGAAAATTCTATGAAAAAAGAACGCAGAATCATGAACTTATTGATGGAAACAGTACTATATAATCCCTATCCATGGACAGACAACAAAGGTGTCTGCAGCATGGAACTTTTCAAATCGACATCATGATGATAAAGGGAAGGAAGGCCTTAACAGTAAGGAGCAAGGGATGGGAACACCTTCTGAAATTGCCCTTTGTCTGTCCCTCTCTGCTCTGACACCCTGAGCATGTCCTTTCTCCTACCGCCATCACTTATCTAGTTCTTTTCTGTCACCTGATGTAACTCTTGATAGCGCCACGACCGGTAAGGGTGCTAGCCTTGCCACTGCAGGTAATACAACAAAGGGAAAGGTTGATATACTGGGGATACAAAAAGGATACAATACTTGGGAAAGTAGCCCATCTCCAAGGCTACCAAATTGCTCAGCTCCTAGAAAGCAGATCTCCAGCAGACGCAGGAGAGCTCCATACAAAAGGATGGCCTTGTATAGAATGAACTCTATAAATGACATCCGGTGATAAGTCATGTGCCTATTTAAAGAGTGGTGGGAATGGTGAGCAAAACTATATCACCTGACCACCAGCAGCAAAAGACATTAAAGGATTAGTCCGAGACTAGCAATTTATTTCTTGAGGTCCTATCTAATTTATCCCCATAATCTGTGTTTTTTTTCTAATATACTTCCCTTAATAATTCCCTATGGTTCCCTCTCTACACTAACTAACAGATTATTTTTTATATTCTCTGCTCAATGATCTACCATGCGAGTACCCCCAGTGCACCCTGGGATCCTCACACAGAGCATGATAAAGCAGACAAGCCTCAGTGTAATAATTATGATGGTTTACTCAGGAGTTTTTTTTCATGGAGCAAAGACATGACAGAACACAGTTTATAGGTGAAAAAGTCTATATTATAACACACGATGATAATCAACAAAGTGCAGAGGAAAACTCAAAGTCCATAAATACACAGTATAGATATTGAATGAAGCCTTAATAAATAGTCTGTTGAAAAACCTCAGAGGAAAATTCAATCAGTGGAGCAGTCCATAAAGCCCAGTTTACACTTGGAGATGCTGTAAAATAAAAATTTATGGGAAGTCCAAACTATGAGGTTTTTAAGCAAGTCTATATAACACATTAAATCATCAAGGGAGACCTGGGAAAGGAAGACTTAAGGCCACGTCACACGCATCAATCTAATGAACGATTTTGTTGGCGATCACATGCACGCGTGATCGCTAACAAAATTGTTCAGATCACTGGTGAGCTGTCACACAGGCAGACTTACCAGCGATCAGTGGACCACTGACATCCTGGAAATGATTTAAATATCGTTTCCATGATGTCTTGCTCCCGCTGCCAGGCTGTGGTAAGCGGGAGCAGGCTGGTCTCCAAGGTAAACTGCGGGTACCTAGGCAGCGCGCTCTGCCTGGATACCTGATGTATACCTTGGTTACCAGCCTTCTCCGCTCACCGGCTGGTATCCAAGGTACACAGCGGGTAAATAGGGACCCTAGATACCCACTGTGTACCTTGGATACCAGCCGGTGAGCGGAAAAGGCTGGTAACCAAGGTATAAATCAGGTATCTAGGCAGAGTGCGCTGCCTAGATACCCACAGTTTACCTTGGAGACCAGCTCCCAGTGCTTGCAGAGAGGCGCTGGGAGATGGCTTCGGTCGTCTCCTGGTGTCACATGCAGCGATGCTGCATGTCCACCGGGCAACCAACTATAGATTTGAGGTCCTGTCCTCAAATCAAACGATAAACGATCAGCCAACTGATCGTTCATCGTTTGTGGTGTCACACACATCGATGTCGTTTTGACATCGTTCAAGCGTCACAAAACACGTGAATTTTGAACGATATCAGCAACGATATTGTTACATGTGACGGTACCTTTAGACAGTCCAGAACCAGATGCATAGCAAATCACCAGAGTCTAGAAGTCCATAACAGTCTCATGCTCTGCATCTATTTAAACGTAGGAAGCAACAGAGCACTTAACAAAGCAACCAACGTACTTATCAGCAAAGGCAGCTGAAGCAAGAGCCACAGCAGAGGAAGTAGCATGAGCAGCCCGAAGGAACGCTGGCAATAGGTGTAAGTAGCATAACCTCTGATGAGCAGCAATCATGAGATTCACATAGGATTTGCAGGAGTAGTGGAGAAATTGAGATGACACTAGGAACAGGAAACCCGGCAGAATACTTTTGAAATGAGTAGAGGCTGGGGTGGGGTTTATAAAAGCAGGAAGACAAATGGCACATGAAGCAAAGACACTAACTTGTAAGAGGGCAAGAATGCCCAAAAGGTAATCACCAAGTGTCACCCAGCCCTGCATCACATAACCTCGTGTGCACTGCAAGCCCTTTCTGAACTGTTGTTTATTGTGCAGATGCTTCTCTCTAGACATTCGGGACTCATTTAAAGCTGCACTGCACTAACAAAAGTTGGACTTCTTTTTCTGTAGATGCCCATTCCCTGGCCTCTGGGTGTATATTATTCTTAGACTCTTTTCTCTATTGGACTTTTCCTGTGAGAATTATTCCTAGAGACTTTCTTATTTATGTTATTGTGCTAGAACTACTTAAAGAGGACCTGTCACAACCCCCAAATATTAGAAGCTAAGGGCAGCACTGAATGCAGCATGTCTGCTGCATTAGGCAAGGGGACCCCATGTCTGATGGCTCCTGGTATCCGGAGATAATAGTTTAGTAAAACTTACAATCTGGAGCCAAATGGGCAGTCCCTGGTGCAGCAGCCTGTGTCTCTGTGCTGCCTCCCTGCTGCCATTCACGTCCTCCTCGCTTGTCTCTGCTCCCTGTGCTGGTGACGCAGGCAGAGCAAGGTAATGCTAATCCCTGCCCGGCCGGCTGTCCCGCCCCCTGCTGTGATGTCAGAGCATTTCCCCGCCCAGCTCCATAGCATAACATGCAGCTGGGCGGGGAAATGATTTGATGTGCCAGCAGGAGGCGGGACAGGCAGCCAGAGGCTGAGATAACATTACACTGGTACCACACAGAAAGCGAGTGGGAGTGTGCAGCAGGAGAGCACAGAGACACAGCTCGCACAGCAGCACTTGGCTAGCTTGTAAGTTTACTAATATTATCTCGGTACCGGCTCCATAGCTGGGACCTTGTGAAGCAGCAGAAGCTGCATCAGTGCTGCTTGATCTATATTTGGGTGAAGTCTTTAAAGCTTTCAGTTGTACCATTGAAGCTATTTGCTGCATTCACGTAATTGCATGTTATAATTAACCTGTAATGAATAAGCCATAGGTCTATCTTTTCAAAGGATATCGTGTATATTAGATGCTCACCTGGCTCAGTTGTGTCACCACAGTTATCGCCTGTAATGGCTTGTAGAGAATGCCTGCTAGCGACTTACGATAACGTGAAAGAAGCTGTATGGACAAAGCGAATTGCCGCCTGCACAGGATCACCAGGAACAGAGTTAATGGAGATGTTCTTTATTCTTAGCTTCAACTCTATCAGCTCTTCCAGGAACATTGTCCTGAGAAGAGCTCGTAGCCTGAACGTTAGTAGAATAGAAACATTGCCCAGTTAATCCTGTTCTGGTGATTCTGGCAGCGGAATTCGCATTGTCATACAGCATGTGATAATATGACTTCTTGACCTTTAAATTTGATTTCAGCATGTCTATGCTCCTACTGCTAATAGATCCCTGAGTAATACTACAGTACATTACAGAGGGAGCAGGAGACTTTTTGGAGACCTTTGTGAACATAGAATTGACAGCCTCGGCCATGAAACTAGTGACACAGTGACCTTTTGTTTCAAGGAGTGGCTGAGGAAGTGCTTAGGGCTTGTCAGCTCCATGACTCTTCATGTGAGGATTTACTGGGGCACTCACACAATATGTCATCGGGTAGGAAATAGAAAAAAACAATAGCTGTTAGATAGTATATAGAGGGAATTATTAAAGGAAGTATATTAGAAAAAAGCTGAGATTATGGGGAAAAATTAGAAAGAACCTTATGAAACAAGTTGCTGGCCTTGGACTAACCCTTTAAGCCTCGCAGGTGCAAAGGAAGTAAACACATTTAATATATTCCACAGACTCTTGAACTGCAACTCATGACACACTTTTGGTGTCCATAGTGAGATCGATCTGACACTGCTATTATTTTCATTGTTCTGCCCCTTTCATAATGTAGAACAGAAGAAAAAAAAGAGCGTAGATGTGAATAGATCAAATTGATACATCAGGGTCATTGATAGCCATTATACAATGGACCTAACAAAGAGTTGTGACTTCCATTATAGTGAATCAACTCTTGTGAAAGATAACATGAAAAGCGATATTCAGAAAGTGTATTAAAGGACAGTTGAATCTGTCTTTACTAAAGCTGGCATTATTACTGTGTAGCCACTGTTGTGGTAACGTCATCTAATGGACCATCACATAATACATGGGAACCTATCTGTCCATTGGCCCTGACTATGGAGAAAATCTGGAGAGGAGCGCTCCATTCTTTACATTTCAGATGCCTGAAAAAAAATAAAAAAAAATAAAATGTCATCCCCTCGATCCCATGTCAATCTTCAGAAAATACTGGCACTCTCGCAAATTTTTCTTTCTTTTCAATACATTATTTCCATTTCTTCAATTCAGTTTCATATACCCATGTGGTGTTTTAATGCAAATATTTCTTGGACGAAGTGCCTCAGTGTCCGCGCTGCTGCTCCGAGATCAAAGAAACACAGACACAGGGATGTGTGGATCAGCTCAAGCCTTTATTTTCCGACGCGCAGCTTCTACGAGTCCTTCCTAACGCGAGCTCCACCATGGAAAGTTTCCCATGTAGGAGCTCCGAAACGCGTCAGAAAATAAAGGCTTGAGCTGATCCACACATCCCTGTGTTTCTTTGATCTCGGAGCAGCAGTGCGGACACTGAGGCACTTCGTCCAAGAAATATTTGCATCACAACCACGGTTACCGTTGGGAGTGCGGTTCCTGCAACAGCTGCCTTTACGTTTTTCTACCAGTTGTGGGTTTCACAACTGACAAAGCTGAGCAATTCCACATCGCTAAGTGAAAGTGTGTAATTGAGATAAGACCCTATATGCGCATTCTTTTTTTGCAGATTTATACATGTGGTGTTTTGGCTTCCATACTACACAAGCCTTACTCTGGCTGAGCTTCAGCACCCCATGTCCGGCTCCCTGGTGCGGCCCGGGTGTGGGATCAGGACTGGAAAGAGGGGATCCGGGAGTATCCGGCAGGATCAGCTTTTTTTTTCCACCCGGAACACAAAAAATGCTGCATGCAGCATTTTTGTGTCCGGGAGAAAAATCTGAATTCTCCCGGACAGATGGAAACTGGATGGCAGACAGCTGCCATCCGACTCCATCCGGACTCATAGCATACTATGGGCCGAAATCCGGTCCGGGGCTGTCAGGCTCACCCCTGACAGCCCGGATCGGATTTCATCATGGTGTGAAGCCAGCCTAAGGCTTATGTATGGAAGCCAAAACACCTAATGGATATATGAAACTGAATTGAAGAAATGGAAATAAAGTGTTGAAAAGAAAGTTAGCGCCAGTATCTTCTGAACATTATATTAGGGTGTGCCAACCCATTGCTGAGCATCAGGAGATGTGCCGACTGGAGTTATGAGTGTCAATCCCATGTCACGGGATCCCTAAGGACATTGGCTGCACCCTTCATGTCACAACTGCCTAAATCTGAGAGATTAGTGTTACTTTCGAGTATTTGTGGCTCTTTTGAAAAAAAAAAAACCTCTCACCCTCTTCAAATAGAGACAGGGGATAACCACGTTTTTCAGACTTTGGAAAATTAGAATGTGTTACCATGATAATTGGATGGATAAAGTTCATTATAAGGATAATAATGCTCAGAACATAAACGGATGTATATCCATGACAACAGAGATCTACAGAAGGCATAAAGTGGATACTAAAGCTCTTTGTGTACATAGAAGAAAACATTTCACGGAACTCTTTAAGACCATAATACATGTACAGTAGTTCATAATAAACATGTTTTTGAATATAGCATAATAAACAGTAACTATAGTAAACAGATATCCAGGAAAAGGCAAAGTGCAAGCCGGCCAAGGCTCATCAGATTACCAGCGGGGAAATAACGATGTCTGATCAGTATGAAATAGACACGAGGGTTGCTCCGCGAGGGGGACATCTCTCCTTTCATGTGTTAGAAATTATGGGAAGGGAAAATGGCTAAAGAAAGAAAGAAAAGCTAAAGTCACATTTGCTTTCAAATTTTTTTTGGCTTAAAAAAATGACAATTTACATGGAGTATTACTTTGGATCTCATGGGGTAATTTGGATTCCATTATGATGGACATTAGTTTATTGTAAAAATTGTGCTTCTTACTACACTATTTTTGCACTACAAATGTAAATATCTATTGAGTGGTCTGTCACTTAGGAAAGAGGACTCTAAGGGCCCCGTCACACTGAGTGACGCTGCAGCGATCCCGACAGCGATAACTGTGGCACCCCTGCAGGGGATTGGAGGGATTTACACCTTGGTTCACACAGCACACAACACCTTCCACCCCAGACCTGAAGGGGGAGCTCTACAGGCTGCCTTAAGCCAGTTCCCCTTTAAAAAGATCCAGGCCTGAGGGGAGGAGTCAGTTAGTTTCATTTCCAGTTAGTTCCAGTCAGGCAGTGAAGAGAGCAGGAGTGAGGAGCTTGTCGCTGGGAGAGATCCAGGCCCAGGACCAGGGAACACTGACCCAGCTGTACTGCACCCTTGGGAGAGAGTCGGAGTCAAGTGGAGGAGTAGGAGAATCAAGGAAGGGAACCAGTCAAGGTTTCCATGTAGTACACCTGGACACCGGAGTCCGACGCTGCCAGCATCCATTGTAACAGTGAAAGCCCGGAAGGACCAGGAGTACCAAAACCCCATGAGGAGTATAAATAAAGAGACACTCGAAATTGACCAAGCACAGGACCAGGAGCCAAGGGAAGAATAGGGACCCCACAGAAGGACCTCATTGTCAGTTGTAGAGCAAAGCTCTGGGAAGGGAGAAGGAGCGGCGAGATCAGTTACAGGCAGAACTTACCCCAAACCACAGTACGCAGTGACAGAGGAAGCCTCACAACTCTCCAAGGTGGAAGTCTCAAATTGTACAGGGGACCTGGTTACTTCTCTGGACTGTACCTGTTACCCGTCATCAGAAAAAGGTACCAAAACAAAGACTACTGTGTGTGCATGTGCCTGTTTAACTACTGCCATCCACAGCGTTAACCGCAGAGATGCTACTACAACTCCCCTCATCCATCCCCGCTGCCCTGAGTTCAAGCTCCACCTGTGGGGAGCTGTACCACACTGAGCTGCACTTCCATCACCTCAGTGTCCGGCTGCAGCTCTGGTATATCTGTTACCAGGAACTACAGGTGGCGTCACATAACCAATCCCCTTATCCCCCATCATCCTCGCCATTTAGGGTCCAGGGCACGGGACCGGGGACCAACAGCCATGATTTCCCATCAATATCGCCATCAGCCCCGGTACCCGAGTACCCCCTACCCTGTCGACCGCCTCATAATGACCTGGCCGGGATCGCTGGAGCGTCGCTGCGTGGTTGCTGGGCAGATCTCCTCAGTGACCAGGGAGCCACCTCCACATCGCTGGAAGCGGGAGGACGCTGGTAACTATGATAAACAGTGGGTATCTAGGCAGTGTGTGCTGCTTAATTACCCGGTGTTTATCATAGTTACCAGAATCCTCCCACTTAGTGCAGCCTGTAAGCAGGGAGGATGCTGGTGACCATGATAAACACCAGGTATCTAGGCAGCTCGTGCTGCTTACTTCACAGGCTGATAACCATAATAAACACCAGGTAAGTCGCTGATCGCTGGTCTCTCGCTGTCAAACACAGTGATGCGTGTTGACCAGCAGGAGAACAAGGACCAAAAAATGGTCCTGAACCATATGCAGCGTTCAGCAACCTCACAGCAGGGGCCTTATCGCTGCTACATGTCACACATAGCGACATTGCTGGATCGCTGGGGAGGTCACTGTTACATCACAAAACCTGTGACGTATTAGCGATCTCGCTAGCGA
Source organism: Allobates femoralis (assembly GCA_033576535.1). NCBI lineage: Eukaryota > Metazoa > Chordata > Amphibia > Anura > Aromobatidae > Allobates > Allobates femoralis. Next base: position 121,841,741 of record JARQOC010000008.1, read on the forward strand.
TCTCTCTATGTGTGACGAGGGCTTAAGAATGCTTGACTATTGGAAGGCTGCAATCAACATAGCATAATATATACTAGTGCATCTCAATAAGTTAGAATATCATCAAATAAACTATTTCAGTATTGAATACATAAAGTGAAACACATATATTGTGTAGTCATTACAGAGTGATTTATTTCAAGAATTTCTTTCTGTAAATGTTGATGATTATGGCTTACAGCCAGTGAATACCCAAAGTTCATTATTTAAGAAAATTAAAGTAGGGAGGATGAAGAGTTAACAAATGTGATGCCATATTCCATGAGACATCAAAGGGTGAGTATAATTTTGATTTATTAGTCTATGTGTTTCAGGGCTCCCAGAAACGCCCTGAAACATGGCAATATGATATTGATTTTTGATGATATTCTAACTCATTGAGATGCACTGGTAAATTATTGTTGATTGCAGTCTCCCTATAGACAAGCATTTTGAGCCTCCTGGAACATTTGATTTCCAGGTTTTTGAATGCCCCTTATTATGCAAAGCAATCTCTATATGTCAATATGTGTTTATGCACATACACACACATTGTACATGGACTTAATCACTTTTAGGCCAGGGTCACACTTGCGTCGTGGATGCGTTTCTCTATGCGTTTTTCACACTTGTCTTTTGTGAAAAATGCATGCAAAAACGCATCCATAGGCACCAATACAAAAAACGCATGCCCCAAAGCCAAAAACGTATGTCTAAAGTGCCATGCATTTTTTGGATGCGTTTTTGGCTCTGCACCAAAAAGCGCATCATGATGCATTTTTGGTGCTTTTTCAAAAACGCATGCGTTTTTGTAACATGGGGGCCTATGGGAATCACATGCAAAAACACATGGCACTAAATGGTACCATGCGTTTTTGCATGCGTTTTTGCTTGCATGTTTTAAGGTTGCTCCAGACCTAACAGCAAAAACGCAGCCCAAAAATGCAGGCTGCCAAAAACAATCTTAAAAATGCAGCCAAGTGTGACCCTAGCCTTAGTTGTTTGTACATGATGCCCGTTGCAGAGGACAGGCAGTGAGGCCATTACTATTAGCTTCTAATGCTAGGGTCACACTTCGAGGGTAACCCACGCTTGGCGAATCCACTTAAAACCTGGAAATTTTAGCTACAGCGCATAGTGCACTGCCTGACAACGCAGCCCCATAGAAACCTGCTGTTTACCTTAGCAGCGGCTCCACACAAAGCATCAGGAAGTGCGCTTTTGAACAGTGCACAGGAAATGCTGCAGACAGCGTCTCTTGTGTGCTCAGCTAAAGTGCACTCCCTGATGCTTTATGTGGAGCTGATGCTAAGGTAAACTGCGGGTTTCTATGGGGCAGTTAACATGCGCTGCAGCTAAAATTTCTTCGTTTTTAGCTCTTGCATCAGCCGCAAGAGCTGATGCAAGTGTGACCCTAGCCTAACTGAAGCCTGTAATTCAATGCTCTCTTACGGGGAAGACTCCCCTCCTCCTGGGGCTTGATGGCAAAGCTTCTTGCGTTATTGCAGAGCAGAAGGCAAGAGTGGAAAAATTAAACAATAATATACAAAGCAAGGGAGGCACAGAGTCCATGACCACGTTATACAGAGGCCAATTAGTTGGGCTGGAGATTGGTGCTGGTGGACAGAGTCTCCTCTTAAAGAGTAGACACTGACTCAGCCTATACATGGCCTTAGATACTGTTCAGCCATCGCAGTGTCAGGTGTTTCTTTTGTGAAGGTGGCTCCTACTCCAGACTCTGGAGTCATTGAGGATTTCTCTTGCTCTTTGCTGGTCCCACAAAGCATAATTTATTTCAACTTTACCTGCATCATATGATTGCAGATACGATTGAAATTGTAATGGGAGAATGTGAAATAAAATGCAAATTGGCACAAGGCCCTACAGTCTCATATGCCTCATAGTGGCTGCATGGTCTGCTACTATAGACGCTACACCCCACCAGTGGATATAAAAAGTCTACACACCCATGTTAAAAGCCAGGTTTTTGACATGTAAAAAAATCATGTCAAGAAGAACTTTTCTCCCTTCACGAACTATGATGTATGTACAAGTCATAGGTCATAACCATGAAATTGATGTGGGATCATACACTGAGTATGCACCTTTCCCAGTATATGTCACTGATCTGATCAGCCAAAACGTGCTGCTAACTGTGGCGAGATGATCAGAGATCCGCCCATCGCTGTTAACTAGCTAAGTTGCAATGTCAATTTGTAAATTAACACGTGTCCTACCGAGGAGTGCATCATTCCCTGCACTCATCGGTGGCCTGGATTGCAGAGTGCTGATTAATTATCATGACAGCTGGGGGTCAGCTGATTACCTCTGTCTGTCATGACATATTTTAACGCTGGTTGAGCACCACCATTCATGGGACGACAGCATTTGTGCTATACAGAGCGGTGCTGATGCATTGCTTTTTACAGCACAAGCGATTAGAGAGTGTCAGCTTCAATCCCCTATGTGGACTAGTAAAAACAAAATGTGAAAAAAAAGGTTTAAAAAATATGGTTTAATAAAAAAACCACAAAGGTTTAAATCACTCCCCTTTTTGCCCCATTGAAAATAAAAGAATAGAAAAAAATAAATAAATAATAAAAATTCTTAATATTGGTATGTTCTGAAATGCCCAATCTATCAAAATATAAAATAAATTAGTCTGATCAGTAAACTGGGTAATGGAAAAAATTTAATGTACCGTATATACTCGTGTATAAGCTGAGTTTTTCAGCACAAAAAATGTGCTGAAAAGTCCCCCCTCGGCTTATACACAGGTCATATACGGTACTTAGTGGTATACAGCCCCCCCCCCCCCCGTGGTATACCGGGCCCCCCCTTGCTGGTGGCAACCTGTAAAAGAAGATATCATTATACTTATCGTATCGCCGCCGCCGCTCTGTCACCGTCACCGCGCTATTCCGGGTCTTCATGCTTCCTTCACCGTCGCACAGGAAATGACATAATTTCCTGTGCGACGCTGAAGGAAGCTTGAAGACCAGGAGGAGCGCGGTGATGGTGACAGAGCGGCGGCGGCGGCAATACGATAAGTATAATGATATCTTCTTTTACAGGTTGCCACCAGCAAGGGGGGGCCCGGTATACCACTGGGTACCCCTGTATACCTCTGGGGCTGATGTATACAGCTCTGGGGCTGCTGTATACCCCTCTGGGGATGCTATATACCTCTGGGGCTGCTATATACCCTCTGGGGCTGCTGTGTATACCCCTCTGGGGCTGCTGTGTATACCCCTCTGGGGCTGCTGTATACCCCTCTGGGGCTGCTGTATACCCCTCTGGGGCTGCTGTGTATACCCCTCTGGGGCTGCTGTGTATACCCCTCTGGGGCTGCTGTATACCCCTCTGGGGCTGCTGTATACCCCTCTTGGGCTGCTGTATACCCCTCTGGGGCTGCTGTATACCTCTCTGGGGCTGCTGTATACCTCTGGGGCTGCTGTATACCCCTCTGGGGCTGCTGTATACCTCTCTGGGGCTGCTGTATACCTCTGGGGCTGCTGTATACCTCTGGGGCTGCTGTATACCTCTGGGGCTGCTGTATACCCTCTGGGGCTGCTGTATACAGCTCTGGGGCTGCTGTATACAGCTCTGGGGCTGCTGTATACAGCTCTGGGGCTGCTGTATACCGCTCTGGGGCTGCTGTATATACCACTGGGGAGGCTGCTGTATACTACACACTGGGGAGGCTGCTGTATACTACCACTGGGGAGGCTGCTGTATACCACTGAGGGGGCCTGTATACCACACTGCTGGGGGCTGTATACCTGTGCTGGGGTCCACCCTCGGCTTATACACGAGTCAGTAGGTTTTCCCAGGTTTTGGGGGCAAAAGTAGGGGGGTCGGCTTATACACGGGTCGGCTTATACACGAGTATATACGGTAATAACAGGCAATCAAAATATTGCATCTATGCAAAAATATTCATTTTATAAACATCAGTTCAGGATGCAAAAATAAGCCATCACTGAGCCTCAGATCCTGAAAAATGACAATGTTTTAGTTCTCAGAAATCGGTGACACATGTGACATTTTTCTTTTTTTGTTTACAAATTTCAGATTTTTTTTGATCAATTAAATGAAAAAAAAAACATATGCACGTTTGGTACTTCAGACTTTGTACTGACCTCTAGTATTATACCGCCAGATCAGGGTTTTCCCATAGTGAACACAAGTAAATAAACCCCCGAAAAACAGCTTTGGAATTGCATTTTTTTTACTGTTTTACCACACTTGAAACGTTTTGTTCCTGGTTTCAATAGTTTCTTTCAAAAGAACAACTCGTCCTGCAAAAAACATGCTTTAATATGGCTGTATCGACAGAAAAATAAAAAGGTTATGGCTTTTGGAAGAAGGGGAGGTAAATACAAAAGTGCAAAAAGGGAAACAGGCAAGGTTGTGAAGGGGTTAATGTTTCATATACTCTACACAATATGATTAAAAAATAGCCAAAATCTTTTTATGTGGAAAAAGAAAAATAATGAAATAAAATAAAGCATTTGTATAAACATGCACATCCTTAAACGATTACTGTGTTGAAGTGATCTTTGAATCTGGCAGCATTCATTCTTTTTGGTAGGGGTTTATCAGCATGGCACATTTTCAATTGATAATCTATGCCCACTTTTCTTTGCAGTGGTAATTTATATCTGTCAGATCGCAAGGGTATTGCTTGTGTATAGCGCCCTCTTCAGGTTAAATTTGACACATTTTCAGTTGGGTTTACGGTAGGTCTTATCTCTGGATAAAGCATTTCAAAATGTTGTTCTTCTTCTGGTGAAAGCATTCTTTTGTTGATTTGCAGCTATGATTAGGGTCATTGTTGTGCTGAAAGATGAAATACAATTCCATCCCCTCCTTTTTCTTTTAGTAGAGTCCTGTACGTTTTGATGCTAAATTGATATTTGAAACTGCTTATAAATAATTTCCCCCACCTTGACTAAAGCCCAGTTTCAGCTGCCAAATAAAATATCATGGAGTTATAAAGAATAACAGGGTGAAAGGGTCTCCTAGGCTGACCATAAGGCTAGGGGGCCCTAGCTGTCCTTTATCCCATAGTTACCTCTGATGGTGAAGATGTCTGGGCCACCACCCTTGCCCTGCTTCTGCCAAGCCCTGATCTAATACCACTCTCCCTCCCACCCCAGGACAAGAGTGATAAAACCCCATATGAATAAAACAGTGGGGAAATCAAAGACTCTCATTCACAGCTATACACACAGAGGTATTAAACAATTACCGTATATACTCATGTATAAGCCGACCCGTGTATAAGCCGACCCCCCTACTTTTGCCCCAAAACCTGGGAAAATCTATTGACTCGTGTATAAGCCGAGGGTGGACCCTAGCACAAGTATACAGCCCCCAGCAGTGTGGTATACACCAGTCCCAGAGGTAGATACAGCAGCCCCAGTGGTAGTATACACGCAGCCCCAGTAGTATATACAGCCCCAGTGGTAGTATATACAGCCCCAGTGGTAGTATACAGGGCCCCAGCAGTATATACAGCCCCAGTGGTAGTATATACAGCCCCAGTGGTAGTATACAGGGCCCCAGCAGTATATACAGCCCCAGTGGTAGTATATACAGCCCCAGTGGTAGTATACAGGGCCCCAGCAGTATATACAGCCCCAGTGGTTTATACAGCCCCAGTGGTAGTATACAGGGCCCCAGAGGTATATACAGCCCCAGTGGTAGTGTATACAGCCCCAGTAGTAGTGTATAGCAGCCCCAGCGGTAGTATACAGTATCCCCAGTAATCCAGGGCCCCCCAGCCTGATTCCGGTCACCTGTAAAGGAAACTATACTTATCACAGTCCCGCTGTCCGCGCCCGCTCGCCGCTGCCGTCCGCGATCCTCCATCTTCATGCGACTTCTTCCTGTTTCCTGTGCTCGTCGCAGGGAATGACGTCATTGCCTGCGACGTGCACAGAAACAGGAAGAAGACGCATGAAGATGGAGGATAGCGGATGTCGGCAGCGGCGGGCGTGGACAGCGGGACTGTGATAAGTATAGTTTGCTTTACAGGTGACCGGAGCGACGCTGGGGGGGCCCTGCATTACTGGGGATGCGGGGGCTGCTGTATACCGATGTATACATCGGTATGTACCGATGTATACATCGGTATACAGCACTGACTCGCGTATAAGCCGAGGGGGGTACTTTTCAGCCCAATTTTTGGGCTGAAAAACTCGGCTTATACGCGAGTATATACGGTAATGCACAGGAGGAAATAAAGAGCAGGGAGGAAATAACCAGACGATGAGAGGATTCCCATAACACACTAAGCACTCAAAAGATCACCAGCAACTGCATTGCAGCAGCACAAGGACTGGTATTTCAAAAGCTATAGTCGTATGGAAAGACTCACTCTACCATCGTAAAAAGGCAGGTACTAACGACTAAGGAGCGTGACTCCGAAATGCGTCTAGTTACCCTGCTCAGGGACATCTGTAATGTTTTAATGGATGAATAATAAAGAAGCTTTCCGTGTTATGGCACCAGAGAAAACCTCCTTTTTTCATTATTTAAAAAGCTATAGTCGTATGGAAAGACTCATTCTACCATCGTAAAAATCCAGGGAGTGACTGCGATAGGATTCCCAGAACATGTGATCCTAGAAGTAATAAGAAGACTAGCTGAGACTAACTCCTGCTAACCCATCACTAATGAAAACAAAGCAGGTCAACACCTGAGCCTGCCTGTGCAACTAAGAAGCACCAGAGAAACCACAGTGCTGAGTGTCAGGGCCTGTAGTGTGAACAGTGCCAGATGCCGCAGTGACACTCTGCAGGTACATAAGGCCCCTTAACATAATGCAACTGCCGTTATGCTTCACTGTGGGTATGGGATTTCTTTTGGTGATGCACAGTGAGTGATATCTTTGTGTCACATATACCTTTTCTAGTGAAAATATTTAACATTGGTTTCATCAAACCGTAACACATATTCATACATTCTTTTGGCCGACTTGATGTAGGTTTAGTAAAAACATAGCTGAGGTTAGATATTTTTATTTGAAAATATAAAGATTTCCATCGAGCCACCAAACCCCACAGGCCGCATATATGAAGAAGGCTGGAGATTATTGTCACACAGTACACAGCCACGACTTGACAGAAATTCCTGCAGCTCTTCTAATGTTGCTTTAGGCCTCTTGACAGCTTTCCAGATGGATTTTCTTCTTGTCTTTTTATCAATTTTTGAGGACCGACATCTTGATTACTGTCTTTACAGTGTTCTACGGTATATGCAAAGCCTTGGAAACTGTTTACTACCTTTCTTTTGCCTGACAGCTAAGAACCCTATGCTTAATTGCAAGAGGACCATTGGTTTTGCTGTAAAATGCTACTAAAAAAATGTCAGCATAATCATACTCCTATAGCTAAATATTATATAACGGTAGTCAGAATCACTATAAATCAAGGCAGCTATGTATTGACTACAATTGAGCATGAGATTAAATGTAATTGGCTTATTCTTAACACAACCAGATCCCCAAATAATACATTTTTTTTATACGCATGCAACATTAATATTTTATTTATGTCATTTTTGTATTTACACTCAAAATTATTTTTCTTTGCAGAAAAATAGATGTGTATAGATTATGAATAGCAGTTAAGGTGGAAAAAGTCCTGAAATTAAAAGAGCAGTAAAATGTATGGTTAGACAGCCTAATTACTGTCTTGTCTCTTGCTAGATTGCTTGGTACAGTTTTAATTAAATCACTGTTTTATCAGCAGGAGATTATCATTAAAGAACTAGTAAGTCAGCTATCAGGTACTCAAGCATATTCATGATTCAGTAATGTGTGACTTACTGAACTGCATGCTGCTATTCTTATAAAATCACTGTTTTATTTGCTGCAAATCTAGCAGTTTTAGCAGATAGTGGTGTGGTTGGGGCTATACAGAGATCATTAAGATAACTGCAAGATTTGAATAGTTAAAACAGTAAAGGTACCATCACACGTAGCGATATGGCTTCCATATCGCCGTAAATTTGTGTATTTTGGCGATGTGGAAGCGACATCGCCTGTGCGTAGTGGCGTGAGACAGGGAAATTTTACGGCGAGAAATCGCCGGTGGAGCGTCGCCTGATCGCCCTGCTCTGCAGTGAAATAAGGCAATATCCACCAGGCGATCTCAGCACTTCGTGCGTGTGACAGGGCGATAGCCTTGTAGAAAGAGAGCTCAGACATTCTGGAATCAATCCCGTCGGCGGCGATTCGTGGCTTGGTGGTAACGCAGTTGTGTCAGCCAATCGGAGTGGTAGGGCTTGGTGAAAAAGACTCTGGCACGCCTGTCTCCTCACCATACTCACACTCTACACTCATCGCTGATGAGATGGTGGCGTGTGACGCGGCGATGTGGAAAAGGGAAATTGTTTCCGGTCTTCAGCAGGCGATTTCAGGAATGCAGGATCACCGTAAAACCCAGGAGAGATCTCTGTGTGACAGGGCGACGGCGATGTGCAAAAAAGTTCCCGAAACGTGCGAGCTCACGTCAATTTGCCAGCGATATGGAAGCCATATCGCTGCATGTGACGGTACCTTTATTATATCAAAGTTACTTCAGAGAAACTAATAATTGACACATCACTGGAATTAGGAGTACCTGGTAGCAGATTTGCTAGTTTTCTAATGATAGTCTCCTGCTGATAAAACAATGATTTTGTCAAAACTACACCAAGTTTTAGGAGCTGGATTAGTCTCTCCTCTATTGTCAATTACGATGTATGCTCAGTACAAGCTCTCTTATACATGTACGTTATTCTATTTCAATGGACAGTTCCAGTGAGAAGACACAAGTCATAAAGAGAGCGCACTGTCAGTTTGTATTGTAAGGAGAAATAAAAAGAAAGCAAGAGCAGCTCTACCCCCAAAAAAATGTAAATTTTGGGGCAGGCTCTGTTTCCCAGTATGCAACGTTCAATCTCTACAATGCACACTATCATAAACTCTCTGGCCAACTTGTTCCTTTTTATTAGAGACCATGAGGAAGTGCACTGTCACTGTGCATTGCAAAGTAATATCACATGAAATCACACGAGGACATAAGAGCTCACAATGAGCATACATTGGAATTAACAACCAACACATGATCAGTAGAGCATGGACAAGCCTAGTCCCTCAAACAGATCTCAATAATGACATTCCATTGCGGGTGGGCATAGAGACTGAGGCAGTGATCACTGCTAATGCCCCCTGATAAAAAATTAATCAGAAAGTTTATCATCTCACCTGATCCATGAGGAAATGCCCATATTTAAGGTGCGGTGCAAGGAAAAATCAATGGGCCGTTCCCGAGCAGCAATGATCATGTACTTTTCTCTTTTTTTAATTATTGTTATGTTTTAATGATATGCACAGTTAAAGTTTTCTACAGTTTTTATTATGCGGATATTATCTTGAATATGTTTTGCGTGAGCTGGGTTTTTTCTCTTTTTAAATTTCTCATCTCTGCCCCCTGATGACATCACATTTAAGTATACCAGAATGCACTGGGATTCTCAAATGAAATGTCAATTAAAAAGGGAATAGGGACAAGGAATAAAGCTGTGATATAGCACAGTGAAGAAATGGTAGGGGCATTTTAATTGATGTATATTAGAAAATAGATTAAATTATTGCATTTGAAGGGAATCTGTCAGCAGGTTTTTGCTACCTCTTCTGACAGCAACACAATATAAACAAAGAAATCCTGAATCAAACAATGTTTACCATTGATTACTGGCTGCAGCCGTTCTCACACAATCAAAGCATTTAGCTTTAGAAACACAGCATAGCTGGCAGAGCTGCCCCTGCCCACACCAGGCTTTTTATAAAGATTGTACATTGACAGTAAGGCAATAATCACAGCAGGGGTGAGCATCTGACTGCCCTGCAAGTGACAAAATGATGTTAATCACCATGTGATAAAGCCTTTAGTTTAGGTAAGCAATAGTGCAGAGCATGAAAAAGAAAGACAGTTGATTTTGGTTTTAACCCTTACAACATGCTGCCCCTCAGTTTACACAGCAAAATCCTGCTCACAGATTCCCTTTAATAGACAGACATTTAAGATTTAAATCTATGTTTGTTTCGGACTCCTTTAAAAATAACCAGTCATAGAAATAACATTAAGTTTATGGGACACTACATTTATTTGCAATATTGTGACCTATATAGGTTACATAATTTAAAGCCACATCAGTTTGTATATTTTAACTGCAGTATTGTAAACTTTGGGTTTGAATTAATTCTTTCTTAACGAATCATAACAAAAATATGAAAATCTTCCTTTTCCTCCTATTTGTGGTCAGAGAGCTAATACATTTCAGAATAATTGAGAGCACTAATTACATGAAATGCCAAAGTCTTTCAAAGCTTTGTGCCATGGGATGTAGCTCAGCGTAAAAGGGGCAATGACCTCTGAACCCATCATAATAAAAGCACGTTGTGTGCTTTCTGGCAGAAAACTTGTGTGGCATGAGAAACAATTTTCTATTTTGTCTCACACATTTAATCAACACAAGCAAGGGTTTTTCGTCTTTTGTCAGCCATGTACACATCACTGTTTATAACTGTAAAATGTGTATTAAGATTTAAATTGATACATTTAATGATGAGAATATTTTATACAACACCTATCCCTTGCAGAGTTGCACGATTGTTTAAAGAGGTGGTTCACTACGATGTACAGTGGCCACATCAGTTTAAAGCTGTGAAAGTGTGGCGCCCCTGCGACCAGGGTGGCCACAGGTAGAAACTGCAGCCAGGCAGGAGGGTAGACAGTTTGTATAGCAAACACCTCAAATCACATATCCACTGACATAGGGACCTAACCCGGAGCCTGGGATTCTAGGCAGGCAAGGGTTAGGGTAGGGCTAGATATGAGTAGGTGAAGCGTAGTCATGGTAACAGACGAGTATAAAAGGGAGAAACAGGAAGCAGTTAGCCAGTAGGGGGGTGCTGAGCAGCCAAGACCGGACCAGTACCATCAGGTCCGGGGAAGAAGTTAGGGCCGGCAGATAACCAACAGAAGAGCCTCTCCTGATATATCTGGGAAGTTACATGGGTAGAGAAGAACCTGGTGATACCTTGCAAGACAGGGACACCTAAAGTTAGGCTAAACCAGAGTGTTAGCTCTGAGGGGGACTGAGGATTCAGATCAGCTCCCCAGACAAACTGACGGGGGACACAGATTCCAGGTCTGTGTTCCCAATACAGGGTTGGGGGCACAGCAGCAACCAAGAGGGCCCGGCTTACCGAAATAGACTTAGGTGGAAGCTACCATTGGGGACCGAGCTGCCGCTCCGCAATCCACCTGGAGGGAAAGACAGAGAATCAACCTGAAAGGACACATAGTTGGAGTGAGGAGTCTAAGAGTGACAACCTGGCTGCAGTGGGACCGGAGTGTACCGGAGTCAACTGAGTAAAACTGTGGAAACTGTATTGTACCGTGCACTATTTGACTGAAGAATTGGAGAAGTAAACCCGGGTGAACCCTGCTTCAGTGTCTGTGTCTGATTTCAGGTATAAAGAATTGACAATCCTCCATTTTACCCTGTCAGGAGCTGTCCCGATCCCCTGGCGGGCTCATCCCCTTTTCCTGCAACATTTATAACAACCATCACAGACTTCAGTTACACTGCCCTGGGGAACCAGACTTCAATTACACTGCCCTGGGGAACCAGACTCTACCTGCGGGGAGCCGTTCCATCTAAAGCTGCCAAACATCATCCCCGGAAGTTCTGCAGTAGCGGTGGTCCCATTACTGAGCACAACTCGTGGGTGGCGTCACGACAAACCAAATCCCCTGTAAATACACCCCATTTTATTGTGCGAACCCGGGAAACGGTCCGGACCAGGACCGCCGTGACATCACCCAGCAGTATTCCCCGGCACTGAGTACCCCGTCCCAGTGGGCTCCACAACCGAAGACTTATTTCAAATACCTTCCATTGCTAATTGTGCCTGTGAGCGTCGCTATCGCTGTCTGCTCATCCCTATCATGTGACCCCTGGCAGCAGCGACATCTTTATTTTCGGTGATGTGGCATCAACTCCGGAATTATAAATTGACCCGGCATCACGGTGGAGGGACCCAGTCTCCCTGAGAGACGGAGCTGTGAGCGGTGTTTCTCCGCACGTCACAGCCCATCATCAGGGCGCTCTCACTTTCACTGCTTTTATTACCAGAGCGCAGAGATGTTGGGCTGTGATGTGCGGTGAAACTCTGCTCACAGCTCCATCACTCAGGTTATTCCAGGTTAAACTCTAATTCGTGAAGTTGATGTGCCATCACCGGACATCAGAGACCGCTGAAGCCAGAGATCATGTGATGGGGATGAGCGGACAGTGATGGTGCTACTCACACTACAATTGGCAACAAAAAGTAGTTGGAAGAATACTTATTTCACAGCTTTAAATCGATGTGGCCACTATACATTGCAGTGAACCACCTCTTAAATTTCATCTAAGATTTTCTGGACCAAATGTGGAGAAGATTAAAAAAATCCTACATTGTGTGCAGGGGTGCACCTAGCCCCACTGCCGCCTGAGCCGCGGCACTGATTACGGGGTGGCGGGGGGGGATGTGCTAGTGAAGCCTGGGGCTGCCGCCCCTTCTGCAGTGACCGGGTCGCCACTGCCGCCCAAGCCGCAGCAGTGATTGCCTGCCGCGGCCGTGAGTACCGGGGGGGGGGTGCTATTGATGCCTGGGGCTGCCGCCCCTTATGTGCCTCTCCCCCGGCGGTCGCCGCTTACCTCCGGTGCGCGGGGTGAGCGGCCGGCGCCATGACAGGGGGTGGCTGTTTGCATGAGGCGCCGCCCCCTTCTGCACAGCCGCTCCCCCTGCCGGCTGCCGCCTGAATGACAGGGCTCACACTGTCCAATGGACTGTGCGGCCCTGATTGTGTGTCACAGACATTTTTCTGGACACAATTCTTAAAGAGGAAAGTATCCTCAATCACTAGGTCATATGGTGGTACAGTAGGGCTCAGGGGCGTAACTACAATAGGTGCAGGGGTTGCGATTGCACCCGGGCCCTGCAGCCTAGGGGGGCCCCAAAAGTCCTTTGGCCCATAGAAAAAGACTAATGCTATTAAAGATTTGCAATAATTGGGGGCCCCATTGGAGCTTTTGCATCGGGGCCTCTGGGCCTGAAGTTACGCTACTGGTAGGGCTCCTTGTTTCATTAAACTGTAATAGGTTTATGAGCGTGAGGCCTAAATCTTAATATGTTGACCTCGTCCACAGCACAATCATTTTATCACTTAATGTGGTCTTTCCCGAGACTTTATAGCAGTTTTAACCTTTGGTATTAAATACAGCAGTGTATGCCTATCCCTATAAAAGAAAAAAAAAAGAAAAACTTTCTATTGGAATTAAATCTCTGCCGCAGTGCTTACTCAGCTGTCATGTTGAGGTACATAATACTATTTCTGGATATCATTTGACTTGTTTTTGGCATTGTACCCTATGCAGCTCTAGTTTTACCTGGGTGGAGACTAGCTTGACTACTCACAAAGACTACATACACAAAAGGGATTCCTGCTTTTCTCTCTGTAGGTAACACATGAACAGAATCAGCAGATGCATAGAGAAACATAGCAGTATTGAGCAGTGTACCTGTGAATCCATCTCTCGAATTAGCTTAATGTATTTTCCAAAAAGTTTCAGAATTATATGTTTCTGTGCTTTTTTCTGACTTTTTTTTCTACCATTGATTTTAATTTGATATCTCTGCAAAATTAAGCTGTTTTTCAAAGTTAAAGTGGCTGTCTGAAACCTAACAGCTAAACTAATACTTAAAGTCTAGATATCTAATTTTAAAAACCAAGCACTTTTATAATGTACATAAATGTAAAAAAGTCTTGTTATTCCCTCTCTACACTTACTCCCTGTTTTTACACTTCTGAGGATATTTAATTTGAGTCTTCTAGTATGAACTATGAAACCTCAAAAAAAATATCAAGAAGGTTTTTACCCTGTCCTGAAACATGATGTGATTAGGGGGCTGGCTCTTCATTCACTTCACTTAGTTGCTGTTCCTGCCCTTAAATGGTACATTGTTAGTGATATTTGTTTTAAGGGTTGGTCTTTTCATTCATGTATAGAGCATGCACTATTTATTAATTTCAAGGCATGGACTTCCTGCTCACCGTGCTCCTTCCCTTTCATTGCGTGTTGGCAATGTGCTCCCTCTCTGGTTCAAAAGGGAAGTGATAGGCCAGTCATATCAATACCTTACCATTCACTTCTCTAGCCCCTATGTCCCTCACCATCCACTGGCCAGTCCTTGTCACATCCTCTTTTTACTGCCGTTATCAAAGAAGGTCCTATACGTTCATGGCATACATCTTGTGATTATGACTTTGTGACCTTTTCAGCATTTTCCCATAACTCACCAGGGCCTCAATAGGGCCAGACATCCCAGACTAGCTTGAGACACAAGGACTCAGGACCCACACTGGTGGTAAGAGGATGCATCGGGCAGCAGACAGGTGGTAATGACGAGTGAAAGCCCCGAAAGGTTATCAGTGAAGCGAGTATTAGCAATCCACAATAATGGGAAAAGTTGAAATTCTCCTGATCCTCTCATGCCTATTTGTAATGGTTTGCAGTTTTTTTTCATCTCATGCATAGTTGGTGTATTAAATAGTGAGGGAATAGGGAAAGAAAGCAGCTCCATTGCCAATTGGCCATCCCTGGTAGGTGCTTTTGATGTTTTAATTTTATATGAAATAAAGGATTGGAGAGATACAAGCACCGGTAGTTCTTCTTTAAAAATAGTTGGTGTAATATCTAGAGTTATGGTGGGTCAATTTGAAAATAAACTTTGACACTTCTACCATTGGTGGTGCACAAGTGGGATCCAAACCTGTAATGTAAAGTCAATAACACATGGCACAAAGATGATGCAAAAATAAATTTAAATTTTATTTGCAACCCAAGATTTTTGACATTTTGGTCAAACCTAAGGCCACTTTACACACACAGATATCTGTGACCAACTTCTGAACAGATCTCTGGTTGCAGTGAAATCATGGACACATTGTTCCATTTGTACACAGCCACAAAATGGAACAAAGTGTCCATGATTTCACTGCAACCAGAGATCTGTTCAGAAGTTGGTCACAGATATCTGTGTGTGTAAAGCGGCCCTTAGACTTTCATTGGTACAGATTGCCTTGAGAGCGGAGCTAAAGTGCAGCATCCACCATCTACTGAGGGGTGCCTGGAGTTATGGTGGGACCAGTAAAGTATTAATAGTAAACTAGAAGTAAAAGTAAGTACAACACCTTGTAGAAAAGTGAATCTGAGAATAAAAAGAATGTACAAGCTGGTTAGGTAGGCTTCTAGACTGAAGTTTACCTTAGTAGATTGGATATGGCTTAGACTGTGAGCCCTCGCGGACAGGGTCCTCTCCCCTCCTGTATCTGTACAAACTGATTGTCCATATATATAGTACTTGTCCTCGACTACCCTTTCCATATGTAAAGCCCATGGAATCTAATGGCGCTGTATAAACAAATAATAATAATAAATAATAATATGACACAGTGGTCTATCCAATGCTGGCGAAGACATCTAGCATCGGGAATTACTTTTTTCTTCCATCCTTTTAGAGGATTCTTCTACCCATTCCTTGAGCTAACATTACATGAGCATGACTGGACAAATATAGTAGTCTTCAATGTGCACACAGCACATATGCTCTGAATATAAAGATAGTAGAAAGCATGCTTTTCTTATAAAGATCTTTCTAGACACCATTATATGGGATATTTACAAAAGCAGAACTTTTATACGAATCCTATAATTGTGACTTGTCTGTGTTATTACAGCGCATCTGAGTACATACAGATGATAGCTTTCTACTTTCCACTCGTTACTGTTTTTATTACTCTATACTGATTAGACATTTTTTTTCTCTGTTGATTACACAATAATTCAATTACACTTTTTCTACAATTATGTCAGGGGCCATAACCCGGCTTCTTCTCCTGCCTTTTTTCCCTGCTGGGGATGGCTAAGTGCTAATCACATTGCACAGCTCACATCACACTGTGTGAGGTTATTAGTACAATCTGTTCAAATCCTCCAATAAAGGAACCGTAAGCAAACAATTTCACATTTGCTTAAAATAAGTTAAATAGCTTCTCATAAAGCATGACTTTGTTTCCAGAATACATTATTTTCTTCATTCCTTCAATTCTAAAGTCAACTAGGAGCTTTGGTTTCTCGAGCCATCAGTATCCTCTTTTTATTGAATTAATTCATTGTAAATGTTTGCCTATATATAATTAAGCAGTAGATAAAGTCTCATCTGATTGTTGTTGCTTTCAGGACCTCTTAATAAAAGTATTTGGGTGTCATCACATTACCTTAAAGGGGTTTCCCCTACAAATAAAGTTGATTTTAATCAACAGATCTTGTAATAATAATAATTTCCACAATTGGATGTGTTTAAAAAAAATGTTCCTGTGCTGAGATAATCTTATATATGTGTCCCTGCTATGCACAGTTTAATTTTTGTCTCTGACCGTGCACGGAACATGGTCTTCTCCTGGGCAGGGGAGGAAGTAACAGAGAATATACAGACATTGCAGCATGGGATCACAACTGATTCTGATTATGAGGTAAATCATTTGTCTGCCTTTTTCTAGAACATGTTTTACCTCAAATAAAGAATTAGTTGTGATCCCATCCTGTAATGTCTGTATACTCTATTTCGTCCTCCCCTGCCCAGGATTAAACCATTGCTCTGTGCACGGTCAGAAACGAAAATGAAACTGTACGTACTAGGAGCACATATATAAGATTATCTCAGCACAGGAACATTTTTTTTAATCACATCTAATTGTTGAAATTATTATTATTACAAGATCTATTGATTAAAATGAACTTTTAAATTAACTTTGCTCATGGGAAAATCACTTTAATCCTATTAAATTTGTTGGAGACATTTGGAGACCGTTCTATTCATCTGAATGGGGATTGCAGTAAATGGATTTTCAATTACAAAGATTTCTGCAAGAAATCTGACGTATGTGACCTTAAGGTACCTTTACACGCCCCCACAGGAAGGTAGCAACTGCCGGCCACTGAGGATAATTGTGCCTGTTCCATGAAATTGCTACGAAATGGTGGCGTGTAAATAGGGCAGTTCCTCCTGGTGTCCTGCCGTTGACTCAGATACCTGTTGCTGAGCCGTGCTCAAAAAACGACGGCAACATAAAGGCACAATTGCCATGGTAGTGGCGTGTAAACGGGGCACAGGCATGGATGTTGTGTCGCCTAGTGAACTCCCAGGGGCGTGCCATGGCGTCATGGATACCACGCCCCATCAGCGATCATTGGTGGGGGCTACTGTGTAACCATTGGCTGTCCCTTCACAGGGTGCCATATTTAAAGAGCTATCCATTCACACTACACAATTGCAATGGCGTCATGTATTAGCCAGCCTTCCAGCGCAGGCTGGCCAATCATGACGCTATTGCGTTGTTCAATCAACGCTTGTGCATCACGGAATACACAACTCTGTCACACCTATGTACTTACGGCGCAAAATATGTACGCCCATATTCCTTTGCGGTAGCGGCGTGTGAAGTAGCGAAGGTATTCAACAGGAAGTAAGCAGGATCTGTCGGCACTTCCGGGGAACAAAGATACCTTCAGTGGAGCACGTAATGGCGGCGTGTATATGCGGCATCAGCAATCGTTATCCACCGTTAAAAACGTGCGCGTGCACGTGCGGCGGATACCTGTTGCTAGCCACAGTGACAGCGTGTAAAGGTACCTTTATAGAACTGTGGGTAACAAATGAAATCCTGACTACATAGGTGATTACACAAAATTAGTGATGAGCGAGCACTACCATGCTCGAGTTCTTGGTGCTCATAATGAGCAGGTAGGACATTCAGACAGACACAAATCAAGTACAAGGTATAGCCAATGTATAGTCAACAAGTATAAGGTAAGTCAACGGGAAAGTTAAGCATTTTTCTATAATTTCTTACAGAAAAATGCTTGAGTTTCCAGTTGACTTCCATTATACTTAATACACTCTAGTCCGATCGTATGACTTGATTGTTTCGAGTACCAAGCACAGGAGCATGGTATTATTCGCTCATTGCTAAATGTGTGTAATCACTTCTGTAGTCAGGATTTTATTTGTTATTAGCAAGAGGTTATTACACACCATTAGTGATGACTGAGTATTACCATGCTCAGGTGATTGGTACTTAAAATAAGCAGTTCAGATACTTGGACAGGTGCAAATCCAATACCGAGTATAATGAAAGTCAATAGGAAACTCAAGCATTCATATGGAAGATCTTCTGAGACAATGCTCAAGGTTCTCATTGATTTTCATTATGCTTTGCCCTTGAGTCTAGCCTGTCCGAGCATCTGACCTGCTTGATTTGAGTACCAAACTCCCAAGCATGGTAGTGCTCGCTCATCACTACACACAATCATTCCACTTTAGAGCTATGGGAAATTATATAAACAATCCAGGAGAATACTTGGAAGTTTCTGATTCTCTTCAAGCTGAAATTATTGTGCATAATTGGCCTTAGCTCCGCCAGTAATGAGGAGATGAAGAACATCTTTAATCATTTAAGGATCCCATTTGTCATTTTTTGGGTTCAAGGAAGAAACGTTTTTTATTCCGGTGTGTTCAATTGTAGAGCTTATTGATTTTGTCAATTTTGATAACTTTATTTTCTTTTGCCTCCCTTATTTTCTTTCACATTGTTAGGGATTATTAAAACATTATAAATTTGAGGTATATTCTTGCAATTGTAAAATTCACAGCATAATACAGGACCAACAGAATCAATCTTAATAAATCTCATCTACACTTTCAAGAACATTTCAGGAAGGAAATTGAACTCTCATGTGGATTTTTAATTTAACATTTTGTTAATTCTGTGTGTGGATTTAAACATTGAAATTTTACAGCAAGATATACAACAATATTTCCATGTTACCCATTCAGAACATTGTTCTGTGGATTTTGGAATAATCAAACTGTACTTACCAAAAAGTGTACAAAAAAAGTGTTACTTTTAATTTGCTACCTGGAAATATAGTCCAGAATTACACCCGTCATTCCAAATCTGTTGAAGCACAAGGAACCTTCAGGCTTGCAGGAAGCCTTAAAATAGAGTTCAAAAATAGACAAAATAAGGGAATTCCTCAGCAGGCTTTTGCTACATCATCTGAGAGCAGCATAATGTAGGAAAAGAAACTCAAATTTTATCGATGGATCACTTAATTTTCTGGGTGCACCACTTGTGACACAATCAGAGTTTTTAGATGTAGCAGTGCTCATAAAGCTAACCTCAGATTTGCAGCTTACTGCATACATTGTAAATCAAAATAAGCTGCTAATCAGTGCTAGGGGTGTGGTTAAACCATGAAGCATGCGGGCAGCTAGTGCGGCAGTGTTAATCTCTTTCTGATAAAACACCCAACTGCTGATTGAATCAACAGGACACAGCCTAATAAGTGGCATATCACTGAAATCAGTGTCTCTGTCCCTACCTCATGCAGTCCTCATTTTTTTTTTAACCCTGCTGTTCTGTGCGGTCAAAAATGACCGAATTTGAAATTTGATATTTTTTTAAATATTCATTATGTGGTTCTGAAAGTTGTGGTTAATTGACTTTTCCTCATTTGAGGGGTTCTTTTTATGGGTAGTTTTTTTTTGTTTAATTTTTGCCCCACTTTTTATTACACTTGTACTGTTTGGTCAAAAATGATGGATAGCCTCTTATACTAATCTCCAGCCATTTTTTGAGTAAAATAAAGAGAGTTATAATCTTATTTTGGATTATATGGAAATGGAAGAATTTCAATGATTCACAACATCCTGGATGGATGTTCCCTGAGGAAGGAGTTTGGGATATGACTCCGAAACGCGTTGGATAATAAACTAGCTACTACCATATCCAGACATACCGGTGTCTCTGGTTTTTCCATCATACGAAGACAACAGCTCGGACCGCGAGGTGCAGGAAAAGAACCAGGCAACAGAGACTCCTGCAAAAAGAAATAAAAGCCTTGATGATGAAACTGCATGTAGAAATATCAGGAGGTGAAATTGGCAGTGTAAGGGTAAGTGACCCGATATCCACTGTAATACCTCCCAAAACTGAAATGTTGGTCTGGTGTAGAGCCGCAATAGGCATTAAATGGCAAGACTATCAAGCCCTGGTATAACCCATGTACTCAGACAGTAGGCCCACTATACTGACCGCCAGAGGAGTAGTTGAGGTACACTGGGGAAGAGTGCCATTACACCTTCTAAATTGCGGGGAAGATGAGGTCACCATACCGAAGTATACTACCATGGCTAAATTATTTACAGTTGATAACAATGCCATCACAGCCGTCGAGCCCTTGAACCTGTCAAGTCAGGCGGATGACAATGGCTAAGGGGAAAAGCTGGAGGATTGGTGCCAAAAGCTACACGTGGGTACCAGTTCTACACCTTCCCATCAAAAGCATTGAGTATACCGGGTAGAAAAAGAATATGAGCAGATATTCAGCAAACACCCGTTAGACTTTGGGCAAATCAAAGGGGTAGAGCACATTATACCCACAGGTAACCATCAGCCTATAAAAGAGAGGTATAGACCATTACCACCGGGTCACTATCAAACCACCAAACACATGCTCAAGGAGATGAAAACTGCAGGTGTAATAATGGACAATTGAAGGCCCTGGGCAGCGCCTTTAGTGTTAGTTAAAGGACCGGACCATGAGAATGTGCGTACACTACCGGCAGATCAACCACATTACACACAAGGATGCATACCTGTTACCTAGGATTGAGCAGTCATTAGCCACATTAAAATCTGCTAACTACTTTTCCACCCTAGATCTGACTAATGGGTATTGGCAAGTTCCTGTGGCAGAGGCTGACAAGGAGAACACAGCGTTTACTACGCCGATGGGCCTCTGTGAATTCAATTGTATGCCGTTTGGACTCTGCAACGCACCTGGCACCTTCCAACACCTGATGGAGAGCTGCCTACGACATAAGAACTTTGAAACTGTCCTCCTGTACCTGGATGACGTCATAGTCTACTCCAAGACATATGAACAACATCTACAAGACCTTGCAGAAGTGTTTGAAGCCTTGTCTGGATACGGCATGAAGATCCAACCATCCAAGTGCCACCTTCTCAAGCCAAAGGTGCAGTACCTAGGACATGTTGTGAGTTCAGAGGGAGTAGCACCGGATCCTGATAAAGTCACAGTGATAAGGGATTGGCCAAGACCCACCAATGTGAAAGAGGTGAGGCAATTCCTGGGACTGGTGGGCTATTATAGAAGATTTATCAGAGGGTTCACAAAGTTAGCAGCTCCCTTACAAGACATCCTGGTAGGACAGTCAAAAAGTTCTTCAACCCGTAATCCCCCTTTCCAGTGGAGTGACGAAAGGAAGAGTCCTTCCTAAAGCTAAAGTGGGCGCTGAAACGAGAAGAGATCCTGGTGTATCCGGATTACCATCAACCCTTCATTCTGTACACAGATGCCAGCAATGTGGGACTGGGAGCAGTACTGTCGCAGAAGCAAGGAGGCAAAGAGAGAGTTATTGCCTTTGCAAGCAGGAAACTCCGGCCTATGGAAAGAAACCCTGGCCTGAGAATTACAGTTCCTTCAAGTTAGAACTACTGGCAGTAGTTTGGGCTGTAACCAAGCATTTCAAGCACTACCTGGCAGCTTCAGAATTCACCATCTTCACTGATAACAACCCATTGACCCACCTGGACTCAGCAAAATTCGGTGCATTGGAGCAGCGATGGATAGCCCGGCTGTCTAACTACAATTTTGTCATCAAATATAGGGCAGGCCGAAAGAACGGGAATGCAGATCCCTTATCCCGGATGCCACACCTGAAAGACGTGGAAGAGGAACTGGAGGTGCTGGAAGAGATTGAGCTACTGGCCTTTCATCATTCTAAGGTAGAACAGTATCAACCCGGCATCTACCAAAAACAACAACAGGCAAATCTCAACCCAAGATAGCGATCCAGCTGTGAAGCTAGTGAAAGAACTGCTTACACAACAAGGTGTGTACCCTAATCAGAACACTCCAGGTGAGACTCAACAACTCTGGAAAGAGAAAAGCAAGTTGTTCCTATACCAAGGGAAGCTCTGCAGAAGGCACACGTGCGGGGCTTGAAGCAAACAGAGCGGCGCGGGTGTAATACATCACCCGGCGCCGGAAATGACGCGATTCGCGTCACACAGCCCCACTGCAGCACGGCTGACGCATGACAGAGCGGGGAGGCGGCGCATTTGAATCAGAGATAAAGATCACGCCTATTGAGGCGTGTTATCATGAAGAGGGAGAGCCTGCCAGGGTGACTATGCATACCATAGTCACTAATTATAATCACTAATGAGGTACTGTAATAACGTTTATCTTCATTCTCAGTAGATGCTTTTAGGAGCTAAAAGGAGTGTAGGGTAAGTGTTACTATGCTCTAGGGACAGCTTTTAATAGCTTTAGAGGTGTTTTGGGGTGACAGGATCCCTTTAAGAGAGAGATTCTACTGGGTTGGCATGAGAAGATCAATTGAAGATTGGTATAGAAAATGTGTCCCGTGCAACCTCAGAAGAAAGGATCGACAAAAAGCCCCAATCCAGTCCATAGTAACCAAGCAACCACTTGAGTTAGTTGCGTTAGACCATGTCAAGTTGTCACCAAGCCGTCAAGAACCTGACAGCGAAGTCAGCTGCAAAAGCATTTTAGACACATTTCTGTAGACCTCATGGCTACCCGGAACAAGTCCTTGCAGATCAAGGTCCAGCTTTCGAGTCAGAGATTTTCCAGGAATTCTGCAACATGTACAGCTGTAAGAAGATCTGCACGACAGCCTATCATCCCCAAACCAATGGCTTATGCGAAAAGATGAACCATATTGTAATTGACCTGTTGAAAACATTACCAGAGTCAGAGAGAAATCAATGGCCAGAGAAATTACCCGACTTGATAGGCTTGTACAACCATGTCTCGGTAAGTTCTACAAACTGCACCCCAGCCTACCTTATGCGAGCAAGGTCCTGTAAACTGCCAATTGATTTAGATATGGGAATTCTGAAGCCAGATGCAGAAGTTGAAGAATCCAATTGGGATACCGTACGTCAACAGCAGTATCGCCAAGTACAATAGTGCATAGAGAAAAGTCTCCAGCAAGCTAGAGAAAGACAAGAGAGAACCTTTAACCAACATGCTCTAGCAACCCCATTACAACCTGGTGAGCAAGTTCTCAAGAGAAAGAGACGCAACAATAAATTGGATAATCTGTGGGAAATCACCCGATATACGGTCTTACCATCAAATTTAGACAATGCCAAAGTGCTTCTAATCAGCAACGATGAAGGAAGGACGTCAGCAGTTGTGTCAAGAGACCATCTTAAACCGTGTCTTGAAACCCTGAAGACATCAGAAGTAACCGTATCCGTACAGGTCCAACCTGTCAAGAAAGAAAAGTATTCCATACAGTCTTAGGAGATTTCCCCAAAACATGGCCAAATTACTAAGGAGCAGTTGTAGTTGCCATGATTGCTTTCCTTCCAATGGTTGAACCAACACCAGAACCCGTACCACAAAAAGTCCCATGACATGGGGAACTGGAAATTGAGCCTCAAGAGGAAGAACCAATTCCTGGTCCCAGTGAGCTCCATCCCCAATTGTACCAGGTACACATCCACCCACACCATTAGGCTAAGTACACCCATTACACCAGCATTACGCAGATCAGAGCATAGTACCCAGGGTCAGATACCAGCAAGGTACGAAGATTAAAATGTGAAGTAAATGTGAAATGTAAATATGTTGTTATAAAGTTTAATAGAACCCGATAAGGTGTAAATGTACAAAAGAGTGAGAGTAGCATGGTGTTAGGTGGCAGCCATGGAGAGTAAGAACTTGGCCTTTTATGCAGTGACCCGAGGGCTTGGGAGCCTACTGCACTTAAACCAGAGACACCCGTACGTGTTCATACTTGTTTGCAACGTTAAAAGCCCAGTACTTATAGAGACTATCCTGTATGAACTTCCTACATAATCTTGAACTTTTCTTCTTTACTTATTTATGGACCATATCTACCACTGGACTGGTTGTGGTAAAGACTCTATTGTATATATTCACCAGCCCTGGAGGAAATAGACTAAACCCCCTGGAAGACTGCTATTTTGAACTTTTGGACTCTTTTTGAGCGTCAGTGGTTTTTGTACTTTTATTTTTACGACTCTGTAAATATTAATTGTTTGATATGTTAACTGTTTGTTTGTTTTTCTACAGTCCCCGAGTACTGTTCTTTACTAAGATAAGATAAGATAAGATAAACTTTATTGATCCCGGAGGAAATTACAGTATTACAGCAGCAGAACAAAGATCAAGAACATTTCACACTTTACAAAATAAGTCTATATGGACAGCAGATGTGGGTAGACTGGTACATGTACCTCACCTATTCCCCCCATACACATAGAACTTCACATAGTCTTGGGACGCTTTACACTTGTTAAACAGCTGTCGGAACAAACGATTTTCTGTATCTTTCCTTTTTACACATTAGTTGGATTAGACGCTTGCTGAATGTGCTCTTCTGCTTCGCAAACAGTTCAGAGAGCGGGTGTGCATTGTTGCTCATTATAGCCTTGCATTTCTTATTAATTCTATCCTCTAATACCTCCTCGAAAGTCCTAAGTTGTAGACCCACCACCGCACTAGCCTTCTTGATAAGTTTATTCAGCTTATTAGCGTCAGCTGTGCGCACGCTACTACCCCAGCATATTATTGCAGCAAAGATTGCACTCGCCATAATAGATTGGTAGAACATTTCAAGCATTTTTCTACACACATTAAACGACCTTAATTTCCTTAGGAAGTAAAGTCTACTCATCCCTTTCTTGCAAACCTTCTCCATATGGCACCTCCAATCAAGCTTGCTGTCCAGGTGAACCCCCAAATATTTGAAATTCTCCACCATCTCCACATCCTGACCATCAATAGTGATAGGTAAGCAATCCTTCATGCACCTTCCATAACTCAACACCAACTCCCTGGTTTTCTTTACGTTGAGTTCTAAATAGTTAGCCTGGCACCAGTCAACAAAGTCCGAGACTACCCTTCTGTATTCCTCCTCCCCCCGGCCTCTCTCAATACCTCCGACTATCACTGAGTCATCAGAGTACTTCTGAAGGTGACAAAGGTCTGATTTATACTGAAAATCAGCTGTGTATAACGTAAAAAGGAATGGCGACAGCACCGTTCCCTGTGGGGCTCCAACACTGCTCCGAACACTATCCGATACGGCCGCCCCCAACCTTACGAACTGTGGCCTGTCCGACAGGTAATCAATGATCCAATTCACTAGTCCCTCATCAACCGCCATTTCAACCAGCTTTTTACGTAATAATAGTGGCTGTAAGGTGTTGAATGCACTGGAGAAATCGAAGAACATGGCACGTACAGTGGTTCCATCATTGTCCAAAAAGGAATGTACTGTTTGTAGCAGATATGCTACAGCATCGTCCACTACTAGACTCTGCCGATACGCAAACTGAAGGGAGTCCATAAAAGCAGACACCCTCGGACACAAGTAGGCAAGTACAATTCTCTCCAAGGACTTCATCGCATGCGATGTTAAGGCCACCGGTCTATAGTCGTTATGGGAGCTCGGGAAGGTAGTCTTGGGAACCGGCACCAGGCAAGAAGTCTTCCATAGAACTGGTACTCTCTGTGATTGTAAGCTCCAGTTAAACAGGTGCTGGAAGACAGTGCACAACTGATTTGCACACACTCTGAGGACACGTGGACAGATACCATCAGGCCCTGCTTCTTTACCAATGACCAGCTTACTAAACTGTTCCCTCACATCATTTTCTGAGATCAAGAAAGTCTCCAACTTCCTCCTCCCAGTTGATATTGCTTGTCGCTCCCCGGCCTTCTCCCCTGTTGACATTGCACATTTATCATTGAATCTGTTGAAAAACTCATTCATCTCATTAGCCATGATCAGCCCCCCACCCCCCTGATCTGACCTTGCCTTAAACCCAGTCAATAGCTTCATTCCAGCCCACACTTCTCTGGAGTTGTTGTGTGACAATTTATTTTCCAATTTAATTCTGAATGCTTCACAGGCAATCTTAATTTTCCCCTTTAAGTCTCTCTGTACAATTTTCATCTCCTTCTTGTCTTTCCTTTTAAAAGCTTTTTTTTTCCTGTTTAGTAGATGTTTCAATTCTTTTGTAATCCAAGGCTTGTTGTCTGCATAACACCGAATCTCATGAATAGGTACAATATTGTCAGTACAAAAGTTGATGTAATCAGTAACTCTCCCGGTAACCTCATTAACATCATCATTATGTTCCCTGGCACATAACACCTCCCAGTCTGTGCAATCAAAGCAGTCTTGTAACCTCTTCTCTGCTGCCGGAGACCACTTCCTTATCTGTTTAATTGTCACTGGTTGTTTGCAGACAACTGGTTGATAGGCTGGAGACAATAGTATGAGGTTGTGGTCAGATTTCCCCAGGGGGGGCAATGCAGATGATGAGTAAGCATCCTTAACACTGGCATAGAGGAGATCCAATATATAATTGTCCCGTGTAGAACATTTGACATATTGATAGAACTTTGGTAATGAGATCTTGGCTCGATTAAAATCCCCAGAAATGACAGTTAGAGAGTTAGGGTGTTTCGTCTGAAGCCGGGCAATCACCCCAGACAGTACTTCCCCAGTTGCCTCTGGATTTGCAGATGGTGGTATATACGACACCACTGCAATAACAAGAGAGAATTCTCTAGGCAGATAGTAAGGCCTGAGGCCCACTGCTAATAGTTCAATGTTTGGGCAACAATGTTTTTACTGTTACATGCCCTGTTGTTAATGTACAGTATCACTCCTCCACCCTTCTTCTTACCGCACTTCACTCTGTCCCTGTCAGCCCGAACCATATGAAACCCTGGTACCGATACACATGAATCTGGGACGTCCTCATGCAACCAGGTTTCTGTAAAGCACATGAGACTGCATTCCCTGAACTCCTTCTGGGTCTTACTCAGAGCCAGCAGTTCATCCGACTTGTTACCAAGCGATCGTACATTACCCATGATGATGGATGGGACCGCAGGTTTAAACCTTCTCCTCCAGGACTTGATCATCTTGCCTGCTCTGCAACCTCTGAAAGGTCTCCTCATTTCCCGTGGAACATGTGGTATTGCAACTGCTGGAGAAGACTGTGTCCTGCGCAGTTCCAGAAGACGACTCCTTGAATAAACTACTCGTTTAGCGACAGACCTAGGGACAACCCTCCGATCAGTGATTCCATCCATCCCACGAGGCCTCTCCGTGGCATATTGTATAGGGTGCTCTCCGCCGAGCACATATGGCTGTATCACTGACACAGGCTGTGGGCAACAGCATACATCCATCGGTAGTATTAGCTG
Organism: Allobates femoralis; assembly: GCA_033576535.1. NCBI lineage: Eukaryota > Metazoa > Chordata > Amphibia > Anura > Aromobatidae > Allobates > Allobates femoralis. The sequence continues at coordinate 121,869,242 of JARQOC010000008.1, forward strand.
AGATAGACCATATAGCGTACCCCAAAGTGGCCGTGCCAGCAGGGGACTTGTGAGTGGTAGTGGAGGATCCAGTTGAAAACCATATGCTGTGTGCCCAGCGGCAGTAGAAAGTGTGGGGTGTGCTGAATTTTCCATCCCACAGCAAACCAGCGTGCAGCAATGTCGCAATCCACGAGATGAAAAACATCGCATAGATCCAAGGTTTAAATTAGAGGTCCAAAAAGACATCAGGAAAGGTACAAATACTGTAGTAAAGACTTGGAAAACTACAAAAACTGTGAGTCTGTGTGATCCTTGCGCTCAAGCCCTTCTTTCCCTCTCAAACTGCTATCATTTCTACCACTACCCCTATTCTGCATTAATTACAGACTATTATCACCACTGCCCCGGGGAACCAGGCTCTGCCCATGGAGAGCCGTTACAGCTCAGGCTGCTATCCATCATCCCGGGAGGTTCTGCAGCAGCGGTGGTCACCCTGACCACATACCACGGGTGGCATTATGACTTTCTCCCCTGTAAATACCACCCATTACTTGTGGGCTTGGGACATGGTCCAGATCAAGACCGCCGTGACACCCCCCGTGATACCCTGGTTTGGTATCGAGTACCCTGTCCTAGTGGGCTCCACAGTTGCTTCAATGCCTCACTTAGAAAGTCAGCTCTGTTCAGAATGACAAATCTTTGTCAGCAGGCTTTATTATAATTCAATTATTATTAACTATACTGTTCAGAGCTGATCTATCTTGCACGGTAAGGTTTTTATATAAATGTATTAAAAAATTATTTTGTAAAAATAATTTTTCTTTAAGAATTTTTGTTAAGAATTTTTTCGTATAATAATGGTGAAAACTGAATGGCATACATACACACCCATTAAATGGTGTTATCAGTTAGTGCAATTACCATCTAGGAAGTGATCTCGTGATAATGTATCACATAATAAGATATATTTGGTTTGTGTGTTTCAATACCTTTGTAACATTTGAAGAAGGCTGATAGCCAAAATGTGTCTTATCTAGACATGTAAGACATATGCATCTACAATAAACCTAAGTACTACTGGGTGTGCTATCCCATTACTGTGTATCTTTCTTTTAATGTTCTTTTTATTGAGCAGGAAAAAGAATACAATCCATGAACCACTCCCTCACACAGGGAAAGATTTGTAACATTTTTAGCAAAAATTAACATCAACAGTCATATACATGTTCTTAATACATGACTCACAAACTGCATCCTCCAACTGACTTTTACTTAATAAAGGATCAATAGGAATAATAGTAAGTACCGTAGGTATAAGCATTGAAAGTAAAGGGGATGAAGATGGGAGGGGGGTCGGGTTTAGGGGAGGAATTAGGGGAAGCAGGGGAGTGTATGGAGAATGGGTCAGCGGGAGGGTTCTCTCCACCACATAGGTCAGTCAGGAGTAGAAATTCTTGTGAATTCCGAGGTCGCTCTATAGTATATCCACGGTGTCCATATTTTCTCAAAGGAAACATAAGAGCTGAATGAAAGGGTCGCTATTTCTGCTGCGTGGTACACCGAGTCAATTTCTCGGATTAATTGGGATTTAGTTGGGGTCCGAGTCAATTTCCAGTGAGTGGAAACAAGAAGCCTGCAGGCAGCTATAATGTTGGAAGCTAGAGATGTATGTCTCCTTCGTCCAGATGAGGAGGTTGAGCAGCACCGAAAGAGGTGTCAGGATCACCTCGCGCTGCAAAACTTCTGTAAGCACCTCAGACACCATCTTCCAGTGCTCTTGTATAAGGGGGCATTGCCACCATATATGTAAATATGTACCTAAAGTATATTCACATCTCCAGCAGGTATCTGGTGTCGAAGAGTGCCATTTATGTAGCAGTTCGGGAGTACGATACCATCTCATTACCATCTTGTAGGAGTTTTCCTGTTATTTCACACAGGGAGAGGGACCATGGGATCTTCTGTATATTTTTTTAAATTGTTGATTCGAGAATTCAATCTGGAGGTCTCGTTCCCAGAGGCCCATAAAGTCTCTCTTAATATGTGCAATATCTAATATTAATTGTTTATAGAGCAGGGATAACACTTTAGTGGGTGTATACGACTGTATACATCCATTACTGTGTATCATGTTGGGAGTGTGCTGCCGGGATATACATTTCCTATGATACAGATGTTTCTTGTGATGAACACAATTCAACAGGTCCACACCTTACCTATCACTTAATAAATAAGACATTTATCTTAATAGTGTGTGCCTTCACCAGGCATGCACCTGTGATGATAGTCCCTACTTACAGTAAGTACTGACAGCAGGGTAGTCAGGTTATCCAGGGTCAGGTTCCAAGAGAGCTTGTCGTAGTATATAAATAAGCAATAGGGCTTATGGGAATCACTGCAGTACTGCAGTGATTCCCATAAGCTTTAGCGCTCCTAAAGATCGCCACATTTGTCTTTTCAATTGCCTCATTCCCTCTCTGAGCAGGAGCAGCTTCGAGATACTCAAAACTCCCTGGAAGGACCTGGCATTTCCCAGGCAACGCTGTACAAAGCAACAGGACCTGCTGTGATGTCACTGCTCGCCTGATCACCTGACCGGAACCGGAAGTGACACGGCTAACACAGCCGCACGGCAGTGAGGAGACGCTTCAGCCCAGGAGGGATCGCAAAATCTAGACGCCTGACACTGGTGTTGTGCAGAGTTGCACAACACCAGTGAGGTGAGTGGTGTGTGGCACCCTCCCAATTAATATCCGCTACCGCCAGGTAATTCTACACATGCGCCCCTTGTTTTTGTTTATTACATAAATAGGCAATAGGCCAAATAAGCAATTTTAAGAAAAGGGGTAAAAGTAAAGAAGTTAAGTATAAAATATGAAATAAAAAGTGCATATTGGACAAAGAAGTAAGTAATGTTACAACTAACAACTGTAAATGCAGAACACTGAAATAGTTAAACATTTAAAAAAAAGATCAAAAATCAGCCAGAAAAGCTACCATGTGGAGTTTCGTCTGGGTAAATGAATTAACAGTGCATAGGATATATATACATATTTTACATGTTGCATAGATAATTTCAACATAATGAAGTGTTCCATATGGTGTATTCCTTTAAAGTAAATGACTGGAAACCAATATTGTGCAACCGTGTTGGAAAGCACGGTAGAGGTTGGCATCTGGGAGTATGAAAATAAATTACATGGATAAAAAACTGAATTACCACATGCTCTATAACACATGTACAACACATATTTTACAGAACTTTATCAGCTCATGTGCTGCCTACACACGTATAGCCATGTGAAATATTGAGAAAACAGTTATGTGCATTAACTATTTTAAAGGCCTAATGTACTGAAGATATTCTGACCTTAAAAGGGTTTTCCCATAAACAGAGTTAGGCTACGTTCACACTGCTCGTATTGTTCGCACTTTTTTGGGCGCGCTTTTCCCCAAAAGCGCATCTACGTCTACGTTTGCTGGCAAAGTGAATAGAAATTCACTTTTGCCGTTCAGACGCTGCGCAAATTTACGCTTTTATAGGAGGAAGTGCACACGTAAAAAGAATCAGCAAGTCAATTCTTTTTGCTTTGTGCGCACGCTTTCTCCCATAGGTTACATTTTAACCACTGGAATTATGTATCACCATTCAGACAATGCGCAATTCCAACGCATATAATTGCAGATGCTGGAGGAAGTGATGTCACACGGGGAGGAAGAATCCTGTGTTCTTCCCCGTGTGACATGTGTGATAGGCCTTTTGGATTTTATAATGTATTAATATACACTGCGAAAACTAAATATGAGTTATCAAAGGGTAGTAAAAATAAAAAAAACTTACCTTTCCGCCGGCTGTTCCGGGAGCCAAAACATCTACATCTTATCTGCTGCCAGGATCTCTTTTTATTTGAAAAAAAACACACACAAAATTCGGACTCCATCTTTATTATAAAAAGATCCGACGTAGTCCACAACGAAGGTCCCACGACGCTCGATCGCCTCCGACGTAGTCCACAACGAAGGTCCCACGACGCACGATCGCCATGCGGCGGATCGAACTGCAAAGTAGCGATCTGACAGCCCGGGTGTAGTGATCCACTATGTGGATCACTGCGTCGGGGCTGTGAGATCGCTTTCTGCAGCTCGATCCCCATGCAGGAGGATCGAACTGCAGAGCAGCGATCTGGCAGCCCGGGTGCAGCGCCGGGGCTGCGAGATCGCTTTCTGCAGCACGATTCCCATGCAGGAGGATCGGACTGCAGAGCAGCGATCTGGCAGCCCGGGTGCAGCGCCGGGGCTGCGAGATCGCTTTCTGCAGCTCGATCCCCATGCAAGAGGATTGGACTGCAGAGCAGCGATTTGGCAGCCTGGGTGCAGCACTGGGGCTGCGAGATCGCTTTCTGCAGCTCGATCCCCATGCAGGGGGATGGGACTGCAGAGCAGCAATCTCGCAGCCTATGTGGATCACTGTCAGATCCTTTGACTGCAGTCGATCCCCCTGCAGGTGGATCAGGCTGCAGTAAAGGCAACCCACAGGCAGGGGGACTCACCAGACGTTACCAGGAGGACCCGGGACCAGAAGACAACCAGAGGGGGCCGGAGGCGGCAGCAGCAGCAGGCAGCAGCAGGTGATCCCCGGAGCGGTGATCAGCGCTCCGGCAGGCGGCGGGAGGACAGGGGGATGTGATCCCCGGAGCGGTGATCCCCGGGAGGAGGTGATCACCGCTCCGGCGGTGGGCCGGAGGTGACAGGGGGAGCTGTTCCCTGAGCAGTTACCACTCCGACGGTGGGCGGGAGGCGACAGGGGGAGCCGATCCCCTGAGCGGTTACCGCTCCGGCATTTGGTGGGAGGCGGCAGGTGGGAGCTGATCCCCGGACAGTGATTACTCCTCCGGCGGTGGGCGGGAGGTGACAGGGGGAGGTGATCACCGCTTGGTGATCACTGCTTCAGTGACAGAGCAGATGAGCAGGGGGGGTTCACAGGAGAAGACAGAAGGGAAATGAGTGAGGGAGCAGGAGGAGCGAGGCAGGGGGAAACTGCAGTCAGTACAGCTGCGGTAATTTGCGGTTTCATTTTCAACCACCAATTACCACGGCTGTAGCCTGGGGGGTGCAAAGCGACCCCCCTGGGGTGTGCTGTAAGTCCCCATGTACCTGCAGCTTGAGTGACAGGTCAGTGAGACCCTCACTCAAGCTGCAGGAGTGCGTTCCCCAGATGACACATACGCTGTGTCACCGGTTGGGAACGCACTGGATTTCATGGCACATACGCTGTGTCATGTATCGGGAAGGGGTTAAAGAAATTTGCACCATTGCACATCTACAATCGCAAAATGTTGCACACTCACTCCATTTGATTTGGGAGCAGGTTTGGGGGGTGCGGGTGCAGTGGGGGCAAGTTTCGAGTGGAGCTGGTTAAAGGCGGGAGGGAGGTCATATTTAGGGAGGTGGGTCCAGGTTTGGGGAGGGTGCGGGGGGCAGGTTTGGGGGTAGACGTTTCAGGGTAGGGGCAGGAGAATGAGGGGTAGATTTGTGGGGGAGCATGGGTGTATGGAGCTGGCTGGGGGAAAGCCTGATTGATACATAGCGTGGACATACAATACACACATACAGACACACACAGACATACACTCAGGTTATAACTAAGAACAGTTATTTACTATGCCCAGGCAATGCTGGGCTCTACAGCTAGTGGAATAAAAAGCTTTCTTGCGGAATATTTGATAAACTATTTTAGCCAGAATTAGAAAGAATTAAAGCTCAATTTGCATAGACATATCAAAGAGGCCAATTCCTTTAAAGGATACCTGTCACCAGAATTTTGTGTTTTAAAAAAACACGCCATCTTCAGAAACACCTACGCTGCATTTAAAGAACATGGCTATTGTGCCTCACCCCCGCCCCCCCTCCGTGCACTTAATAAACAATTTATAAAAATATCCCACCCTGTATAATAATTATTACTTATTGGTCCGATGAGCTTGACTGCAGCTCGGTCCTCCCACCTCTCATCGCCGCCCACCCCACCTCTCTGCACCGATCACCATCTTTCTTCTGATTGATGCCTCCTGTTTCATTCACAATGCTGGGGGAGATCTTGCAGGGCTCCGGAGATCTCACATGTGTGCACTAGGCTCTGCAGTATTCAGCCTAGAATATTTATGCTCCATTCAGGTCCTAACTGCAACGCATACATTTTAGCTGGAAAATGCTGGAATGTATTGACTCCTTTCAGGTCATGACTGCAGCCTTTCATAAATGCATATATTCTAGCTTGTTCCCTACTGAAGTCACAAGAATATATGGGCTCTTTCCAGGCATAAAATGAGGCCAGCAGAATGTATGGAACCCTCTTAAACATCTAATAGAGTCCAATACATTCTGATGGCTTTAATGCTTACCTGGAAAGAGCCCATATACTCTAGTGACTTAAAAAATGAACAATCTAGAATTTATGGGATGCAGTCAGGACCTCCAAGCAATCCATACAGGTCTAGTCTTAACCGGAATGCTTGCTCTCCCAGTGTTTGGTGATAGTTAATCTGAACAGGTTCTCCATATTCTGGGAAAGTGAGATTTTTCTGTGGATTAATGTTGGAAGGTATGTTTGGGGTTAATAAATGGGAAAATGAGGGTTGTTTGTGTGTGTTATTTCAAATAAAGTATTTTTCTCTGCTTTTGTATTTTTTAACTATTTTCAGAAAGGATTGATAATATGCGGATCTCATAGAAGTGTGAACATTATCAATCTAGGGCTTAATGACAAGCTGCCAAGACAAAGATGGCATTAACCCCTTTGTTACCCAATTCGCCACCGACACCAGGGTAAATGGAAGAGTCAGGTTACAGCACCAGAAAATGGTGCTTCTAATGAATGCAATATTTTCTGTCATGGCTACAGGCTTCAATTAGCAGGGTTGGCGGTCCAGAATTCTTGAGTCTCCCCAAGCTGAGGATTCTAGTCCGCAGCTGCCTAGTTGTACCTGACTGGCAACCAAAATTGTAGTGAAATCCCACATAATTTTTTTTTAAGAATTATTTCTAGAAATAAAAAAATTATTTGGAGCTTCACCATATTTTTAGTTCCTAGTCAGGTACAACTAGGCAGTTCCTGGTTGCCACCCACCCCTGTTGCCAGGTTTTACCTGACTGGCAACCAAAAATATGATGTAGGGCTTTGCCGTATTCTTGGTTGCCAGCCAGGTACAATAAGGCAGCTGGGGGCTTGAATCCTCAGTTTGGGGCATTCTGGCCCCCCTACGTTGATAATTGCAGCCCATAGCTGCCCCAGAAAATGGCACATTCATTAGAAACACAATTTTCTGGTGCTGTACCCTGAATCTTTCAGTTGCCCTGGTGCTGGTGGTAAACTAGTTAATAAAAGGGTTAATGCCAGCTTTGTATTGGCAGCTGGCACTAGGCCCGATGTTACTAATGCCGGGCTAATGTTAGAGCCAGGCCATTAAGAATCTCTAGTAAATAGTAAAGAATATACAACACAAGGAAAAATCTTTTTATTAGAAAAAAACAAACACATATTTAGACCCCATCTTTATTACTCTCTCGTACCCTTCCATAATCCTGGCTCTGCTTCATCCAGAGTCGTCAGAGAGATAACAAGCATCCTCTCACTTGCAGAGTCTGCAATCACCCTGAAAGCGAGGCCTCAGTGGCTCAGTGAGTGATGTCATCTATAGCAGTGAACTCAGACAACCCGCCAGCATGGGGAGTCCTGGTTACTCGGTGAGTGCTGTTGGCGATATCCCTCCCTGAATTTGTCAAGTTCGCTCAAGTTGAGGCTCCGGACGCAGTTCTGGCAGGGCCTCAGGATGGAGAACTGTCGACCTCGGTGTGCAGCCCGCTTCTTCCCAGCTGACTAAAGCTGTCATGGTCCAGCCACCATCCATTCCGGTTGCTGAGTATCAGTATGCTGGAATGGGGGTCGGGCCAAAACCGGGGGTTATTGATGTGCTTAAAGGGGAACTCTGGGGTGAGAAAACTTTATTACAGCCTCTACCCTGCTACATGATGAATCAGAGCTGTACACTGCAGTTCTAGGATCTATAGATCGCTTAAAAATCAATTAAATCACACCTGCTCCTTTGATCAGCCCCCTCTCTCATGGAAAATAAAATTTCAGCCTGAGAGCTTCATGCAGCAGTAGAGAGCAGGAGGTGTGTCAAGGGTGTGGATGCCCTCTCTGTGGGTTTCTTCTACCCAACACCTCCCTGGCCTAGAGTTCGGATGTGTTTGGGGGTGCATTTGGGGATCTCAGCAAAGCTTCATCCTCTTACCTCTGAGCATGATACCACACATATTAAATACATGCAATACCATTAGTACACATAATACACACTTTAAAGAGACACTAAAAACAGATATTTTACCTCCCTATTCTATCCTAGTGCATTAAAATGTAATAAATACTTGCCTTAAATTGTCTGTCATCCACTTCCGTCTGGACCTCTTGAAATCCCACAATGCACTGCTCCGCCCCGAAGCCATGCCATATTAGCACACCTAAGTAATGAGTGTGATTATATGGAGCAGGCTGGCAGCGCAGCGACATCAGAAGTCGACTCCGCACACGCCGCCCGCAGATCCCCGCAACCACTACCACCGCAGCTCCCCCTTCCCCCCTGCTGCATTCGACATCCCTGCATGGTCCCCAGACACCCGCTCCACAAATACCGGCCACAAATACTGACCTGCAGTGATGTCACAGTCATGTAACTGATCATATGACTCTGACATCACCACCGGTCCTGTCAGCACAGAGCAGCCAGGTACTCTCCCTGCACTAAGCCCCCACACACCGAGTACAGAGCCCCTACACACACTCAGCCCAAACTTACCCCCCTGCACTGCACTCATTCACCCAACAGCTAACACTCATTCACCCCCTAAGCCTTCACTCTCTCTCCCCCCTCACCTGCACTCACCATCCCTCAGCCCCCCTCATCCCACACTTACTCAACTTGCACTCTCTCACCCTCCCTCAGCCTGCAGTCACTCATCCCCCTCAGCCTGCACTCACTCACCCTCCCTGCCTGCACTCCCTCCCCCTCAGCCCATACTCACTCACCTGCCAGCCCACACTCCCCCTCAACTCAAACTCACTTCACCACTCAGCCCACACTCACTCAACCAGCACTCACTCACTTTCCTCTCAGCCTGCACTCACTCCACCTCCTCAAACCACACTCCCTCAGCCTGCACTCACTCACCTCCCTCAGCCCACACTCACCCCTCTCAGCCTGCACACACTTACACCCTCTGCTCACACTCACCCCTTTCAGCTCACACTCACTCACCCCCCAGAGCTCATACACACTCACCCCCCAGCCAACATTCACTCAACCTCATCAGTCCACATTTACCCCACTCAGCCCACATTCACCCCCTCAGCCCACACTTACTCACTCACTCCGATTAGCTTGCACTTACCCTCTCAGCCTGCACTCACCCATCCCCTCTAAGCCTGCACTCACTCATACCCTCAGCCCACACTCACTCATACCCCCTCAGCCAACACTCACTCATTTCTCCTCTGCTCTCGCTCACTTACCCATCTCAGCCCATACTCAATCCCCTCAGCCTGCACTCAACCCTCAGTCTGCCTTCACCCACCCTCAGCACACACTCAAGCCCCTCAGCCCGCACTCACTCACTTCCCTCTCAGCCTGCACTCACTCAGCCCACGTTCACTCAGCCTGCTTTCACCTGTGTCAGCCCACACTTACCCCTCCAGCTCGCACTCACTCACCCCCTTAGCCCGCATATACTTACCCCCCTCAGCCAGCATTCATCACCGCCTTTCAGCTCACACTCACTCCCCTCAGCTCACACTCACTCACCCCCGTTAGCTTGCACTCATCCCCTGACTACACTCACCCCCTCAGCCTGCACTCAACCAACATCAGCCCACACTTACCCCCATCAGCCCGCACTCACTGTGCACTCACCTCCCCACAGCCCACACTCACGACCAGTCAACCCCCCTCAGCCCACACTTACTCAGCCTGCACTCTCTCACCCTCCCTCAGCCTGCAGTCACTCACTCCCCTCAGCTCACAATCACTCACCCCCGTTAGCTTTCACTCATCCCCCTGACCACACGCACCCCCTCAGCCTGCACTCAACCACCATCAGCCCGCACTTACTTACCCCCATCAGCCCACACTCACTCTGCACTCACTTACCTCCCAACAGCCCACACTCACCACCCCTCAACCCCCCTCAGCCCACACTTACTCAGCCTGCACTCTCTCACCCTCCTCAGCCTGCACGTTTTCACCCTCCCTCAGCCTGCAGTCACTCACCCCACAGCCCGCACTCACTCACTTCCCCCTCAGCCTGCACTAACTCAGCCCACACTCACTCAGTCTGCAATCACTCCCTATGAGCCTGCATTCACTTACCCCCTCAGCCCACACTTACCCCCTCAGCTTGCACTCACTAACTCACCTCAGTCTGCAGTTGTGGCACCCCTCTGGCCAGGCGCCACAGGGAGGTATTACACTTTGACAACATATGTGGTATCTCTGTAAGTTGTCGGTTTAGTGTTTAACCTATGGAGTCATAAGTTACACACACACAGGGCTAGGCCACCTTAGTATAGTGGGACTGGTTATTTAGTAGGTCCAGAAAGGGGGGTGAAGCCTAGGTTAGTGAAGAGGTAGTTGAGTGACAGTTGCCTCAGACAGTGCTGGGAAGGCAGTCAGGAAGGACTTGTCTGACATTGTTCCGACAGGAGGGATCCCCATCACTAAGGGTGGGCACAGGACAGAAGGGGACGAACCAGAACTGGTTGGAGCCGGCTAGTTCAGTCCGGGGAACACCGGCAACATGGGAAGCCGAGGCGGTCAGTAGTTTACCTCTGGCTGCAAACTGACGAGCTGCGGGCCCATAATCACCGGGTAGCCGTTAGCGCCACAAGGTACCTCGCACCTCAGTACCAAAGTAGATCCAAGATCACAGGAGCATCGGTCTGGATTCTGGTGGCGGGAGGTCCTGCCATTTACCTCTCCCGTCCGTACCGGTAAAGGAAACCCGTGCTCCACTGTGGGAGATCAGGGGACTGGTGGGAGAGCTCTGCAAGGGTGGTGAAAGACAGAGAAGAGCAGATTAGACCCTGAAAGACTTGAGAAGGAACATCTGGAGACTCCATATGGGGAGCCTGAACCGTCAACAGACTCCCAATAAAGCAGACTGTATCGTGTTTCACCTTGACATTTCCCAGTAAAGTGGAGTTGGAGTTAAACTGGTCTCTGTCATTCTTCTCGCCGGTGCCCGGAGGGCTTCAGCATCATCATCAGCATCTCATTGGAGGGGTAAGAACAACCACTACTCCCCTCATCCCCCTCATCATCCTCAATCACCGCTGCCCTGAGGTAAAAGCTCCACCTGTGGGAGCTGGACCACACTTAGCTGCACCCTTCATCACTTCAGCGGCCAGCCTGCAGCGCCGGTAACTAACTTACCGGGAACCACAGGTGGCGTCACGTACCCCTGTAAATATTCCCTCCCCACCATCTAACAAATGACAGCCATGGCACGGAACTGGGAACCCGACCACCATTGATTTCCCCAGTTAAATCCATCAGATCCAGGCCCCTTATCCGAGTACCCCTTGCCATGGGCTCATCACAGTCACCCCCTCAGCTCACACTCACCCACCCCCTCAGCCTGCACTCACTCCCTCAATCCACACTCACTCTGTACTCCCTTACCCCTCTCATACCCACTCACTCAACCTTCAACCCACAACCAACACTCACTCAGCCTCCCAGCCCACACTCACTCAGCCCACAATCTCACCCTCCCTCCATCTGCAGTCACTCACCATCCCTCATCCTGCAGTCACTCACCCCCTCAGCCTGCACTCACTCACCACCCTTAACCCACACTCACTCACTCACCAATCCTGCACTCACCCCCTCAGCCCGCACTCACTCAGCCTTCACTCACTCACTCAGCCTACATTCACCCCCTCTCAGCCCACACTCACTTAGACTTTAAGTTTGTACTCACTCACCCATTTCAGCCCACACTCACTTACCCCCCTCAGCCAGCACTCACTTCCCCTCAGCCCACAAGCCCACACTCACTCAACCTCCTCTCTTACACTTCCTCGGCCTGCAGTCACTCACCCTCCCTCAGCCTGAACTCACTTACCCCCCTTCAGCCCACATTCACTCAGCCTGCACTCACTCACTTAGCCAACATTCACTCCCTCTCAGCCCACACTCACTTACACCTCAAGCTCGCACTCATTCACCCCTTTCAGCCCACACTCACTACTCCCTCAGCCCACACTCACCCCTCCAGCTTGCACTCACTCACCCCTTAAGCCTGCACTCACTTATTCCCCTCAACCAGCACTCACCGCATTTCAGCTCACACTCACTCCCCTCAGCTCACTCTCACTCACCCACACTCAGCTTGTACTCATCCCCCCAGCCACACTCACTTTACTCAACCCCCATCAGCCTGCACTTACTTACCCCATCAGCCAACACTCACTCTGCACTCAATTACCCCCCCGCAGACCCACTCACTCACCACCCCTCAGCCCCCCTCAGCTCACACCTACTTAGCTTGTACTTTCTCACCCTCCCTCAGCCTGCAGTCAGTCATCCCCCTCACCCTGCAATCACTCACTCTCCCTCAGCCTGCACTCACTCACCCCCCAGACCACACTCCCCCTCAGCTCACACTCACCTCCCCCTCAGCCCACACTCACTCAGCCTGCACTCACTCATCCTCCTCAAAGCACACTCTCTCAGCCCACACTCACTCACCTCCCTCAGCCCACACTCTCACCTCTTTCAGCTCACATTCACTCATCCCCCTCAGCCTGCACACATTTACCCCCTTAGCTCACACTCACCCCCTTAGCCAGCACTTACCCCCTTTCAGCTTGTACTCACCTCCTTTCAGCTTGCACTCACTCACCCCCTCAGCTCATACTCACTCACCCCCAGCCAACATTCACTCAAACCCTCAGTCCACATTCACCCTACTTAGCCCATATTCACCCCCTCAGCCCACACTCACTCACCCCCATTAGCTCACACTTACCTATCAGCCTGCACTCACTCACCTCTTCTCAGCCCACACTCACTCACCCTCTCAGCCCACACTCACTCATTCCCCTCAGCTAGCACTTTCTAACCCCCCACAACCTGAACTCACCCCTCTCAGCCCACACTCACCTCCCAGTGCACTCTCAATATCCTCAGCTCACTCTCACTCACTTACCCCTCAGCCTGCACTCACTCATCCCACACTCACTCAGCCCACACTCACCCCCCTCAGCCTGCACTCACTTACCCCCCTCAGCCCACACACCCCTTCAGATTGCACTCACTCACCCCCCTCAGCCCACACTCACTCATCCCCTCAGCTTACACTCCACACACACTCACTCACCCCCCTCAGCCTGCACTCAACCCCCATCAGCCTGCAATTACTTACCCCATCATCCTACACTCACTCTGCTTTCATTTACCCCCCGCAGCCCCACTCACTTTCCCCCTCAGCCCGCATTCACCACCCCACAGCCACCCTCTGCCCACACTTACTTAACCTGCACTCTCTAAGCCTGCACTCTCTCACCCTCCCTCAGCCTGCAGTCACTCACCCCCCTCAGCCTGGACTCACTCATCCTCTCTCAGCCTGCACTCATTCCCCCCTCAGCCCGCACTCACTCGCCTGCCAGCCCACCTTCCCCCTCAGTTCACACTCACCTCTCCCCTCAGCCTTCACTAACTAATCCCATGCACTCACTCTCTTCCCCCTCAGCCTGCACTCACTCAGCATGCACTCACTCACCCTCCTTAAACCACACTCCCTCAGCCCGCACTCACTCACCTCCCTCAGCCCACACTCACCCCTTTAGCTCACATTCACTCACGTCCTCAGCCTACACACGCTTACCCCCTCAGCTCACACTCACCCCCTTAGCCAGCACTCACCCATTTTCAGCTCTCACTTACTCACCCCCCTCAGCTCATACTCACTCGCCACCTCTCAGCCTGCAATTACTCATCCCCCTCAGCCCACACTCACTCATCTCCTCTCAGCCCACACTCATTAATCCCCCTCAGCCTGTATTCACCCCCCTCAGCCCGCACTCACCTCCCAGTCTGTACTCACCCACCCTCAGCACACACTCATCCCCCTCAGCCAACACTCACTTCCCCCTCAGCCCACACTCACTTATCCCCCTCAGCCCACACTCACCCATCCAGCTTGCACTCATTCACCCACTCAGCCTGTACTCACTCACCCCCTCAGCTTGCACTCATCCACCTGCCCACACTTATCCCTCAGCCTACACTCAACCCCCATTAACACGCAATTGCTTACCCCCATCATCCTGCACTCACTCTGCACTCCCCCCCTCACAGCCAAATTCACTCATCCCCCTCAGCCTGCACTCACCACCCCTCAGACCCCTCAGCCCACATTTACTCAGCCTGCACTCTCTAAGCCTGTACTCTCTCACCCTCCCTCAGCCTGCAGTCACTCACCCCACAGCCTGCACTCACTCACTTCCCCTCAGACTGCACTCACTCAGCCCACATTCATCTCCCCTCAGCCCACACTCATTTACCCCCTCAGCCCACACTCACCCCTTCAGCTCGCACTCACTTACCCCGCAGCCTGCACTCCCCCTCAGATCACACTCACCTCCCCCTCAGCCTGCACTTACTCACCCTGCACTCACTCACTTCCCCCTCAGCCTGCACTCACTCAGCCACCACTCACTCAGCTTGCACTCACTCACCCCCCTCAAACCACACTCCCTCAGCCCGCATCCCCTCCCTCAGCCCACACTCACTCACCCCCTTCAGCTCACATTCACTCAACCCCTCAGCCTGCACACAGTTACCCGCCTCAGCATACACTCACCTCATTAGCCAGCACTCACCCCACCTCAGCACACATTCACTTACCACTCTCAGCATGCACTCACTCTATTCAGCCTGCACTCGTTCACCCTCTTTAATCATACTCGCTCTCCCCCTTCTGCCCACACTTGCTATCCCCCCTCTGCCTACACTAGCTCACCCCCCTCTGTCCGCACTCACTCACTCCCTCTTTGCCCGCACTAACTCAACCCCCCTCTGCCTGCACTTGCTCACTCGAATGTGCTCGACCCACTCACCACTCGGCCCGCAGACACTACCCGCAATGCCCGGAGACCAACTAAATACAGGGAGGGCCAAAGAGTTTGCAC
Source organism: Allobates femoralis (assembly GCA_033576535.1). Classification (NCBI taxonomy): domain Eukaryota; kingdom Metazoa; phylum Chordata; class Amphibia; order Anura; family Aromobatidae; genus Allobates; species Allobates femoralis. The sequence continues at coordinate 121,884,471 of JARQOC010000008.1, forward strand.
ACGGGGGCAGAGCGTGTGCACAAGGGGGGCCTGAGAGCATACGTGGGGGCAGAAAGGGACCATGAGGTACAAGGACTGATCACAGGGGGAAGGAGAGGAACCACAGGGGGGGGGCACAGAGGGACCAGAGTGAGGAGCAGAGAGTCAGCACAGGGGGAGTGGAGAGCGACCACAGGGTTAGGCCCAAGTGCACAGGATGGGGCAAAAAGGCAGCACAGTGGAAGGTGGAGAGTGAGGGGACAGGGGAGAAATAGCACAGGGAGGAGAGACAGCTGCCGCCCCTAGCGCCACAAATCCTACCCCCATCGTGATGTCGCTGCTCACTCGATACTATAGCATAGGGCCCAGATCTAGTAAATGATAATGGTCTGCCCACTTTACACTACCAGGGAAATTTTAATTATTAGGAAAAATGTTTTTCAATTTTTCTTCTGTCTAATGCAAGACAGCGTATTACAGTCCCTAAAACACATCAGTTTTAAATTATCTAGCATTAGTATTTGTGAGGCACTGCCGGCATGGTCCCCATGGCCGGGGCGCATCACATGGAGGATCAAGGTATGATCCTGTCCACACTAGTTGGTTTTACTGTGATGATGCTGTGTGAACGTACCCGGAACATAATGTGTTAAATCTGAGAGTGAGTGCTGTAGATCTGACACATAGATGAGCCTGATGAGCGACTGTATGGAAACCGTGTGTCCTAATTGGTAGCAGCCCGGGTGGGTGTGATCTGAGTAATAGCAGCCCAGGTGGATGTGTCAGTGTGGGCAAGGCAGGCACGATAAAGAGCCTGCCAGTTGATTGAATGGGAGATCATTAGCAAGACATTCATCAGCCAGAGAGCACCAGGTGAGAGATTGAGCCAGAGATTGAGATCCAGTCTGAGTGAGTGAAGAGCAGTGCAGGGCTCTGTGGTGTGCGGACATGAAGGGAGCGTGCTAGCTCCATACCGCTAGACAGGATCGGGGTTGTGACAGCTCCTGGAGTGGGGAAGCCGTGGCTGAACCAGGTGGACGCTGATCCGGACGTGTGGAGAGATACGTCCGGGAAGGATGCTTGGGGATGCTTGGTCTACCTGTGACTCAAGTAGCGAGACCCGGATCCGTGCCCGGTAAGAAAGCAGTTCTCGTATGCTAGCTTGAACTGGGTACTCTGCGTAAAATGTGCCATGCGGGCATAGCCGCCATTGGGTCCAACTAAATAGTCAGTGAAGGGACCCGTTGAAGTGCATGTGTACTCTATGGTTTATCTAAAAGACCCAGCGAGTGTATGTAGCCCTACAGGAGGCAGATGTATGCATTGTGCCAGGCAGGCATAGCTGCCATGGGGTCCGACTAAGTAGTCAGTGAAGGGACCTGTTGAAATGTATGTGGCCCTATGGGAGGCAGACGTATGAATTGTGCCAGGCGGGCATAGCCACCATTGAATTTGACTAAAACAGTGAGTAAAGGGACCCGTTGAAGTGTATGTACCGGTGGCCAGAAGCAGGGGTTAGAAGGGCTCCTGGTCTGGACGTGTGGCGAGATAAGTCCAGGAAAGAGCCCTTGGGGGGATGCATAGAGTACCCGTGTCCATGGATAAGTATATGATAAGCTGTGAGCGTGTGAAAGGACGTATGTGATCCATGAATGCTTATATGTTGGATCACATGCGGTGTGAAAGAGCCCTGGCCAGGCTGGTTCAGACATGTGGCGAGACACGACCGGAGGGTGCCTGTATTCCGGGATAGTGTAGAGCTGGGTAAATAAAGCCAGGCAGCTGGTACCGCCATTGGGACCCACAGGGCCCGTTGATGAATATGGTTATTTATGTACTGCTAATGTATGGGGAACGTGTAGATAGGCCAGAGGCCGTAACCACCATGGGAGCGGTTGTTTTCCAAAAGTCTTTATTGAAACTTTTTTTATAAAAGGGGGGGAGAGGGGAGCGGGGGGGGAGGGGGAACAGAATAAACTTAGTGCTCCATGGGTTTGAAAGAGAGGTGGTGACAGGTCCCGGGTAACTATAGGACGTTGTGTGCAATATATGTGTGTCCGTAATGTTATATGTAAATGTATTGTGTATTTATGTACTGTGCTTATAATCAATGTGCAATGTGTCAAACATGGTACCCGGCTTATGTTATGTATGTGAGCAAATAAACGGGTAGTCATTGGTTAAATTATAAGCACGTGTTGGTGTCGTTATGCCGCAAGCGAGTTCCCCGGGTCGCTACCTCACATATTGTAATAGTATCTATCAGAATGGTAATAAAAGAGAGCAGTCATAAGTTCATCACATTGTGGTTTAATGTATAAATAACATGTAAAAGTAAAATTATAAATCTGTGGTCCAACAGTTTAATGTGTGACACTTATGTAATTATATGAGATTTTGTAAACATATTCATTGTACTGTAGATATACAGTATTTCTCCAGTAGAAATGTACTTTTTGAATTCACGTCAAAGTGTCCACTCCACATAAAAATGAAAGGGTTTTTCTTCTTTGTTCCATATATTTTTTCTTCATTCATTCATATCCTGTTATCGCTTAATCATATATTTCAAACATGTTTTGATGTTTTTATGTTCATAACAGCATCTTCTTTTCAATTTCATAATTTGTTATCTATATCTGTAAAATCTATCCAGTCAAAGAGAAGAATGTATTTGACGAAGCTCATTTTTCATACTCTTGCCCCTTCTTATGGCAGAGGCACCTAAGAGAAAAAAATAGATAACATGTCAAAATATGTTTGTATATATTCCATATGTGTGCTGTTACCTGGTTTAAGCCTGACCTTGACTGGCTAAGGGTAGGTTCACATCTCGTTTTTGCTTTGCGTTATAATGGATCCATTGTAAATCAGCATAACCGCCATGTTCTGGATGCATTAACACATCAATAGACTTGAATTGCAAAAACCCATACTAAGTCATGCAAAAATAGACATGCATTTGAAAGTATGCGTTATTTGCAATGCACAGGATTACACTGATGGCAGCGTTTTCCTTTGCATTGCAAATAACGCATACTCATGCCTATTTTTGCATACATTCGTATGGGTTTTTGCATTACAAGTCTATGGATGCGTTAATGCATCCAGAACATGGCGTTTATGCTGATTTACAAGAGATTCATTGTAACGCAAAGCAAAGACGAGATGTGAACATACCCTAAGTCCTGCTGACTGCACATCTGTCTCTAGCATCTTGTGTCACTGACTGCCAAAAGAAAATCATAATAACCATATACACATCTCTAGATGTTAGAGATGAGCAGAGTTTTGAGTCAAATTTCTTTACATTTGCAAGTCTTATTGAAAGATTTGAAATAACCGAAAAAAAAAAATCCATGGCACTATTTCACAAACTGAAGAAGACCCAGAGATTGGGCTCTCAGGATTCCACATAATGCCTTGCAAGTATCACATCCCATTGTCTAGCACAGTCAATCAGGTTGAATGTCACAGCAACTATTAACCCTCTGTCAAGCGCAGCTGATCTGACAGGCACCGTTCAATTTGTTTTGTTTCTCTCTCTTCTGCAAATTATCAGAAAATGTCCCCAGTCCCAGTTATTTCTGGTCTTTGTACTCTTTTTAACCTGATCTCACAGTGTTACACCAGACCTTCTGGAGAGATCTGATCTTTGGGGCTTATCAGGCTCACTGGGCCTTGCTTCTTTAAGGCCAGATTCACACCGTGGGTTTCAGCTGTCAGGCTGTGTCCGGTGTATTGCTGGATGCACCAGACACAGCCTGACAGCTCCCAACAGAACAGAACCGAAGGGCAAATACGTCCTCCGATCCGGTTTTCTCCTGGAATTGGCACTGTGCGGCTGCTGCCGCTGTCCAGTGCTGAAATTTCAGATTCACGTCTAGCGTGGAGCTAGCTGCGGTTTTGAAATTTCAGCCGGGAGCTCTCCAAGTGCTGAAGTTTAGCGCTGGCCGCTGTTGAACTTCAGCACCCAGCGTCCGGCAGCCGGATCCGATTTTCTGTCGGATCCGGTGCACCCTGGCACTCATAGCCTCCCATGTTAGGGGGCGCTGGATCGCACCAGATCTGAGAGGATACGGCAGGATCTGATTTTGTCAGATTTTTTCCCCCAGACACAAAAACACTGCAAGCTGCGATTTTGTGTCCAGGAAAAAAGACGAATTCTGCCAGATCCTCCCTGACAGCAGAGAATCAGATGGCAAAATAAAGCCATCTGGCCCCATCCGGCCCCATAGGATTTCTATGAGGCCAAAATCTGATCCGGAGCTTTACTGTACACACCAGACAGCCCGGATCCCAACAAATGTGGTGTGAAGCCAGTCTTAGTGCAACTGTGTTTCTTCTGCTGAACATGCAACCTCTGAATCTAAGTGAATAGAATCAAGCAGCATCTAAGTGCATTACCACTGTTTTTTTCCTACCTTTAATGTTTAGTAATAGCTATGTCATGAAAACAAAAAATATTTTGTGGTAGCTGAGAAATTTGCTACTTTATATTTTTTGTTTATTCATTTATTTTGCCTTCTGATTTTGTGTACTCTCTTTTAAGACATCAGTATGAAGATGACTTTTAGAGTCCTAAAATTTAGATAAATTTGCTGTAATAGGTGGTTTTCTAAGGCCGGCTTCACACCGCTGACAGCCCCGACTCAATTTAGACACAGAACCGGAGGGCCAAAATGCTCTCCGGTCCGGTGTGCCGCCGGATCACTGCAGCTGGAGCTGTCCCTGCTGAAATTACAGTACCACAGCTCGCGGGGAGCTGGCCACAGTCCTGAAAGCTCAGCGGGGAGAACCTCATGGTGCTGAAGTTCAGCGCTGGCCAGCGCTGCGATTCAGTACCCGGCATCCAGCTCCCGGGTGTGATGTTTTGTCGGCTCCGGTGCGATTTAGCGCCATAGACCCCCATGTTAGGGAGCGCCGGATCACCCCGGAGTGGGAGGATGCTGGAGGATCTGATTTTCTCAGATTTTTTTCCCCCGGACACAAAAACGTTGCAAGCAATGTTTTTGTGTCCAGGAGAAAAATCCGAATCCTGCCGGATCCTCCCGGACAGATGGAAACTGGATGGCAAATAGCTGCCATCTGACTCCATCCGGCCCCATAGGGCTGCATTGGGTGGAAATCAGGTCCGGGGCTGTGTGATTCACATTGGACAGCCCTGGACTTGATCACACCATGGTGTGAAGCTGGCCTAATCTGTTCATGTAAGACGCACTGCTCCTGGTCTCGAGAGTGCCAGAGGTGCAACTGAGAGAGCGTTTGTTAAAAACGACATCATAGGTACTATGTAGCTTCTGCCATATTGTATCCAAAGAAGCCATTTTTTTATTTATCATGTCTATTCTGACTAGAGGCCTGTGTAACAGTTTGTTTAAGTAAAGTCAGCATAACTCAGTACATTCTTGTATTTGTCCTTGTATTCTAGATAAGACCACCAAGCCATATGTAAGCCAGAGTGTACAAGTTCTTATCTTCTGTAACTTTCTTAAAGGTCACTAATTAATCATCTCAAAACTGTCTATACTGCATATTCATCATATTTGTTATTGTATGATGTAACCTATTTTTTTCTTCTGTAAACGTATATATAAGCTGATACAACAATAAACGATAGAGCTATTCATTTGAAGACCGAGTCTGTGTCATCAATTGGGTTATAGCCATTACCAGGCATACCTGTGTAGAGCTCTTTATATCAAATCAGTCTACTCTGGTTAGATGTTTTTAATACATCTTTCACAATCGGAGGCCCCAGCGAGATTATTATCTGTTATGTATATTTTTTCCCCTTTTTATATTCACCTTGGACTGGACACAAAAATCTACCCGTCTCCTGCCGAACACCATACAGAATTCTGGTAAGTTTGAGCCATTGTCTCAAGGTATTGACTTCTCCAGGAGGTGGTAGCAGGAGCCAATCTTTGGGGAATTACAAATGGGAAACTCAGATAGACTGATTTGATTATTTGTTATTTGTTCTTAATCTTGTCCTGTTTTGTCTTGTCTTGTCCTGTCACCTCTTTGCTTATCTGTATTGTCTTGTCACACTCCACAGTATTGTATACATCTTTCACAGGTTAAAGATGAGAGCAAATCAAAGAATGTCATTTTAGGATTTTACAGGCTAGGGATAAGAGGACAGAGTGCACAGTTCATTCCTAATAGAGATGGAAAAGAGCTACATTTAAGTGTGATATACTAACTGCAGTGCCCAAAGCACATTGAAAATGGCAATGGTAATCTCAGGCTAGGGTCACACATGGCAATCCGTTTTTTAGAGTGTTTCCCATAACAAATCCATTTTTTTCAGGCTGCATTTTAGCAGCGCTGCCCATAGATCTTATTGTATAAGCTTTCAGGACCTCGGACAGCGCACATACTATTCCTACAATAGCTATAGTATGTGTGCTGCTCTCAGAGGAGCCGGCGGCTTCATTCATACAAATGTACAGCAGCTGACCGGAGTCGGCTGCTGTACATAAGATATAACATCATTTTATGCCCACCTGAGTGGGTGCTAGGTCTCTAGGGCACCCCATAGAGACAGTATAAACACGTTTATTAATAAAATTAAAAGTTTTTAAAAACAGAGAACACTTTTCTTATCTCGGCGTCAGCCGAGATAAGCAAAGTATATGCGGTAACCCCATTGCTCAGGATTACACATCCTGAGCAATCCGGTTACTGCATTGCGGGTCAGAGAACGGCTCCGAAAACTGTAGCCTGCATGATTTTTCACGCAGGCTGCAGAGCCGAAGGTGATAACCGGATTGCTTGTGAAGCAATCAGGTTTTTATCATAGGCTCCTATGAGGAGCGTTTCCTGATCCGGTTTTGAGCTTTTTAAAAGCTCAAAACCGGATTGGTTTTAAAAAAAAATCCGGATGTGTGACCCTAGCCTTAGTAACCACATAATTATGCTGCCTATTTTGCATGTCATGGAGGTAAGGATCCTGTCAGTGATTTTTGCTCTCTCGTCTAGGAATCAGGGAAGTGGAGAGGTAGTGGCACAGGGCAAGAAATGTTGCATACAGCATTATGCCTCCCACATAATGATAGACTCTCCTACCCCCAAACAGTATAATATACTCTAAAATCCCTACACACTATGAAGCTCTTAAGGCCCGTTACACCTTTCAGCATCGGCTGCGATGTCGGAAGCAATGCCGCGGGTGCGCGCTCGCTCCTACATCGCAGCCTAGCTGTCACACAGCAAGATGATGCCAGTGACGGCCCTGTGATGTTGGCGCAGCGATCACTCACTGGGCTGGCATCAACCAAGCGAGCGATCCTCTGCAATGCAGCGAATAGGCTGGATCGGCTGTGACCTCGCTACTGCGGTGTCACACCGAACAATGCCGCAGGTTGCTTAAGCTGAAGTTGACAGGTTTTCCTGCATGCAGGAAAACCTGTCAACTCCGACTTGAACAACTATCATTGTTGAATCGTGCGTTTACACTCTACGATGCTACAATGATGTTGTTTCAACATGTTCCTGACGTCACTTTTGAACGATGTCAGAAACGATGTTGAAAGGTGTATCGGGCCTTAAGAGCCCTTAAACAACAAGCTGGTCTCTACAACCCCACCTACAGTATGATTAACTCCATTGCCATCCCTTATGCAATGTGATAAACCCAACAGCTTGGCAAGCAGTATAATGGATCCCACAACCCCTCACACATACACACAGTATGATGGATGATACAGCCCTCCACACAGTATGATGGACTCCACAGCACTATGTGAGTGAGCCTACGAGAAACCTTGCCACGCTGTTAGCTATGATAATGCTGCAAATTCATTTGAAAATTTGGCATAGGCAATTACACAACTTGCATTTCTTTAAGGTAAGCCCTAATTTTGTCCTTTCTCTGGCAGACACCCTGAATTCTAATCCCATGGATTTTTGGCTCAACAGATTGGAAGAGTTGCAAAAAGTTGTCCAGTTTGCTATTGGTGTGTTGTCATCTCCATACTCCTGCTTATTATCAGAAATTGGATTCATCATGGCCGAAGGGTGACTTTGTCATACCCAAGCATATAAGGTTTTTACCACAGGCATTAAAATCTGTAAAATTTGTCAAAATTAATCAGAAATGGATACGTGATGAATTTAATTCTCCTATGGCTGATACCAATGATTAAATTAGCCATACCATCTGCCTGCCTAGTGTGCATTTTCTGTCTTCTACAGAAATATGCTGCTGCAATTGCTTATCACCCACCCTCATCTGTGACTCTATTTGCTGTCCAACATGTGTTCTACATTGTAATACTGCTGATGCCAAGAGTGCCATTACTAGCCATACATTGCCAGACATCTACTTACCTGCTGCACCTTATTTTTTTACTGTGTGGCTTTTTTCGCTGGCAGTGCCACTTCACAGTCAAGCCAGCCACACATCTCCCGGCTGCCCAGTGTATTTTATAGCTATTTCAGCCTGCTGCTATGAAACAGAAACATACTCTTTTAAGTGTACACCAACATTAAAGATCTCAAAAACAGTGCTAAATTTTTTAAAGACTTTTTTTTGCAAGCTATTGCTTTATCACTTTGAGACAAACTAGTTTCTTCCTGTTCTCTAAAAAAGGAATAATTTTTTGAACAGTTTGATTAAAAAAAAACCTTTGTAATTGTTTAATGATTTATGGATAGCAAACTTTTTGAGGGTCCCCCAATAAAGGGGTACATTTTTCATTCCGAGTTGGGAAGCCATAACTTCTTCATATTCAAAATTGTTCACTATTTCCTGTTTCCTGAGCAAAAGAATAATTGTTATTTTTAGAATGCAAAACTCTAAAAAGCTATGGCCGGGTTCATACTTGGCGAGTACTTGTCACGTATTTGTGCAGTGGCACTTTTTTGCGTTTTCAGCGTTGCACTTCACTTTATTTACACTAGCACTCGAGCTTTGCGTAAACGTGGGAAAATGCGACAAATAGTCCACATGTGAAAATAACCTATGAGCCTTGATACTATGTAACAGGGATAGGTTTTTGCACCACCTCATGTGAAAAGTCACATTCCATTAAGTTTATTCTGTATATAAACACCACTAAGGTAAACTTCTGCCCCCAAAAAGGGCCAAATATTGGACTATTTATTTGCAATTTTAGCATAAAAAGTCCTAAACTGAAGTACAGTTGTATGAGAAGCAGCTTACCATCTGTTTTCCTCTAGCCAGATGGTTTGAAACCACTTGGACATAATTAAAATTGTGAAACAATTTACAGAAAATGACACAAATTCAAAATACATCATAGAAAAAAAGAGTACCTTACTTACGAACACAAAATTGTAATGCGAAAGCATTACAGGATGCAGACTCCTAAATTAAGGTGAGGGCAGCACCGGTGCAGAATACTGATGAAACAACCACTTATAAATCTATCATTTATTGAGGTTGTGGTTGCCTTGTATTACACTGGGGAACAATTTGAAAAATGTTTCTGTTGAGTTAGGTTTTTGAGCTGATTTATACTAAAATTGTCATGCTGATTCCAAAAATGTAGTCAGGTTTTTTCTAGCACGTCAAGTTTTTCCTCCACAACTTACCTGCCAGAGAAGCACAATTACACTGATATCTGTAATAAGACTTGTTATCTGATTACAATTCGACTCATATAGAGCTACGTGGCAACTTGTAAGAGTAGTCACAAGTGAGACAGTGTGGTGAGAGGTGTGTGCAGCTCCCAATACGTCATAATTATCAATATCTTGAAAAAAAACACTTTTAAGGTACAGTAGTTTACATATTTTTGAGAAGACAAAAATCCTATAGTTCAAAAACTTGACGTGATAGAGAAAAACTGAGATCATTTCTGGATTCAGCATCCAAAAATTGATTAAGAACAGTTGTCTGACCTAACTCCTAAAAAATTGTGTTCCTCAGTGTTATCAATGCACACAAAAGAGGTTTCCATAGGGCTTCAGTCCAGTGAGTGATCCTCTATGTCTGGCTAAGGGTGCGTTCACACGCTGCATATTTGCTGCGTATTTTTACTCAAGTGCTCTTGCAGTTTTTGTAGCCAAAACCAGGAGTGGTTGATTAAAACCAGCAGTGGGTGATTAAACACAGAAGTGGAGCACTTGTTTCTATTAGACTTTTCCTCTGATTGTTCCACTCCTGGTTTTGGCTACAAAAATTGCAACAGCACTCGTGTAAAGATACACAGCACATACACAGAGTGTGAACGCACCCTTAAAGGAATCCTGTCACCTCCAAAATGCTAGCAAAACATGTCCCTGCAGTATCCTATCACTAATCTCACACTTCTTTTGTCTCCTAAAAGCATCCCGTGAAAGTGCATAAAAACGTTTTAATACTCACTCATTAGTGATTATAATTAGCAGGGGTTATATTCTTTAGTCACCAGAGCATGGTGTTTTGCAGCCTCCAGAATCCACCCTCTCTCTGTCTGTGCTGCTGTGATGTGGAGTTGGAGGCAGGACTAATGATTTGCATTCTGTGAGTGATAGAGAGGGGGAGGGTAAAGCCTGCACAAGCAGAGGAACACAGATAGAGAGAGGGTGGATCCTTGAGGCTGCAAAACAGCCTGCCCTGGTGACTAAAGAATATAGCCCCTGCTAATTATAATCACTAATGAGTGCGTATTAAAACGTTTTATGCACTTTCACAGGATGCTTTTAGGAGACAAAAGAAGTGTGAGATTAGTGATAGGATGCTGCAGGGACATGTTTACTAGCTTAGGATGCATTCTGGAGGGGACAGGATCCCTTTAAAGACAATTGATGATTCCCATACTTTTAAATGAGATGGGCTGCCCAGCATTAAATAGGTGTACACCACAGGATAGACATTATAATTTACCAAGCCAATACAAAGTGTGTGCTCTCATCTGCAGATCTTTTTTCGCCATGGATCTCAGCAAGAAAAGTAGCAGAGTGCCATGCAAGAGTCATGCGTTTTGACATCCATGTGACATACCAGTGTGCATTTTTCCCTGCACCTTGAATCCGTATGTCATACATATGTCATAAGTACGACATGCATTTTTAACATAGTCTTTCTTATGCTGTTAAAATTTAGACTAGATAGATATATAGATAGATAGATAGATAGATAGATAGATAGATAGATAGATAGATATAGCATCCAAAACCCAGGCAGCACTCCAATGGTGAATGAAAAAGGACACGTTTAATGCAGCCCCTTTTGGCGCGACGTTTCAACCCAGCAGGGTCTTTCTCAAGCACAGTATTCAATACAAAAAGTGCAGTTTATATGATGTGTTACACAATTATCCAATATAATAAAAATATTCAATACTAGTAATAAACATAAATCTAAAATCTCCATTTCCACATCACAGTACTCTCATTATAAACTGTCTTATATAGTGATGCAAGTGCAGAGACTGTCATTCATACATACTGTATATACAGTCCATAAGTTTTTAATTACTGATTACATTATTATAACTTTCACCTGTGGTCCTTAAAATCGCATCTGGGGATGTATGGAATCAACCCCTTCCATTGCTGAACAGGTGGCACCGTGGCCACCATCGCGATGTTTACTATTAATTCTCCTTGTTTCTCATCTGTCTTTGATAAGCATGTGGTTTGAATCAATGATAGATCTTAACCGTTTTTTCAGATGGATTAAATTACGGGAGTGGTTCCACAAGAGTGAGAATAGACAAACTGGTTGTCAGAGTGAGATGAGTTTTAATGATCTGAATTTGCCCAAAAAGAGTAACTTTATTCCACCTAACTGTTCTAGCCATATCACAGCCTTTATAGAAGGTGTGAATAGCGACATTGAGAAATTGAAGGCAAACGCTAAAAGTGAATTCAAAAATCCTAATCTCACGTGTGAGGAGGCAAAAGCTTTAAGGGATCTTGTCCATTACAACGGCATTGTCATAAAGAGTGCGGACAAGGGTGGCGCTGTCGTTGCCATGGACAGGGATACATACATAAAGGAGCTAACAGGACAAGTATTGGATACAGAAGTCTATACAAAATTATCAATGGATCCCAAATTTGCTATCCAACGGGAGTTAAGCAGAATGTTGGAGGTGGCATCTAGTGATGGGCGAATCCTAAATTACTCGGAATCGCTTGACTCTAGCGAGTCCGAGCCCAGGACTCGCTACTCGTTGCGAGTCTAGCGAGTCCAATGTTAATGAATGGGAAGCGAGTAATAGCGAGTAGTGTGAGATTTACAAATCGCAGA
>JARQOC010000008.1:121910814-121952908 GCA_033576535.1 Allobates femoralis
CGAGCGCAACAGTTCGGCAAAATGTGTGAATTGTGTGTAGGCAGTTCGCTTTGTATTTACGCTTGCGTTCAAGAACTGGGGTATGGACCAACCCTGAACGCTGTGATGGGGACAAGGACTTGGAGTGTTTGTGATGGTGTATGCTCTGATTGTACATTGGGACAGGTGCAGGACAGAGTCATCTTCATGTGCACTATGGCAAAAGGAGTTGCCTTGCACACAAAGCAGTCGGACGAGTGAAAAGAGTAAGTAAGCCGGGTCACTCGCAGACACGTGCTCCTTGAACACCTGGGGTTCGGGTAAAAGTCAGTTGCCTTATTGCTGCAATGTGCGCAGATCATGCTCGGTGGGGTCATGCTCGGTAGGTTTTGCTACCCCTACTTATGTGACATGGCTGGTGGTGCAAAATGGCCGTTTATGGAATTATCAGCAGATTCCTTAAAAAACAGCCAGACTCGGGAAGACATAAGAGTTGTACTGGCAACTTCCGTTGTGTTGGTGTTACGGGGAACGGTTCCCCACCTTCTGTCTGTGGCCACAACACTGCTTCTACAGTTACTAGATCATCCACCACATCGTCTTCCACTTCCGCACCCTGGTCCTCCTCCTGCCTTTCTGGCAATTGTGTCTCATTATCATCTACCTCCTGTGACACTTTCCCTCTGTCGCCTTTGCGTGATCGTGGCTGCTCAAGTATTTGGGTATCGCTACATATGATCTCCTCATGCCCCACTTCAAGTGGAGCGGGCGAGAGGCCTGCATCCATGAATGGAAAAGTGAACAGCTCTTCAGAATGTCCAAGTGTGGGATCATTTTTGTCTGGGCACTCGGTGTGGTGGGAAGAAGGAGGATCAGGGTGCGGACTATGCGGTCTAGACTCACGGCTACTGAGACTTGACCGTGTGGAAGACAGAGTGGTTGTGGTGGGGCAAACTGACTGGAAGCATTATACTCTGCTCAGGGTTTAATAGTGGTATACTGAGGTCCCCTAGAAATCTGGACAGGAACGTCTGGCGAGAAGATGTGGGTGTTTGTTGTGGCACAATTCTAGCTTGCCCACAGCCTCGGCCTCTGCATGCACCATCACCATCACGTCCAGTTTCTTGTCCATTGCCATCGGCCTTGCACATTTTAAATGGTGTTCTATATGGGTTTTAAAAGTGTGCTATATACCCTGCCTGTATACAGCTAAATTGATCCGAAAAAAGACTGTTATTTGGATGGCTAGATAGATATTAGAAGCCTGTACACAAGCCCCAGATGTGCTGACTGATATTGTCACGCTTGGTAGGTAAGGGAATCAGGTAACAGGTAGATGTAACGGGCAAAGGGATCAGCAGGAGATAATCTGACCTTAACCCTGGAGATCCCAAGCTCACCCTGCTCTCGGAGGTACCTCTGATGGTGAGGAGGTCTTAGTCTCTGCCCTATTCCCTGGCTCCTCAATAGCCATAGGCTGAGGGCCCCTATCTCCACCCATGGATCCGGGATCACAGCTACTCCGAAGGAAAGACTTCAGCCCAGCAGCTATGCAACTGCACAGCACCAATACCTAGAGCAAATAACTCTATCAACAGCATTTGACAGAGGAGAGGGAATGCTATTTAAAGCCAGGGGGAGGGGATTCCAGGTAAGTCACACTTCAACCACTCAACCAGCAGCTGAACATAATAGTATGCTATATACCCCTTCTGCCTGTATATAGCTAAATTAATCCTTAGTAAGACTGTTGTTTTGATGGATAGATAGATATTAGAAGCCTGTACACCAACCCCAGGTGTGCTGACTGGTATAAAGCCGTTTGTGGTAGACCAAAGTGTGCTATATACCCTGCCTGTCTGCTTGTGAACAGCTAGATTAGTCCTCAAAAGGACTGTTGTTTAGATGGATTTTTTTATCCCAAGACCTACACTACCTAAAAGATCCTAAATCTGTCCCTCACTCCGCTGCACCTCTCCCTACACTAGCTGACAATGTGAAGCAGAGTGACGTGCACAGAGTGGTCAGGTCTTATATAAACCTTATGATGCTGTGTGGACAGACAATCACTGTAATGCCACAACCAACATGGTTGTGGCATTACAGTGTGTGGTAGCCCATCCCTGCATGTGAGCTGGCTCTGTAAAGAGTGCCAACATGCAGGGAGGTGGACGTGAGCATGAGCCCGAGCATCTCGCTGGTACTAGGTGCCTGCCGAGCATCGCGAGTACTGAGATGCTTGCGCAAGTACCGAGTACCGTCGAGCATACTCGCCCATCACTAGTGACAACATCACATAGGATTGTGGAGAGTATGTTGGAGTAATAAATATTGAGTTAAGATTTTCTTTTGCCAGCCAAGGTAAAACTAGGCAGTTGAGGGTGGCAGCCTTCATATGTCAGCTTTAACTGTGCTGGGACTGAAAAATACAGCATAACCCCACACATTTTTTTCAACTTATTTAACACACTATAACAGCAGTACTGCTAATGTATATGGCAACCAAGCACAGACACCGTACAGATTGTGCAAATACAGTCTGATTGCAACAGCCAATCACTTATTTTTTTGCTCTCACAGAGAATGAGCATCTTTAATTGGCTGTTGCCAGACAGTGCAGTGAGTATGTATGAAGGTTAGTGAACGGCACCAGGAGCAAGCATCAGTTGACTGAGAAACTCGATCTAGCTAGCCTATCAGCTATCCAACCTATTTGTCTATCTAATCTATATAGCTATCTAGTTACCAAAACATTTAGGCAGCACTCCAGTTGAAAAAATGCAAACATTTAATCAGCCCATATGGCAGAGTATTGTTTTGGTGGGAACAGTTGAACCCCAACACCCTCACACCCCACACAACCCACATACCAGTAGAGGGCAGCACCAAAGCCGGAGCCTGGAACTCTAGGCAAGCAAGGGGTGGTGGGTTTAGAGACAGTGGGTGGGCCAACGTGACAGAGGGTAGATATAGAGAAGGGGGAGGAGAAACGAGTTAGTAGGCCAGTGTAGGCTGAGCAGCAAAGACAGAAGCACATGTCCTGGAAGAGTGGGGTGGAAGGAGCACAGAATCTGGAGAGCCAGTGCGAGCCACAGAGAGAAAGCACGTCCGGAGCCAGCACCCCAGGAGTGTGAGGGACGAGAGGACCAGTGACACTGGGTCCTAGAACCACGGCTGAGACAGCAGACTGCAGGCGGAGTAGCCCTCCTATTGAACCCAAAGACACGGTTAGAAGGAGCCTGGTAGAGCCTCACCCAGGAGGAGTATTGGAGGCTAGGCTGACAGTAGAGTGTCGGCTCTAAAGGGGACTGTTGCTTCATCCAGTATCCCCAGACAACCGACGGGGGACTCTAGCTACACGTTAGGGTTCCCACCCCAAAGGACAGGCAGCTCAGTGACAACCCGGAGGACCCATAGGGGCCCGAGTCACCGCCATACTGTCCGGAGACACACAACAAAGTGAGAGAGAATCAGAGCCTGGAAAGGACAGAGAACGAGTGAGGGGTCATAGAAAGGAGCAACCTGGCTGCAGGGAGTAAAGGAACCCGGAGGGGAGAGTTATGCCCGTGTAAAGACTGTAAACTGTGACTGTGAACTGGAACTGTAACTGAACTGAGAAGGTTAAGAAGTAAACACGGTGAACCCTGACCCCGACTCCCTTGCATGTTTCAGCCTGCACATGATTCCCTTCAAACAGGTCTGCAGAAAATCACAGCCTGGAGAGTAAGTGCACTGCAGTAAGTGCACTGCACCCAGCATCAGCCAGCATCATACCCTACACTATAGACTTTATCATCACTGCCCCGGGGAACCCAGTTCTGCCCACCGAGAACTATTCCATCTTAGCTGCCATTACATCATCCCCGGAGGTTCTGCGGCAGCGGTGGTCCCCATTACTGACCACAAACCGTGTGTGGCGTCAGGACTGACATTATCCCCTGTAAATATTCCCTTTTCACTGTCTGGCCAGGGACACGGTCCGGACCAGGACCACCCGTGACATCCCCAGTAGCAGACCCGGACCGGTACCGAGTACCCCGTCCCAATGGGCTCGACATATGTAAAAAAGCAGAAATAGGAATCCACACAAACTTCTCCAAGATAAGGGTGCAATACTTCCTGTAAATGCAGTGTTCATCTGCATAGCAATATAGAATCCAAAAACCAGGCAGAACTCCAATGGTGAATGAAAAAGGACACGTTTAATGCAGCCCCTTTTGGCGCGACGTTTCAATCCAGCAGGGTCTTTCTCAAGCACAGTGTTCAATACAAAAAGTGCGGTTTATATGATGTGTTACACAATTACAGTATCCAATATAATAAAAATATTTAATAACTAGATTAAGGCCCGATCGCATCGGGAGGGTTGGATTGCGCCACATTCAAGATGGCATCCGGAAAGTCTCGCTAGACTTCCAAATCGCCATCTTGGATGTGGTGCGATCCAACATGGCGGGCGGGAAGTATCACAAGACTTCCTGGCCACCATCTTGGATCTCGCGAGATCCAACATGGCGGGCGGGTAGTCTCGCGAAAAATCATCGTCGAGGATGGATGTCCCAGACGGGACAGATCCAACAAAAAAAGAAAAAGACGTGATGTCGGTGGAGAAGATCAGATGTCGTCGTCGGCGTGCAGGAGACGATGGGATGTCGGCGGCATGTTAGCGGACGGGTGTCGGTGAGTATAGATGTCGGCGTGAGAGTACAAGGGGGTATGAGTGTGGGGGTATGAGTGTGAGACTATACAGACAGGGGGGGGGGTGTATGTGAAGTGGCCAGGGGATCGCGTGTGTGGGGAGGTGCAGAAAGGAGGGGGGTGTGGTGAGGAGTGTGATGGTGTGTCAGTGGAGATTGTGAGGCACAGCAGAGGCCTCTGATGGCCCCGCTACCGCCAAAGGTCGGCCATCTTGAATCACTCGCGACGGGTATACAGGCAGCTTCTGTCACGGATGTGACGTAGCAATACCGTTACATAGTGACGGAAGTTGCCTTAGGCCTTTTATTATAATAGATGCCTACAGCAGTACAAGTGTTCAGCAGTGTCAGTGTGCGGCAGTGTCAGTGTCCGATGGTTTCGGTGTGCAGCGGTGTCGGTGTGCAGCAGTGCCCCCCCAGTGCTCTCTTTCTGCCCCCTGTCTCTGCCACCCAGTGCTCTCTTTCTGATCTCTGTCTCTGCCCCCAGTGCTCTCTTTCTGCCCCCTCCCTCTGCCACCCAGTTCTCTCTTTCTGACCCCTGTCTCTGGCCCCCAGTGTTCTCTTTCTGCCCCCTGTCTCTACCCTCCAGTGTTCTCTTTTTTGGTCTCCCCCTGTCCTTTCTCTGGCCCCTGTCTCTCTGCCCCTCAGTGTTTCTCTTTCTGCCCCCTGTCTTTGCCCCCCAGTGTTCTCTTTTCTGGTCCCCCTCGTCCTTTCTCTGGCCCCACTCTCTCTGCCCCCCAGTGCTCTCATTCTCTCCCTTGTCTCTGCCCCCCAGAAGTAAAATTTCAAAAAGCGCGCCATTCAAAATGGCGTCCTGGATCTCACGAGAGTTTCAGGACGCAATTGAGAAATGGAAAAAGGAAAGTGGCGCCGGTAACTATCGTGAGATTTGTCGAACGCCATATTGGTTATGGCGAGAACCAAGATGGCATTCGGAAAGTCTCGCGAGAGTTGCGGATATCGCAAGACTTCCCGGACGCCATATTGGTTATAGCGAGAACCATGATGGCGTCCGGAAAGTCTTGCAAGAGTTGTGGATATCGCGAGACTTCCCTAACGCCATCTTGGACGCTGGATGTCGCCGGAGAGGATGGATGGACTGCGACGAACACCATCCGATGGAGGCAGCGGGGGCGGCAGCGTGGAAGAGGAGGGGCTCCGATGGCGGGGCGGTAGGTATAGATGGCGGCATGAGTGTAGATGAGGGTATGATTGCTGGCGAGAGAGGGGGGTTGTATGTGAAGCGGGGGAGTTGCTGAATGAAGTGGGGGGGGAATGTGTGTGATGAGGAGTGTGATGAAGTGGGGGGGAAGGTGTGACAGATTGTGGGGCGCAGCAGAGGCTTCCAGTGGCGTGTGGTGGGCTTTGAAAGCCCCGCTACCGCCAAAGGTCGGCCATCTTGGATCACCCACGACGGGTGTACAGCCAACTTCTCTCACGGATGTGACGTAGCGATACCGTTACATAGTGACGGAAGTTGGTTTAGGGCTTTTATTATAATAGATAGAATACATACAGCAGTAACGGTGTGCAGCAGTGCCAGTGTGCAGCGGTGCCGGAGTCCAGAAGGAGTCAGCAGGCGGTGCGGTCAGGAGGGGGCCGGGGGACAGTGGCCGAGTGAGGGCAGGAGGGGGCCGGGGAACAGCGGGCAGAAGGGTCTGGGCCAGCACCAACCTTTCCAGCGTTCCCATTTTTCTTTGGGGATCTCACTGCAGCGTTAGCGGATCATGAATTCACGACCTGGAGGGGTGGAGGATGAGCTTCCTGTTGTATCACTTGCCTCGTCTTGGTGCTTGCTGCCAGCAGGTGCGTCACAGCGTATTCAATCAAATAAAGAAGAAATGGAGCCGCACTCAAGGCTTCTGGCAGTGGATATTTATTCAGTCTTCATACGACAGGTTGTGCACAGCGGGTGGGAGGACGGGGGGTACTACGTCGTTTCGCGCCCTGTCTTGGCGCTTCAGCAAGTACAATCCTCAGAGTGCCTTGTTTCTAAGCTGTGCACAACCTGTCGTATGAAGACTGAATAAATATCTACTGCCAGAAGCCTTGAGTGCGGCTCCATTTCTTCTTTATTTGATTAAAACCAAGATAGCGGTCGGGAACTCTCGCGAGATTTTTCGGCCGCCATCTTGATTTCGCTGTGTATAGGGCGGCGACATGCAAGATGGGCGGGCGGAGCGGCGAGAGGTGAGAGGCAAGATGCAGGAAGACGGAGGCGGAGTAGAGAAGAGGATAGCTGCGATCGGGTGTGCTGATGGGTGGTAAGTATAATGTCAGCATGGAGGGGCAGAGCAGCAGCTTATAATTGGTAGTGGGCAGTGAAAGTCCCCACTACCGACAAAGCGGCGGCCATATTGGTTAGAGTTAAACGTAGCTTCTAAGCCAGCTTCTGTCAGATGTGACGTCATAAACGTTACATAGTGACAGAAGCTGGCTTAGGGGAATTATTATATAGGATAGTAATAAAAGATATACGGTATATAAAATCTCCATTTCCACATCCTAGAACTCTCATTATAAAGTGTCTTATATAGTGCTGTAAGTGCAGTTACTATAATTCATACATACTGTATATACAGTCCATACGTTCTTAATTATTGATTACATTATTATAACTTTCACCTGTGGTCCTTAAAATCGCATCTGAGGACGTATGGAATCAACCCCTTCCATTCCTGAACAGGTTTCACCACGGCCGCCATTGCGCCGCTCCCCGGCGTCTTCCGCATTCTCCAGCGCATGCCCGGACTTTCGGGTTCCATAGCGCATGCCCAGGCGTCGCATCATATCCGACATCAGTATATGCGTTCAGGTGACTTGCTGACGCTGACTCCGCCATCTTGGCACCTGGCAGGTCGCTATAATCTGCCCAAAACTGCTAAATTGTGCTGTCAACAAAATTTATTCCACAAAATTATTACTCCGTCATATTATTAAATTATACTATTAGGGGTAAAGGGCCTGACATTCATTGGAGGTATGATAGTCACCCAGAGATAACCCCAGTGATACCCATTCGGGCACACTGAGGCCATCAGTCGGTATCGGTTGAAAAGCAATGACCAAAGATCACCGGTCCAAACCCCCACCCACATCCACTAGGGACCAACTGCCTCCACTCCACACCACACAAACATACCAGGTCCATATAACCCCATATTAGAGCAGTAAATACGAAAATACATAGAGGTGCATGAAAAAGGAGCCCAGTTTTATTTTGTATTTATAACAAAAATTAGATAAGTTAAAGATCAAATGCTACCACCAAAGTCAGCACTCTGTTCATGGAAGGGGTTCAACCACACGTCCCTCCTGCGAAAACAAACAACACAACAACACATTAAAATCATAGTGGAAACATCATGTTATGCGCAATATATGCAAGTAAACCGATTTTACTATATATACCGTACATATTAATTATAGACTCAAAGTTATATCGTATACATCACTCAATAAAGATCATATATATGGTACGTCAACAATAATCCAAACTACACATTCCATACATACTATGATATTAAATACATAGCATACGTATGGAAGATTAAATCAAGGGTCTTGTGACATTCATATGACATAATTTCAATTATTGAGAAAACACCCAGATTAACATATTAAGATCTACGTTCAGAAATCTAAAATACAGTATGAATTTTAAAATCTGCATTTAGACCATTAGGTCTCAAAGTATTTAACATGTAGATCCACCTTAATTCTTTTTTCTTGAGAAGGGCTTCTCTGTTACCTCCTCTTCTCAATGGGGGCACATGACCTATGATCCTAAATTTGGTCTCCGTATCTATATGCCCCTTCTCCACACAGTATTTTGATACTGAAAGATACATACGTTTTTTCCGGATCGAGTATGTGTGTTGACTTAACCTCGTCTTGAAGTCACATGTCGTCTCCCCCACATAGTAGAGATGACACGGACATTCAAGGAGGTAAATGATGTAATCTGACTCACAAGTG
Source organism: Allobates femoralis (assembly GCA_033576535.1). NCBI lineage: Eukaryota > Metazoa > Chordata > Amphibia > Anura > Aromobatidae > Allobates > Allobates femoralis. The sequence goes on from JARQOC010000008.1 coordinate 121,919,469, forward strand.
AGAAAATAATTAATCTTGTATAGACGCTGTGTCTTATTATCTACAAAACACGATCCTTTTATCATGGATGTACAATTAATACAATTTAAGCATGGAAAGCAGCCTTTTCTGTTAACTCCTGTTAGGGAAACCTGTTTACTCTTACTCAAAGGACCAGGGTCAGATCGTAACACTTTGTCCTTCAAATTCCTAGCACAACGATAGGAGAAGAGAGGGGGCTCGGCAAATTCTTCAATCTCTGACAGAGCATTAGAGAGAGTTGTCCAGTGATATTTAATGATTTTAGCAATATCACTACTCTCCTGACAAAATTTAGATACAAATGGGATTCTCTTAGGCCGGCTTCAGACTGCGTGTCTGATCCGATCCGTAGCTGTCCGCTTGAGGCAGACAGCCGCGGACCGGATCAGCACACAGGACTGGGGGCTATTATGCCCTCGGATCCTGTGTGCAGCCGCACGCAGCTGAACCAGCTGACAGGTCAGGACCGCGGCGCCCGCGGTCCTCACCTATTAGCATCGGGAGTTGCGTGCGGCTGCACACAGGATCGGAGGGCATAATAGCCCCCCGTCCTGTGTGCTGATCCGGTCCGCGGCTGTCTGCCTCAAGCGGACAGCTACGGATCGGATCAGACACGCAGTCTGAAGCCGGCCTTAGTTCCAGTTCTCAATTAAGGAGTAAATAAATCATTCTGTTTCATCTCACTCAACTTCTTCTGTTGCTCAATCAGTATTCTATTAGGGTATCCTCTACTTTTAAATTTATCGGTCATCTCATCTAAAGTGGTTCCCACGTGTTCTCCATCACTCTCTACTCTTTTTGCTCTTAAAAATTGTCCATAGGAAATAGCATCAATCGTTTGCTATGGATTTTGACTAGAATATAACAATACGTTATTTCTGTCAGTTTTCTTAACATGTAACTGGTGGTCAGAGTGTTATTCCTTTTCTCAACCCTAACATCCAAAAATTGTACTTTTGTACGTGACTAAGTTAGGGTAAATTTAATTGCAGGATTAATGCCACTGAGAAAATCCAGGAATGCTTTCAATTCTATCTCAGTGTTGGTCCCAATGAGGAAGATGTCATCTCTGTAACGCCACCATCCCTTTACATATGTGAAGTGGTGGGAAATAGAGACAACATCCTCCTCTAGGACCCCCATGGCAATATTAGCATATGCGGGAGCCATATTGGCTCCCATTGCTGTTCCACGTTGTTGCTCATAAAAGCTATTTCCAAAGAGGAAGTAATTCCTTCTTAACACCAAATTTAGGGTCTTAGCACCACTAGAGTAGTTCAATTTCTCTAATTTTTTCTTTACACAGTTGATGCCATATTCATGTTCTATTGACGTGTACAAACTGACTACATCAAAAGAAGCCAACAACCAATCATTTTCCCATTGTAGATTAGATATTTTAATAAGAAAATCTGTTGTGTCTTTTACATAAGACCAAAATCCAACAGCTATAGGGTTGAAAATCCTATCCAGAAACACTCCAATGTGGCTCAGCACTGAATCTGTGCCTGCCACAATAGGGCGTCCTGGAGGATTCTCAAATGACTTATGAATTTTGGGCAGAGTATAGATAATAGGAGTAATAGGAAAATCCACAATCAAAAAATCAAAAATACTTTGCTCTATTAGTTTCATACTCGATGCCACCTCCAACATTCTGCTTAACTCCCGTTGGATAGCAAATTTGGGATCCATTGATAATTTTGTATAGACTTCTGCATCCAATACTTGTCCTGTTAGCTCCTTTATGTATGTATCCCTGTCTATGGCAACGACAGCGCCACCCTTGTCCGCACTCTTTATGACAATGCCGTTGTAATGGACAAGATCCCTCATGGTACCTTTACACGCCGCGACGGCAGGCTGGATACATCCCGCTACTTCACGTGCACGAGCACACTCAAACGGTTACAAACGGTCAACGCATCACCTTTACACGCCACGACAAGATGCGCTACGCCACGCTACATCTATAGCTAGCTACATCGCCGGGTGTCTCAAGTAGCCAGCTGTAGCTCATTTACACACCGCTATAACCAGCTACTATGGGCGTACCTGGTGCAGCAGGGACAGCACATAGGCGTGCTACAATTGTGGATTACGAGACGTCCGTACGATGATAGGACAAAGCAATAATACCATGATTGGCCAGGCATCGCAGGAGGCTGATTAATACTTGACGCTCGAGCAATTGTGTAGTGTAACTCGTCAGCTCCTTAAATATGCCGCCCTGTGCGCCGACAACCAATCACAACGCACCATCTTCCACCAATGATCGCACATGGGGCGCGGTAACACGGAGCCAGGGTCACGCCTTAGCTACATCGCAGGCTGTCCCGAGTTCCCTTCCGTTGCTTCTTTACACGCCGATACAGCTCGCTACCATCGGCGTTGTAGCCATCAGTTTTCGAGCAGACCTAGGAAACAGATGTATCTGTTGCCGGCTGTATCGTCACGTCTTCAGACGCCGCTACGACGGGCTACATTGGCGCTACAAGCTACATTTGTAGCCTGTAGCGGGATGTATCCAGCATGCCGTCGCGGCGTGTAAAGGTACCATTATAAGCTTTTGCCTCCTCACACGTCAGATTAGGGTTTTTGAATTCACTCTTAGCGTTTCCCTTCAATTTCTCAATGTCGCTATTCACACCTTCTATAAAGGCCGTGATATGGCTAGAACAGTTAGGTGGAATAAAGTTACTCTTTTTAGGCAAATTCAGATCATTAAAACTCATCTCACTCTGACAACCAGTTTGTCTATTCTCACTCTTGTGGAACCACTCCCGTAATTTAATCCATCTGAAAAAACGGTTAAGATCTATCATTGATTCAAACCACATGCTTATCAAAGACAGATGAGAAACAAGGAATTAATAGTAAACATCGCGATGGTGGCCACGGTGCCACCTGTTCAGGAATGGAAGGGGTTGATTCCATACATCCCCAGATGCGATTTTAAGGACCACAGGTGAAAGTTATAATAATGTAATCAGTAATTAAAAACCTATGGACTGTATATACAGTATGTATGAATGACAGTCTCTGCACTTGCAGCACTATATAAGACAGTTTATAATGAGAGTACTATGATGTGGAAATGGAGATTTTAGATATATGTTTATTACTAGTATTGAATATTTTTATTATATTGGCTAATTGTGTAACACAGCATATAAATAGCACTTTTTATATTGAACACTGTGCTTGAGAAAGACCCTGCTGGGTTGAAACGTCGCGCCAAAAGGGGCTGCATTAAACGTGTCCTTTTTCATTCACCATTGGAGTGCTGCCTGGGTTTTGGATTCTATACCTATCTATCTATCTATCTATCTATCTATCTATCTATCTATCTATCTATCTATCTATCTATTCTAAATTTTAACAGCATAAGAAAGACTATGTTAAAAATGCATGTCGTACTTATGACATGTGTATGACATACGGATTCAAGGTGCAGGGAAAAATGCACACTGGTATGTCACATGGATGTCAAAACGCATGACTCTTGCATGGCACTCTGCTACTTTTCTTGCTGAGATCCATGGCGAAAAAAGATCTGCAGATGAGAGCACACACTTTGTATTGGCTTGGTAAATTAAAATGTCTATCCTGTGGTGTACACCTATTTAATGCTGGGCAGCCCATCTCATTTAAAAGTATGGGCATCATCAATTGTCTTTAAAGGGATCCTGTCACCTCCAGAATGCATCCTAAGCTAGTAAAACATGTCCCTGCAGCATCCTATCACTAATCTCACACTCCTTTTGTCTCCTAAAAGCATCCTGTGAAAGTGCATAAAACGTTTTAATACTCACTCATTTGTGATTATAATTACCAGGGGCTATATTCTTTAGTCACCAGGGTGGGCTGTTTTGCAGCCTCAAGGATCCACCCTCTCTCTGTCTGTGTTCCTCTGCTTGTGCAGGCTTTACCCTCCCCCCTCTCTATCACTCACAGAATGCAAATCATTAGTCCTGCCTCCAACTCCACATCACAGCAGCACAGACAGAGAGAGGGTGGATTCTGGAGGCTGCAAAACACCATGCCCTGGTGACTAAAGAATATAACCCCAGCTAATTATAATCACAAATGAGTGAGTATTAAAACGTTTTTATGCACTTTCACAGGATGCGTTTAGGAGACAAAAGAAGTGTGAGATTAGTGATAGGATACTGCAGGGACATGTTTTGCTAGCATTTTGGAGGTGACAGGATTCCTTTAAGGGTGCGTTCACACTCTGTGTATGTGCTGTGTATCTTTACAGGAGTGCTGTTGCAATTTTTGTAGCCAAAACCAGGAGTGGAACTATCAGAGGAAAAGTCTAATAGATACAAGTGCTCCACTTCTGTATTTAATCACCCACTGCTGGTTTTAATCTGCCACTCCTGGTTTTGGCTACATAAACTGCAAGAGCACTTGCGTAAAAATACGCAGCAAATATGCAGCGTGTGAACGCACCCTTAGCCAGACATAGAGGATCACTTAGTGGACTGAAGCCCTATGGAAGCCTCTTTTGTGTGCATTGATAATACAAGGCAACCACAATCTCAATAAATGATAGATTTATAAGTGGTTGTTTCATCAGTATTCTGCACCTGTGCTGCCCTCACCTTAATTTAGGAGTCTGCATCCTGTAATGCTTTCGCATTACAATTTTGTGTTCGTAAGTAAGGTACTCTTTTTTTCTATGATGTATTTTGAATTTGTGTCATTTTCTGTAAATTGTTTCACAATTTTAATAATGTCCAAGTGGTTTCAAACCGTCTGGCTAGAGGAAAACAGATGGTAAGCTGCTTCTCATACAACTGTACTTCAGTTTAGGACTTTTTATGCTAAAATTGCAAATAAAAAGTCCAATATTTGGCCCTTTTTGGGGCAGAAGTTTACCTTAGTGGTGTTTTCACATGTGGACTATTTGTCGCATTTTCCCACATTTACACGAAGCTCGAGTGCTAGTGTAAATAAAGTGAAGTGCAACGCTGAAAACGCATTCCAGCAAAAGCTATGGCTTTTGCTGAAATGCGTTCACATGCGTGTATTCTGGCGTCTTTTTGCGGACACGCTTTCACTGCAAAGCGCGTCCACAAAAAGAATGACCATGTCAATTCTTTGCCCCTTTTTCAGCACGCTGCTCACATAGGCTATATTATAAAATGGGCTTGGGAAACACGTATCCGAAAAAAGCGCAGTGTGTGAATGCAGTTGCGTTTTTTGCGCAAAACGCGCGCAAAAAAGTGCCACTGCACAAATACGTGACAAGTACGCGCCAAGTATGAACCCGGCCATAGCTTTTTAGAGTTTTGCATTCTAAAAATAACAATTATTCTTTTACTCGGGAAACAGGAAATAGTGAACAATTTTGAATATGAAGAAGTTATGGCTTCCCAACTCGGAATGAAAAATGTACCCCTTTATTGGGGGACCCTCAAAAAGTTTGCTATCCATAAATCATTAAACAATTACAAAGTTTTTTTTTAATCAAACTGTTCAAAAAATTATTCCTTTTTTAGAGAACAGGAAGAAACTAGCTCGTCTCAAAGTGATAAAGAAATAGCTTGCAAAAAAAAGTCTTTAAAACATTTAGCACTGTTTTTGAGATCTTTAATGTTGGTGTACACTTAAAAGAGTATGTTTCTGTTTCATAGCAGCAGGCTGAAATAGCTACAAAATACACTGGGCAGCCGGGAGATGTGTGGCTGGCTTGACTGTAAAGTGGCACTGCCAGTGAAAAAAGCCACACAGTAAAAAAATAAGGTGCAGCAGGTAAGTAGATGTCTGGCAATGTATGGCTAGTAATGGCACTCTTGGCATCAGCAGTATTACGATGTAGAACACACAGGGCCGGGACGACCACTAGGCGAACCTAGGCGGTCGCCTAGGGCGCCATCTTGGGCAGGGCGCATTCCCGCCTGACCGGAGTCCGGTCACCGCCGCCCGGCCCTGGAGTTGCGGGGAGAAGCTGCGGCAGGGAGCGGTGGGCTCCGCCATGTTCTTTGTAGCTGACGCCCACTAACAGTACAGCCGGTCAATAGAGGTTGAGACCTCTACACAATGGCCGCGGTCTCCAATTAGCCGCGGCCATTTTGTTGAAGTCTCAGCTTCCACCGACCGGCTGTACTGTTAGTGGGCGCCGGCCACAAAGAACATGGCGGCGCCCACCGCTAGCTGCCGCAGGCCCGCAGCTATTCCTCGGCTCGCAGGCAGCGTCCTGCTGATGTGCGCCCTCCGGGCTCCGGCACCCCTGCTCCGCATCCACAGCTTCCCCCAATGGTAAGGTATGCTGGAGGCTGTGGGGGAGACAGGGGGGCTGTGGGGGAGACAGGGGGCTGTGGGGGAGACAGTGAGGCTGTGGGGGAGACAGTGAGGCTGTGGGTGAGACAGTGAGGCTGTGGGTGAGACAGGGGGGCTGTGGGGGAGACTGTGGGGAGACAGGGGGGCTGTGGGTGAGACAGGGGGGCTGTGGGGGAGACTGTGGGGAGACAGGGGGGCTGTGGGGGAGACAGGGGGGCTGTGGGGGAGACAGGGAGGCTGTGGGGGAGACAGGGAGGCTGTGGGGGAGACAGGGGGCTGTGGGGGAGACAGGGGGACTGTGGGGGAGACAGGGAGGCTGTGGGGGAGACTGTGGGGGAGACAGGGGGGCTGTGGGGAGACAGGGGGGCTGTGGGGGAGACAGGGAGGCTGTGGGGGAGACAGGGGGCTGTGGGGGAGACAGGGGGGCTATGAGGGAGACAGGGGGGCTGTGGGGGAGACAGGGGGGCTGTGGGGGAGACGGGGGCTGTGGGGGAGACAGGGGGGCTATGAGGGAGACAGGGGGGCTGTGGGGGAGACGGGGGGCTGTGGGGGAGACGGGGGCTGTGGGGGAGACAGGGATGCAGTCAGGATGGAGGGATGCAGTCAGGATGGAGGGAGGCTGTTGGTATGGAGTCAGGATGGAGGGATGCAGTCAGGATGGAGGGAGGCTGTTGGTATGGAGGAAGGATGGAGAGAGGCTGTCAGGATGGAATAGGCTATTGGGATAGAGGGAGGCTGTCAGGATGGAGGACCGCTGTTGGGATGGAGGAAGTATGGAGGGAGGCTGTCGGGATGGAAGGAGGGAGGCCGTCAGGATGGAGGGAGGCTGTCGGGATGGAGGAACGCTGTTGGGATGGAGGAAGTATGGAGGGAGGCGGTCAGGATGGAGGGACATTGTTGGGATGGAGAGAGGCTATCGCGATGAAGTGAGGCTGTTGGGATGGAGGAAGGATGAAGTGAGGCTGTCGGGATGGAGGGAGGCTGTCGGAATAAAGGGAAGCTGTTGGGATGTTGTCTATATGGCTGGCAGCCATCTCTATTGCGTACGGCCAGCAGTAGTCTCTATCGTGTATTCTCTATTGCGTACGGCCAGCAGTAGTCTCTATTGTGTATTCTCTATTGTGTATGGCCAGCAGCAGTTTCTATTGTGTATTCTCTATTGTATGTATAGCCAGCAGCATTCTCCATTGTGTATACGGTCCGCAGCCATCTCTATTGTGTATACAGGTAGCAGCTGTCTCTATTCTGTATTCTCTATTGTATATACAGCTATTGTGTTTAGATTTATAGAAAAGAAGTTGCAACACACAATCAGCGGTGTTTATTCACTCTTTGTGGGGTGGCGCTTCAACAGGCATATAGTCAACAGGCATATGGTGGACTATATGCCTGTTGAAGCGCCACTTGCGGTGTGAAACGGCCATCGCCTTTGAGAACCCCCCGTCCTCCCACCCGCACCATGTAAGACCACACGAAGAGGGAATAAACACCGTTGATCCTACGATGTTGCAACTTCATTTCTATAACGCTAACCGGAAGTGATGAACCGCTAACTGGAAGTGTGGACTGGGTTGTTTGAGTGCTCAGCAGGCTGAATGCCGGAGCGCTGGTGATCAGGAAAGGGGCACCCTGAAGCGATCTGCAAGCTGCAGCTCTCCAGAAACACCGTGGACAGATTGGTGCTGGCACCAAGAATCGTCAGAACCGTGACTGATACAGCTATTGTGTATTCAGCCCACAGCAGTCTCAAGTGTGTGTGTGTGTGTGTAATATATAATAGAGAGTGTAAAAAAAGGAAAAACAGCACAAAAAATAGAAAAAAGTGGACTTTATTGCCCAATGCGTGGCCACGGGGGCGCCGTTTGCCTTACCTGCCTAGGGCACCAAAATGCCTTGTCCCGCCACTGAGAACACATGTTGGACAGCAAATAGAGTCACAGATGAGGGTGGGTGATAAGCAATTGCAGCAGCATATTTCTGTAGAAGACAGAAAATGCACACTAAGGCAGGCAGATGGTATGGCTAATTTAATCATTGGTATCAGCCATAGGAGAATTAAATTCATCACGTATCCATATCTGATTAATTTTGACAAATTTTACAGATTTTAATGCCTGTGGTAATAACCTTATATGCTTGGGTATGACAAAAGTCACCCATCGGCCATGATGAATCCAATTTCTGATAATAAGCAGGAGTATGGAGATGACAACACACCAATAGCAAACTGGACAACTTTTTGCAACTCTTCCAATCTGTTGAGCCAAAAGTCCATGGGATTAGAATTCAGGGTGTCTGCCAGATAAAGGACAAAATTAGGGCTTACCTTAAAGAAAGACAAGTTGTGTAATTGCCTATGCCAAATTTTCAAATGGATTTGCAGCATTATCATAGCTAACAGCGTGGCAAGGTTTCTCGTAGGCTCACTCACATAGTGCTGTGGAGTCCATCATACTATGTGGAGGGCTGTATCATCCATCATACTGTGTGCATGTGTGAGGGGTTGTGGGATCCATTATACTGCTTGCCAAGCTGTTGGGTTTATCACATTGCATAAGGGATGGCAATGGAGTTAATCATACTGTAGGTGGGGTTGTAGAGACCAGCTTGTTGTTTAAGGGCTCTTAAGGCCCGGTTACACCTTTCAACATCGTTTCTGACATCGTTCAAAAGTGACGTCAGGAACGATGTTGAAACGACATCATTGTAGCGTCGTAGAGTGTAAACGAACGATTCAACAACGATAGTTGTTCAAGTCGGAGTTTACAGGTTTTCCTGCATGCAGGAATACCTGTCAACTTCAACTTAAGCAACCTGCGGCATTGTTCGGTGTGACACCGCAATAGCGATGTCACAGCCGATCCAGCCTATTCGCTGCATTACAGAGGATTGCTCGCTTGGTTGATGCCAGCCCAGTGAGTGATCGCTGCGCCAACATCACATGGCCGTCACTGGCATTATCTTGCTGTGTGACAGCTAGGCTGCGATGTAGGAGCGAGCGAGCACCCGCGGCATCGCTTCCGACATCGCAGCCGATGCTGAAAGGTGTAACGGGCCTTAAGAGCTTCATAGTGTGTAGGGATTTTAGAGTATATTATACTGTTTGGGGGGTAGGAGAGTCTATCATTATGTGGGAGGCATAATGCTATATGCAACATTTTTTGCCCTGTGCCACTACCTCTCCACTTCCCTGATTCCTAGACGAGAGAGCAAAAATCACTGACAGGACCCTTATCTCCATGACATGCAGAATAGGCAGCATAATTATGTGGTTACTAAGGCTAGGGTCACACATCTGGATTTTTTTTTAAAACCGATCCGGTTTTGAGCTTTTAAAAAGCTCAAAACCGGATCAGGAAACGCTCCTCATAGGAGCCTATGATAAAAACCGGATTGCTTCACAAGCAATCCTGTTTCCATCTCAGACTCTGCAGCCTGCGTGAAAAATCATGCAGGCTGCAGTTTTTGGAACAGTTGTAGCATCCGCAAGGCGGGAACCGGATTGCTCAGGATGTGTAATCCTGAGCAATGCGGTTCTCGCATATACTTTGCTTATCCCGGCTGCCGCCGGGATAAGCAAAGTGTTCCGTGTTTATGTAAACTTTTAATTTTATTAAAAAATGTTTCTATAATGTCTCTAGGGGGTGTCCACTCCCCCTAGAGACCTTCCACCCACTCAGGTGGGCATATAATGCTTGAATCAGTTATGTATAGCAGCTGACTCCTGTCAGCTGCTGTACAGTTTTATCAATGAAAGCGACAGGCTCCTCTGAGAGTCGCGGTCATACTATAGCTATTGCTATAGTATGTGCGCTGTCCGATGTCCTGAAGCCTTATACAGTAAGATCTATAGGCAGCGCTGCCCATAGATCTACTGTAAATGGCTTCAGGACCTCGGACAGTGCGCATACAATAGCAATAGCTATAGTATGCGCGCTGCTCTGAGGAGCCCGGCGCCTTCATTGATAAACCTGTAAAGCAGCTGACAGGAGTCAGCTGCTGTACATAACTGATTCAAGCATTATATGACAACATGAGTGGGTGGAAGGTCTCTAGAGGGAGTGGGCACCCCCTAGAGACATTATAAAAACATTTATTAATAAAATTAAAAGTTTACACACTGCACAGAACACTTTTCTCATCCCTGCGGCAACACATCCTGAGCAATCCAGTTACCGGATTGCGGCTTCAGCAATACGGTTCTCGGATTGCTGGTTATGTGAAGCCAATTGCGTTCACCGCATCCAGATCTGGATGCGGTGAACGCAATCCTATATTTAAGTGTGACCCTAGCCTAAGTCAGATTGCTAAACTGGTAATCAAAAATGAAAATGTGATCTTTCCTTAAAAGATTTTGGATCAAAAAAATAACATCATCAGTCTGTACAGATAAGATTGGGTCATGTAAACCTTGGTAGATACACTATCCCAAAATGAAGCACTTATAGCAGGCCCCTTTTTATGAGTGACAGGTACAGGTCTATTACTGGGCTATTAAATAGAGATGTGCAAAAAAAAATAAAAAAATAGCAACATGCAAACTTGGTAATGTAGATGCAGTAAATTTTTTAAATGCAAATGCATGATTTTCTCAATGCATATGAATTTAAATTTCTAGAATGTTAAGATTTTTTTGTGTTCTGTAAGAATTTTTTTTAAAATGGTTTGCCTGTCTCAGAAGCCAGGAAGCACGCTTTGTTGAAACACGCAAGCCTTGAAATCAGGATTTTTGTTTAGTATCTTAATAAGAATGGAGAGATAATAATATTCAATCTTCCGTCCTTGTTTGTAGTGTGAAGATTAAAAAAATACATATGGTACTGTTAGTGCACTATATTACAGATTAATCAATTCACAGTCATACTGACTATGCAGATGAAGGACTTCTTTATATTATTTGAATTTTCAGTTTATTATTTTAAGGCTTAGGCTAGGGTCACACATAAGCCTTGGAAAAATTTTTGGCATCAGTTTGTTAACTTTTTTTTTTCTAAGGCTAGGGTCACTCTTAAAAGGCACAATCCAGTAACCGCATCCATTATCGGATGCAGTTTTACCGTGTGCCTTCATACTATCTTTTGATAGTAAAATTGCAACCCTCATTCTGGATCTGGATGCATTTTAAAAAGCTGAAAACCGGATCAGGAAACGCTCCTCATAGGAGCCTATGATAAAAACCGGATTGCTTCACAAGCAATCTGGTTACCACCTCCGGCTCTGCAGCCTGCATGAAAAATCATGCAGGCTACAGTTTTCGGATCTGTTCTCTGACCCGCAATGCAGTAACCGGATTGCTCAGGATGTGTAATCCTGAGCAATGCGGTTACCGCATATACTTTGCTTATCTCGGCTGACGCCGGGATAAGCAAAGTGTTCTCTGTTTTTAAAAACTTTTAATTTTATTAATAAACATGTTTATACTGTCTCTATGGGGTGCCCACCTCCCCTAGAGACCTAGCACCCACTCAGGTGGGCATATAATGATGTTATATCTTATGTACAGCAGCCGGCTCCGGTCAGCTGCTGTACATTTTTATGAATGAAGCCGCCGGCTCCTCTGAGAGCAGCGCACATACTATAGCTATTGTAGGAATAGTATGTGCGCTGTCCGAGGTCCTGAAGGCTTATACAGTAAGATCTATGGGCAGCGCTGCTAAAATGCAGCCTGAAAAAAATGGATTTGTTATGTGAAACACTCTAAAAAACGGATTGCCATGTGTGACCCTAGCATGAGATTACCATTGTCATTTTCAATGTGCTTTGGGCACTGCAGTTAGTATATCACACTTAAATGTAGCTCTTTTCCATCTCTATTAGGAATGAACTGTGCACTCTGTCCTCTTATCCCTAGCCTGTAAAATCCTAAAATGGCATTCTTTGATTTGCTCTCATCTTTAACCTGTGAAAGATGTATACAATACTGTAAAGTGTGACAAGACAATACAGATAAGCAAAGAGGTGACAGGACAAGACAAGACAACACAGGACAAGATTAAGAACAAATAACAAATAATCAAATCAGTCTATCTGAGTTTCCCATTTGTAATTCCCCAAAGACTGGCTCTTGCTGTACCCTCCTAGAGAAGTCAATACCTTGAGACAATGGCTCAAACTTACTGGAATTCTGTATGATGTTCGGCAGGAGACGGGTAGATTTTTGTGTCTAGTTCAAGGTGAATATAAAAAGGGGAAAAAATATACATAACAGATAATAATCTCGCTGGGGCCTCCATTTGTGAAAGATGTATTAAAAACATCTAACCAGAGTAGACTGATTTGATATAAAGAGCTCTACACAGGTATGCCTGGTAATGGCTATAACTCAATTGATGACACAGACTCGGTCTTCAAATGAATAGCTCTCATTTATTGCTTGTATCAGCTTATATACGTTTACAGAAGAAAAAAATAGGTTACATCATACAATAACAAATATGATGAATATGCAGTATAGACAGTTTTGAGATGATTAATTAGTGACCTTTAAGAAAGTTACAGAAGATAAGAACTTGTACACTCTGGCTTACATATGGCTTGGTGGTCTTATCTAGAATACAAGGACAAATACAAGAATGTGCTGAGTTATGCTGACTTCACTTAAACAAACTGTTACACAGGCCTCTAGTCAGAATAGACATGATAAATAAAAAAATGGCTTCTTTGGATACAATATGGCGGAAACTACATAGTACCTATGATGTCGTCTTTAACAAACCCTCTCTCAGTTGCACCTCTGGCACTCTCGAGACCAGAAGCAGTGCGTCTTACATGAACAGATTAGGCCAGCTTCACACCATGGTGTGATCAAGTCCGGGGCTGTCCAATGTGAATCAGACAGCTTCAGACCTGATTTCCACCCAATGCAGCCCTATGGGGCCGGATGGAGTCAGATGGCAGCTATTTGCCATCCAGTTTCCATCTGTCCGGGAGGATCCGGCAGGATTCGGATTTTTCTCCCGGACACAAAAACATTGCTTGCAACGTTTTTGTGTCCGGGGGAAAAAAATCTGAGAAAATCAGATCCTCCAGCATCCTCCCACTCCGGGCCGATCCGGCGCCCCCTAACATGGGGGTCTATGGCGCCAAATCGCACCGGAGCCAACAAAACATCACACCCGGGAGCTGGATGCCGGGTACTGAATCGCAGTGCTGGCCAGCGCTGAACTTCAGCACCATGGAGTTCTCCCCGCTGAGCTTTCAGGACTGTGGCCAGCTCCCCGCGAGCTGTGGTCCTGTAATTTCAGCAGGGACAGCTCCAACTGCAGTGATCCGGCGGCACACCGGACCGGAGGGCATTTTGGCCCTCCGGTTCTGTGTCTAAATTGAGTCGGGGCTGTCAGTGGTGTGAAGCCGGCCTTAGAAAACCACCTATTACAGCAAATTTATCTAAATTTTAGGACTCTAAAAGTCATCTTCATACTGATGTCTTAAAAGAGAGTACACAAAATCAGAAGGCAAAATAAATGAATAAACAAAAAATATAAAGTAGCAAATTTCTCAGCTACCACAAAATATTTTTTGTTTTCATGACATAGCTATTACTAAACATTAAAGGTAGGAAAAAAACAGTGGTAATGCATTTAGATGCTGCTTGATTCTATTCACTTAGATTCAGAGGTTACATGTTCAGCAGAAGAAACACAGTTGCACTAAGACCGGCTTCACACCACATTTGTTGGATCCGGGGCTGTCTGGTGTGTAAAGTAAAGCTCCGGATCTGATTTTGGCCTCATAGAAATCCTATGGGGCCGGATGGGGCCAGATGGCATTATTTTGCCATCTGATTCTCTGCTGTCAGGGAGGATCTGGCAGAATTCGTCTTTTTTCCTGGACACAAAATCGCAGCTTGCAATGTTTTTGTGTCTGGGGCAAAAATCTGACAAAATCAGATCCTGCCGTATCCTCTCAGATCTGGTGCGATCCAGCGCCCCCTAACATGGGAGGCTATGGGTGCCAGGGTGCACCGGATCCGACAGAAAATCGGATCCGGCTGCCGGACGCTGGGTGCTGAAGTTCAACAGCGGCCAGCGCTAAACTTCAGCACATGGAGAGCTCCCGGCTGAAATTTCAAAACCGCAGCTAGCTCCACGCTAGACATGAATCTGAAATTTCAGAACTGGACAGCGGCAGCAGCCGCACAGTGCCAATTCCAGGAGAAAACCGGATCGGAGGACGTATTTGCCCTTCGGTTCTGTTCTTTTGGGAGCTGTCAGGCTGTGTCTGGTGCATCCAGCAATACACCGGACACAGCCTGACAGCTGAAACCCACGGTGTGAATCTGGCCTTAGAGAAGCAAGGCCCAGTGAGCCTGATAAGCCCCAAAGATCAGATCTCTCCAAAAGACCTGGTGTAACACTGTGAGATCAGGTTAAAAAGAGTACAAAGACCAGAAATAACTGGGACTGGGGACATTTTCTGATAATTTGCAGAAGAGAGAGAAACAAAACAAATTGAACTGTGCCTGTCAGATCAGCAGCGCTTGACAGAGGGTTAATAGTTGCTGTGACATTCAACCTGATTGACTGTGCTAGACAATGGGATGTGATACTTGCAAGGCATTATGTGGAATCCTGAGAGCCCAATCTCTGGGTCTTCTTCAGTTTGTGAAATAGTGCCATGGATTATTTTTTTCGGTTATTTCAAATCTTTCAATAAGACTTGCAAATGTAAAGAAATTTGACTCAAAACTCTGCTCATCTCTAACATCTAGAGATGTGTATATGGTTATTATGATTTTCTATTGGCAGTCAGTGACACAAGATGCTAGAGACAGATGTGCAGTCAGCAGGACTTAGGGTATGTTCACATCTCGTCTTTGCTTTGCGTTACAATGAATCTCTTGTAAATCAGCATAAACGCCATGTTCTGGATGCATTAACGCATCCATAGACTTGTAATGCAAAAACCCATACAAACGTATGCAAAAATAGGCATGAGTATGCGTTATTTGCAATGCAAAGGAAAACGCGGCCATCAGTGTAATCCTGTGCATTGCAAATAACGCATACTTTCAAATGCATGCCTATTTTTGCATGACTTAGTATGGGTTTTTGCAATACAAGTCTATTGATGCGTTAATGCATCCAGAACATGGTGGTTATGCTGATTTACAATGGATCCGCTATAACGCAAAGCAAAAACGACATGTGAACCTACCCTTAGCCAGTCAAGGTCAGGCTTAAACCAGGTAACAGCACACCTATGGAATATATACAAACATATTTTGACATGTTATCTATTTTTTTCTCTTAGGTGCCTCTGCCATAATACATTCTTCTCTTTGACTGAATAGATTTTACAGATATAGATAACAAATTATGGAATTGAAAAGAAGATGCTGTTAAGAACATAAAAACATCAAAACATGTTTGAAATATATGATTAAGCGATAATAGGATATGAATGAATGAAGAAAACATATATGAAACACAGAAGAAAAACCCTTTCATTTTTATGTGGAGTGGACACTTTGACGTGAATTCAAAAAGTACATTTCTACTGGAGAAATACTGTATATCTACAGTACAATGAATATGTTTACAAAATCTCTTATATAATTACATAAGTGTCACACATTAAACTGTTGGACCACAGATTTATAATTTTTCTTTTACATGTTATTTATACATTAAACCACAATGTGATGAACTTATGACTGCTCTCTTTTATTACCATTCTGATAGATACTATTACAATATGTGAGGTAGCGACCCGGGGAACTCGCTTGCGGCATAACGACACCAACACGTGCTTATAATTTAACCAATGACTACCCGTTTATTTGCTCACATACATAACATAAGCCGGGTACCATGTTTGACACATTGCACATTGATTATAAGCACAGTACATAAATACACAATACATTTACATATAACATTACAGAACACATATATTGCACACAACGTCCTATAGTTACCCGGGACCTGTCACCACCTCTCTTTCAAACCCTTGGAGCACTAAGTTTATTCTGTTCCCCCTTCCCCCCCACTCCCCTCTCCCCCCCTTTTATAAAAAAATTTTCAATAAAGACTTTTGGAAAACAACCGCTCCCATGGTGGTTACGGCCTCTGGCCTATCTACACGTTCCCCATACATTAGCAGTACATAAATAACCATATTCATCAACGGGCCCTGTGGGTCCCAATGGCGGTACCAGCTGCCTGGCTTTATTTACCCAGCTCTACATTATCCCGGAATACAGGCACCCTCCAGTCGTGTCTCGCCACATGTCTGAACCAGCCTGGCCAGGGCTCTTTCACACCGCATGTGATCCAACATATAAGCATTCATGGATCACATACGTCCTTTCACATGCTCACAGCTTATCATATACTTATCCATGGACTGTGGCTCCTCTGGGTTCAGAACAGGGATTGAGCAACCTGAGTCACGGGTACGCCATGCATCCCCCCAAGGGCTCTTTCCTGGACTTATCTCGCCACACGTCCAGACCAGGAGCCCTTCTAACCCCTGCTTCTGGCCACCGGTACATACACTTCAACGGGTCCCTTCACTGACTGTTTTAGTCGAATTCAATGGCGGCTATGCCCGCCTGGCACAATTCATACGTCTGACTCCCATAGGGCCACATACATTTCAACGGGTCCCTTCAATGACTACTTAGTCGGACCCCATGGCAGCTATGCCCGCCTGGCACAATGCATACATCTGCCTCCTGTAGGGCTACATACACTCGCTGGGTCTTTTAGATAAACCATAGAGTACACATGCACTTCAACGGGTCCCTTCACTGACTATTTAGTTGGACCCAATGGCGGCTATGCCCGCCTGGCACATTTTACGCAGAGTACACAGTTCACGCTAGCATACGGGAACTGCTTTCTTACCGGGCACAGATCCGGGTCTCGCTACTTGAGTCACAGGTAGACCAAGCATCCCCAAGGGCTCCTTCCCGGATGTATCTCTCCGCACGTCCGGATCAGCGTCCACCTGGTTCAGCCACGGCTTCCCCACTACAGGAGCTGTCACAACCCCGGTCCTGTCCAGCAGTATGGAGCTAGCACGCTCCCTTCATGTCCGCACACCACAGAGCCCTGCACTGCTCTTCCTTCACTCAGACTGGATCTCAATCTCTGGCTCAATCTCTCATCTGGTGCTCTCTGGCTGATGAATTTCTTGCTAATGATCTCCCATTCAATCAACTGGCAGGCTGTTTATCGTGCCTGCCATGCCCACACTGACACATCCACCTGGGCTGCTATTACTCAGGACACACCCACCCGGGCTGTTACCAATTAGGACATACGGTTTCCATACAGTCGCTCATCAGGTTCATCTATGTGTCAGATATACAGCACTCACTCTCATATTTAACACATTATGTTCTGGGTACGTTCACACAGCATCATCACAGTAAAACCAACTAGTGTTGACAGGACCTTGATCCTCCATGTGATGCGCCCCGGCCATGGGGACCATGCCGGCGGTGCCTCACAGATACTAATGCTAGATAATTTAAAACTGATGTGTTTTAGGGACTGTAATACGCTGTCTTGCATTAGACAGAAGAAAAATTGAAAAACATTTTTCCTAATAATTAAAATTTCCCTGGTAGTGTAAAGTGGGCAGACCATTATCATTTATTAGGGGTGAATACAGGCTGAGGGGGATTAATGAGTGTGGGCTGAGAGGAGATGAGTGAGTGTGGGCTGAGGGGGATGAGTAATTGCAGGCTGAGAGGTGGTGAGTGAGTATGAGCTGAGGGGGGTGAGTAAATGAGAGCTGAAAACGGGTGAGTGCTGGCTAAGGGGGTGAGTGTGAGCTGAGGGGGTAAGCGTGTGTACGCTGAGGGCGTGAGTGAATGTGAGCTAAAGGGGTGAGTGTGGGCTGAGGGAGGTGAGTGAGTGCGGGCTGAGGGAGTGTGGTTTAAGGAGGGTGAGTGAGTGCATGCTGAGTGAGTGCAGGCTGAGGGGGAAGAGAGTGAGTGCATGGGATTAGTTAGTGAGGGCTGAGGGGTGAGGTGAGTGTGTGAACTGAGGGGAATGTGGGCTGGCAGGTGAGTGTGGGCTGAGGGGGGAAAGAGTGCAGGCTGAGAGAGGATGAGTGAGTCCAGGCTGAGGGGGGTGAGTGACTGCAGGCTGAGGGAGGGTGAGAGAGTGCAGGCTTAGAGAGTGCAGGTTAAGTAAGTGTGGGCAGAGGGTGGCTGTGGGGTGGTGAATGAAAGCAGAGTGAGTGTAGGATGCTGGGTTAAGTAATTGCGGCTGATGGGGGTTGAGTGCAGGCTGAGGGGGTGAGTGAGTGTGGGTGGAGTGTAAGCTGAGGGGATGAGTGAGTGTGGGCTGAGGGGGATGAGTGAGTGCAACCTGAAGAGGTGTGTGAGCTGAGGGGGGTAAGTGAGTGCAGGCTGAGGGGGGTGAGTGTGGGATGAGTGAGTGTGGGCTGAGTGAGTGCAGGCTGAGGGGGAAGTGAGTGAGAGTGAGCTGAGGGGATTGAGAGTGGACTGGGAGGTGAGTGTGGGCTGAGAAGGGTGAGTTCAGGTTGTGGGGGGTTAATGAGTGCTAGCTGAGGTGGAATGAGTGAGTGTGGGCTGAGAGGGTGAGTGAGTGTGGGCTGAGAAGAGGTGAGTGAGTGCAGGCTGATAGGTAAGTGTGAGCTAATGGGGGTGAGTGAGTGTGGGCTGAGGGGGTGAATATGGGCTAAGTAGGCTGAATGTGGCCTGAGGGTTTGAGTGAATGTTGACTGGGGTGAGTGAGTATGAGCTGAGGGGTGAGTGAGTGCAAGCTGAAAGGGGTAAGTGCTGGCTAAGGGGGTGAGTGTGAGCTAAGGGGGTAAATGTGTGCAGGCTGAGGGGGATGAGTGAATGTGAGCTGAAAAGGGTGTGAGTGTGGGCTGAGGGAGATGAGTGAGTGTGGGCTGAGAGAGTGTGCTTTGAGGAGGATGAGTGAGTGCAGGCTGAGTGAGTGCGGGCTGAGGGGGCGGTGAGTGTCAGCTGAGGGGGAGTGTGGTCTGGGGGGTGAGTGAGTGCAGGCTGAGGGAGAGTGAGTGATTGCAGGGTGAGGGGGATGAGTGACTGCAGACTGAGGGAGGGTGAGAAAGTGCAAGCTGAGTAGGTGTGAGCTGAGGGGGGCTGAGGGGTGGTGAGTGAGTGGGTCTGCAGGGCGGTAATTGAGTGCAGAGTGAGTGTTGGCTGATGGGGTAAGTGCAGGCTGATGGGGGTTGAGTAAAGTGAGTGTGGCTGGGGTGATGAGTGCAAGCTGAGGGTGGGTGAGTGAGAGTGAGCTGAGGAGAGTGAGTGTGAGCTGAAATGCGGTGAGTGCTGGTTGAGGGGGATAAGTGAGTGCAGGCTTAAGGGGTGAGTGCAAGCTGGAGGGGTGAGTGTGGGCTGAGGGAGTAGTGAGTGTGGGCTGAAAGGGGTGAATGAGTGCGAGCTTGAGGCGTAAGTGAGTGTGGGCTGAGAGGGAGTGAATGTGGGCTAAGTGAGTGAGTGCAGGCTGAGTGAATGTGGGCTGAAGGGGGCTAAGTGAGTGCAGGCTGAGGGAGGGTGAGTGACTGCAGGCCGAGGAAGTGTAAGAGAGGAGGTTGAGTGAGTGTGGGCTTGTGGGCATGTGTGAGTTTTGGCTGAGGGGAAGTGAGTGCAGGCTGAGGGGAGTAACTGAGTGTGGGCTGAAATGGGTGAGTGAGTACAAAAGTCTAAGTGAGTGTGGGCTGAGAGGGGGTGAATGTAGGCTAAGTGAGTGAAAACTGAGTGAGTGCGGGCTGAGGGGTGAGTGCAGGATTGGGGAGTGAGTGGGTGTGGGTTGAGGTGGTGAGTGAGTGCAGGCTGAGGGGGTAGGTGACTGCAGGATGAGGCATGGTGAGTGACTGCAGATGGAGGGAGGGTGAGAGTGTGGGCTGGGAGGCTGAGTGAGTGTTGGTTGTGGGTTGAAGGTTGAGTGAGTGGGGCTGAGAGGGGTAAGGGAGTACAGAGTGAGTGTGGATTGAGGGAGTAAGTGAGTGCAGGCTGAGAGGGGTAAGTGAGTGTGAGCTGAGGGGGTGACTGTAATGAGCCCATGGCAAGGGGTACTCGGATACCGGGCCTGGGTCTGATGGATTTAACTGGGGAAATCAATGGTGGTCGGGTTCCCAGTTCCGTGCCATGGCTGTCATTTGGTAGATGGTGGGGAGGGAATATTTACAGGGGTACGTGATGCCACCTGTGGTTCCCGGTAAGTTAGTTACCGGCGCTGCAGGCTGGCCGCTGAGGTGATGAAGGGTGTAGCTAAGTGTGGTCCAGCTCCCCACAGGTGGAGCTTTTACCTCAGGGCAGCGGTGATGGAGGATGATGAGGGGGATGAGGGGAGTAGTGGTTGTTCTTACCCCTCCAATGAGATGCTGATGATGATGCTGAAGCCCTCTGGGCACCGGCGAGAAGAATGACAGAGACCAGTTCAACTCCAACTCCACTTTACTGGGAAATGTCAAGGTGAAACACGGTACAGTCTGGTTTATTGGGAGTCTGTTGCCGGTTCAGGGTCCCCATATGGAGTCTCCAGATGTTCCTTCTCAAGTCTTTCGGGGTCTAATCTGCTCTTCTTTGTCTTTCACCACCCTTGCAGAGCTCTCCTGCCAGTCCCCTGATCTCCCACAGTGGAGCACGGGTTTCCTTTACCGATACGGACGGGAGAGGTAAATGGCAGGACCTCCCGCCACCAGAATCCAGACGGATGCTTCTGTGATCTTGGATCTACTTTGGTGCGAGGTACTTTGTGGCGCTAATGGCTACCCGGTGATTATGGGCCCGCAGCTCGTCGGTTTGCAGCCAGAGGTAAACTACTGACCGTCTCGGCTTCCCGTGTTGCCGGTGTTCCCCGGACTGAACTAGCCGGCTCCAACCAGTTCTGGTTCGTCCCCTTCTGTCCTGTGCCCGCCCTTAGAGATGGGGATCCCTCCTGTCGAAACAATGTCAGACAAGTCCTTCCTGACTGCCTTCCCAGCACTGTCTGAGTTAACTGTCACTCAACTACTTCTTCACTAACCTAGGCGCCACCCCCCTTCTGGACCTACTTAATAAACAGTCCCACTATACTAAGGTGGCCTAGCCCTGTGTGTGTGTGTGTGTAACTTGAGACTCCATAGGTTAAACCCTAAACCGACAACTTACAGAGATACCACATATGTTGTCAAAGTGTAATACCTCCCTGTGGCACCTAGCCAGAGGGGCGCCACACACCCCCTTGGTGAAATACACCCGTCCGCCGGAGTTAAAACTAAACTGGGTGTGAGTTGACATTTTTATTTTCAATTAAACGGGTAAACCTTTAACAAAACATTAACTTTACGATTATTTGTGTGCTTCCCTCGCGGGAGGTTCTGTGCTTCTAACGTTGCAAACATAACATTAACTATAATCTAGTCCACATCGGCCTAACGGGGACCGGGTATCAAGTCTATGATTAAATGTTCATCAGGCTCAATGAAAAACAGTGTACATTTACGTTCATGTGCTGTTACTTTGATCACTGCAAGGAAAACATGAAATATACTGTACAATAGCGG
The DNA here is from genome assembly GCA_033576535.1 of Allobates femoralis. Lineage (NCBI taxonomy): Eukaryota > Metazoa > Chordata > Amphibia > Anura > Aromobatidae > Allobates > Allobates femoralis. Next base: position 121,941,279 of record JARQOC010000008.1, read on the forward strand.
TTACCATATCCTCTTTCACTCGTAGCATCGGCTCACCAGAATGGCGAACCACCCTCTAGGGCCTGCGTGATGCTCATAGGTGATAGTGTCCCCACAGTGCAGATCCCTATCCGGGTGGCCCTGGGGAAGGCGGGCCTCCACATCCCTCCTTTCGACAAAGACATCTGCAAGGAGACCCTCTTCCCGGCGAAACTATACCCGGTGTTCAAATTAAATATGGTAACCACTCCTTTCTTCCGCTGGTTGAGTGGCTGCGGGGGTTGGTTGCAGGCAACCACGCTGGCCTGGTGGATCTCCAGTTCATTGGCCCACCATGCTACACGACGCCTCTGCCTCTCAGCCTCGTCGTCCGGGTTTGATTGAATGGGCCATGGAAGGCCCACCGGTTGCCAGGGCAGCTGTTGCTCAGTTTCCTCTCTGCAGCTGTGACTCAAATTGCTGGTACCGGAGCCCTCCATAACTCGCGGGGCCCGGCCTCCTCTACACCACCGATGGCTCCTTCCTCCTCCAATCCCTCCTCCTCCTCGACACTGACCTCGTCATTTGGACAGTCAGCCGACTCCTCTGGGAAATGGATGAGGTCTCCCGTGGTGGTCTCCTCCTATCCAGGTTCCTCAGCGGTTAGGGTGTCGGGTCTCTGATCTTCCTGTACCAGCCTTACTGGTTCTGTGAGGGTGGAAGCGTCTCCGGTCACCGGGTGTTTGGTCTGAGTGGCTACCGTCTCCCCCGGTTCCGGGTCTCGCCGCTGGGCATTCCTCTGCTCCACCCACCGCTCCACTTCCAGGACCATCTCAGCACTCCAGTGCCGGATACTCCACTCTGCGGTTTCCTGCTGGTAAGCCCGTAGGTCTCTCAGCGCAGTTCCCCAGAAGATGAAGTCGTCACCCACAGTTTCTAGAGTTGGTATTCCTGGGGCTGCTTGGTCGATCCTCATTTGCTCCTCACGGATAACGTCCGCCATCTTAGGTACTGCCATCATCACCAGGTCACTTGCGGGTAACGGGTCCGGAGTCTGGCACTGGTTCTCGTTCTGCCCTCCGGTCGTGCCCTGTTTGATTTTTATAGTCCCAACCTTTTGTGGGCGGATTCTCGACCCTCCCCCTTGGTTTTTTGATGGCAAGGGGGGCGGGGAGACACCTTGGCGCCTCTTTCTTGGCCCATCTGTAGTAAGGGGTCGAGGCACGCCCCTGGGCCTGCACATAGTCTCTTTACATCTTTAGGCCCGCCCACACAAAGATCCTATAGGTGAGTCCTTCAGGCTTTTCCGGAGCCTTCCACTAGGCTTCGTCACTCCTCGGCAGAGCGGAGGGGCGGGGCTTATCTTCCCACTCTTTTCTCTTGCTATAGTGCCGCAGTTTAAAATCTGAGGCGATGTAATGGCGGCTCTATTTGTAATCCACAGTAAACAAACAGTCAATAAAGTCTTTAGGCACACTTTAACTGGTATTACCAGGCTGGTTCAAATCTTGTTCGTAGACGCCAGAAACTGATGAGCCCAGGGCAAGGGGTACTCGGATACCGGGCCTGGGTCTGATGGATTTAACTGGGGAAATCACCGGTGGTCAGGTTCCCAGTTCCGTGCCCTGGCTGTCATTTGTTAGATGGTGGGGAGGGAATATTTACCGGGGTACGTGACGCCACCTGTGGTTCCCGGTAAGTTAGTTACCGGCGCTGCAGGCTGGCCGCTGAGTTGATGAAGGGTGCAGCTAAGTGTGGTCCAGCTCCCCACAGGTGCAGCTTTTACCTCAGGGCAGCGGCGATGGAGGATGATGAGGGGGATGAGGGGAGTAGTGGTTGTTCTTACCCTCCGGTGAGATGCTGCTTATGCTGGAGCCCTCCGGGCACCAGCGAGAAGAATGACAGAGACCAGTTCAACTCCAACTCCACTTTACTGGGTACCGGCAGTTGTTAAGGTGAAACACGGTACAGTCTGGTTTAACAGGAGTCTGTAGCCGGTTCAGGGTCCCCCTATGGAGTCTCCAGATGTTCTAATCTGCTCTTCTATGTCTTTCACCACCCTTGCAGAGCTCTCCCGCCAGTCCCCTAATCTCCAACAGTGGAGCACGGGTTTCCTTTACCGGTACGGACGGGAGAGGTAAATGGCAGGACCTCCCGCCATCGGAATCCGGACCGATGCTCCTGTGATCTTGGATCTACTTTGGTACTGAGGTGCGAGGTACCTTGTGGCGCTAATGGCTACCCGGTGATTATGGGCCCGCAGCTCGTCGGTTTGCAGCCAGAGGTAAACTACTGACTGCCTCAGCTTCCCGTGTTGCCGGTGTTCCCCGGACTGAACCAGCCGGCTCCAACCGGTTCTGGTTCGTCCCCTTCTGTCCTGCGCCCGCTCTTAGAGATGGGGATCCCTTCTGTCAGAGCACTGTCAGGCGCGTCCTTCCTGACTGCCTTCCCAGCACTATCTGAGGCAACTGTCACTCAACTACTTCTTCACTAACCTAGGCTTCACCCCCCTTTCTGGACCTACTAAATAACCAGTCCCACTATACTAAGGTTAAAAAAATCCCTGGTCTGTGGAGCGCTAGGGCTAGAGATAAATGGCACTAGGGTTATTTTAGAAAAGGTTTCTTTATTAACCTCTTACAGGCCACTACGCGTTTCTGCAGCAGAGCGCTGCCTTCATCAGGTGATGAAAAATAACCCTAGTGCCATTTATCTCTAGCCCTAGCGCTCCACAGACCAGGGATTTTTTTACTCTTAGCTTCTTGCACTTGTGCACACCTGGCAAGAGCAGCTCTGGACAAGAGATACCATTAATCCTAGATCCTGAGTTCCATGACCTAGCAATACAACACGGTCACCGTTGTAGGACCTGTGGTGACATCATTCCGGTCATTGATCGCGACAGGAGCTGGAGCTCCCGGAGCAACTTTCGGTGCCTCCACTATACCTCCAGGCGGAGGTGGATTCACAGGCGTAAGACCGCAGTTGTGCAGGGTTGCACAACCACCTCTGGTGAGTGGCTACACAGCCCTGGGCCTAAATCCACTTCAAAAACTTTCTTCACATGCGCTCCCACCCCCTCCCCCCTTTTTGTCTTGCACTATACTAAGGTGGCCTAGCCCTGTGTGTGTGTAACTTATGACTCCATAGGTTAAACACTAAACCGACAACTTACAGAGATACCACACATGTTGTCAAAGTGTAACCCCTCCCTGTGGCGCCTGGCCAGAGGGGTGCCACAACTGCAGGCTGAGGTGAGTTAGTGAGTACAAGCTGAGGGGGGAAGTGTGGGCTGAGGGGGTAAGTAAGTGCAGGCTGATAGGGAGTGATTGCAGACTGAGTGAGCGTGGGCTGAGTGAGTGCAGGCTGAGGGGGAAGTGAGTGAGTGCGGGCTGTGGGTGAGTGACTGCAGGCTGAGGGAGGGTGAGAACGTGCAGGCTGAGGAGGGTGAGAGAGTGCAGGCTGAGTAAGTGTGAGCTGAGGGGGGTTGAGGGGTGGTGAGTGTGGGCTTGGGGAGGTAAGTGAGTGCAGAGTGAGTGTGGGCTGATGGGGGTAAGTAAGTGCGGGCTGATGGTGGTTGAGTGCAGGCTGAGGGGGTGAGAGTGGTCAGGTGGATGAGTGCAAACTAACGGGGGTGAGTGATTGTGAGCTGAAGGGAGTGAGTGACTGCAGGCTGAGGGAGGGTGAGAGAGTGCAGGTTGATTAAGTGTGGGCTGAGGGGGGTTGAGGGGTCGTGAGTGTGGGCTGTGGGGAGGTAAGTGAGTGCACAATGAGTGCGGGCTGATGGGGTAAGTGTGGGCTGATGGTGGTAGAGTGCAGGCTGAGGGGGTGAGTGTAGTCGGGGGATGAGTGCAAGCTAATGGGGGTGAGTGAGTGTGAGCTGAGGGGAGTAAGTGTGAGCTGAAAGGTGGTGATGAATGCTGGCTGAGGGGGGTAAGTATATGCGGGCTAAGGGGGTGAGTGAGTGCGAGCTGGAGGGGTAAGTGTGGGCTGACGCAGGTGAATGCAGGCTGAGTGAACGTGGGCTGAGTGAGTGCAGGCTGAGAGGGAAGTGAGTGAGTGTGGGCTGAGGGGCTTGAGTGTGTGCTGAGGGTGGGTGAAGGTGGACTGAGGGGTGAGTGCAGGCTGAGGGGAGTGAGTATTGGCTGAGACGGGTAAGTGAGTGAGAGCAGAGGAGGAATGAGTGAGTGTTGGCTGAGGGGGTATGAGTGAGTGTGGGCTGAGGGGATGAGTGAGTGCAGTCTTAGAGGGGATGGGTGAGTGCAGGCTGAGAGGGTAAGTGCAAGCTAATCGGAGTGAGTGAGTAAGTGTGGGCTGAGGGGGTGAATGTGGGCTGAGTGGGGTAAATGTGGTCTGATGAGGTTGAGTGAATGTTGTCTGGGGGGTGAGTGTGTATGAGCTCTGGGGGGTGAGTGAGTGTGAGCTGAAAGGGGGTGAGTGCTGGCTAAGTGGGTGAGTGTGAGCGGAGGGTGTAAGTGTGTGCAGGCTGAGAGGGGTGAGTGTGGGCTGAGGGAGGTGAGTCAGTGCAGGCTGAGGGTGTGTGGTTTGAGGGGATGAGTGAGTGCAGGCTGAGAGGGAAGTGAGTGAGTGCTGGCTGAGTGAGTGTGGGCTGAGGGGTGAAGTGAGTGTGAGTTGAGGGGGAGTGTGGGCTGGCAGGTGAGTGAGTATGGGCTGAGGGGGAGGGAGTGCAGGCAGGGAGGGTGAGAGAGTGCAAGTTGAGTAAGTGTGGTATGAGGGGGGCTGAGGGATGGTGAGTGCAGGTGAGGGGGGAGAGAGAGTGCAGGCTTAGGGGGAGAATGAGTGTTAGCTGTTGGGTGAGTGAGTGCAGTGCAGGGGGTAGGTTTGGGCTGAGTGCATGTAGGGGCTGTGTACTCGGTGTGTTGGGGCTTAGTGCAGGGAGAGTACCTGGCTGCTCTGTGCTGACAGGACCGGTGGTGATGTCAGAGTCAAATTATCAGTTACATGACTGTGACATCACTGCAGGTCAGTATTTGTGGCCAGTATTTGTGGAGCGGGTGTCTGGGGACCATGCAGGGATGTCGAATGCAGCAGGGGGGAAGGGGGAGCTGCGGTGGTAGTGGTTGCAGGGATCTGCGGGCGGCGTGTGCGGAGTCGACTTCTGATGTCGCTGCGCTGCCAGCCTGCTCCATATAATCACACTCATCACTTAGGTGTGCTAATATGGCATGGCTTCGGGGCGGAGCAGTGCATTGTGGGATTTCAGGAGGTCCAGACAGAAGTGGATGACAGACAATTTAAGGCAAGTATTTATTACATTTTAATGCACTAGGATAGAATAGGGAGGTAATATATCTGTTTTTAGTGTCTCTTTAAAGTGTGTATTATGTGTACTAATGGTATTGCATGTATTTAATATGTGTGGTATCATGCTCAGAGGTAAGAGGATGAAGCTTTGCCGAGATCCCCAAATGCACCCCCAAACACATCCGAACTCTAGGCCAGGGAGGTGTTGGGTAGAAGAAACCCACAGAGAGGGCATCCACACCCTTGATACACCTCCTGCTCTCTACTGCTGCATGAAGCTCTCAGGCTGAAATTTTATTTTCTATGAGAGAGGGGGCTGATCAAAGTGTGATTTCATTGATTTTTAAGCGATCTATAGATCCTAGAACTGCAGTGTACAGCTCTGCTTCATCATGTAGCAGGGTAGGGGCTGTAATAAAAAGTTTTCTAACCCCAGAGTTTCCCTTTAAGCACATCAATAACCCCCGGTTTTGGCCCGACCCCCATCCCAGCATACTGATACTCACCAACCGGAATGGATGGTGGCTGGACCATGACAGCTTTAGACAGCTGGGAAGAAGCGGGCTGCACACCGAGGTCGACACTTCTCCATCCTGAGGCCCTGCCAGAACTGCGTCCGGAGCCTCAACTTGAGAAAGCTTGACAAATTCAGGGAGGGATATCGCCAACAGCAGTCACAGACTGCCATGCGGGATCGGTGACATCACTCACCGAGTAACCAGGGCTCCCCATGCTGGCGGGTTGTCTGAGTTCACTGCTATAGATGACATCACTCACTGAGCCACTGAGGTCTCGCTTTCAGGGTGATTGCAGACTCTGCAAGTGAGAGGATGCTTGTTGTCTCTCTGACGACTCTGGATGAAGCAGAGCCAGGATTATGGAAGGGTACGAGAGAGTAATAAAGATGGGGTCTAAATATGTGTTTGTTTTTTTCTAATAAAAAGATTTTTCTTTGTGAGGTATATACTTTACTATTTACTAGAGATTCTTAATGGCCTGGTTCTAACATTAGCCTGGCATTAGTAACATTGGGCCCAGTGCCAGCTGCCAATACAAAGCTGGCATTAACCCTTTTATTAACTAGTTTGCCACCAGCACCAGGGCAACTGAAAGATTCAGAGTACAGCACCAGAAAATAGTGTTTCTAATGAATGTGCCATTTTCTGGGGCAGCTATGGGCTGCAATTATCAACGTAGGGGGGCCAGAATGCCCCAAACTGAGGATTCAAGCCCCCAGCTACCTTATTGTACCTGGCTGGTAACCAAAAATACGGCAAAGCCCTACATCATATTTTTGGTTGCCAGTCAGGTACAACCTGGCAACAGGGGTGGGTGGCAACCAGGAGCTGCCTAGTTGTACCTGGCTAGGAACTAAAAATATGGTGAAGCTCCAAATGATTTTTTTATTTCTAGAAATAATTCTTAAAAAAAAATTATGTGGGATTTCACCACATTTTTGATTGCGAGTCAGGTACAACTAAGCAGCTGCGGACTAGAATCCTCAGTGTGGGAGACTCAAGAATTCTGGACCGCCAACCCTGCTAATTGAAGCCTGTAGCCATGACAGAAAATATTGCATTCATTAGAAGTACCATTTTCTGGTGCTGTAACCTGACTCTTCCATTTACCCTGGTGTCAGTGGCAAATTGGGTAACAAAGGGGTTAATGCCATCTTTGTCTTGGCAGCTTGTCATTAAGCCCTAGATTGATAATGTTCACGCTTCTATGAGATCCGATTATTATCAATCCTTTCAGAAAATAGTTAAAAAATACAAAAGCAGAGAAAATACTTTATTTGAAATAACACACACAAACAACCCTCATTTTCCCATTTATTAACCCCAAACATACCTTCCAACATTAATCCACAGAAAAATCTCACTTTCCCAGAATTTGGAGAACCTGTTCAGATTAACTATCACCAAACACTGGAAGAGCAAGCATTCCGGTTAAGACTAGACTGTATGGATTGCTTGGAGGTCCTGATTGCATCCCATACATTCTAGATTGTTCATTTTTTAAGTCACTAGAGTATATGGGCTCTTTCCAGGTAAGCATTAAAGTTAGCAGAATGTATTGGACTCTATTAGATGTTTAAGAGGGTTCCATACATTCTGCTGGCCTCATTTTATGTCTGGAAAGAGCCCATATATTCTTGTGACTTCAGTAGGGAACAAGCTAGAATGTATGCATTTATGAAAGGTTGCAGTCATGACCTGAAAGGAGTCAATACATTCCAGCATTTTCCAGCTAAAATGTATGCGTTGCAGTTAGGACCTGAATGGAGCATAAATATTCTAGGCAGAATACTGCAGAGCCTAGTGCACACGTGTGAGATCTTCGGAGCCCTGCAAGATCTCCCCCAGCATTGTGAATGAAACAGGAGGCATCAATCAGAAGAAAGATGGTGATCGGTGCAGAGAGGTGGGGCAGACGGCGATGAGAGGTGGGAGGACGGAGGTGCAGTCAAGCTCATCGGACCAATAAGTAATAATTATTATACAGGGTGGGATATTTTTATAAATTGTTTATTCAGTGCACGGAGGGGGCGGGGGTGAGGCACAATAGCCATGTTCTTTAAATGCAGCATAGGTTTTTCTGAAGATGGCGTGTTTTTTTAAAACACAAAATTCTGGTGACAGGTATCCTTTAAAGGAATTGGACTCTTTGATATGTCTATGCAAATTGAGCTTTAATTCTTTCTAATTCTGGCTAAAATAGTCTATCAAATATTCCGCAAGATAGCTTTTTATTCCACTAGCTGTAGAGCCCAGCATTGCCTGGGCATAGTAACTAACTGTTCTTAGTTTAACCTGAGTGTATATCTGTGTGTGTCTGCATATGTGTATTGTATGTCCACTATATGTATCAATCCGGCTTCCCCCCATCCAGCTCCATACACCCATGCTCCCCCACAAATCTACCCCTCATTCTCCTGCCCCTACCCCGAAACGTCTACCCCCAAACCTGCCCCCCGCACCCTCCCCAAACCTGCACCCCCCTCCCTAAATATGACCTCCCTCCTGCCTTTAACTCCTGCCCCCACTGCACCCGCACCCCCCAAACCTGCTCCCAAATCAAATGGAGTGAGTGTGCAAAATTTTGTGATTGTAGATGTGCAATGGTGCAAATTTCTTTAACCCCTTCCCGACACATGACACAGCGTATGTGCCATGAAATCCAGTGCGTTCCCAACCGGTGACACAGCGTATGTGTCATCTGGGGAACGCACTCCTGCAGCTTGAGTGAGGATCTCACTGACCTGTCACTCAAGCTGCAGGTACATGGGGACTTGCAGCACACCCCAGGGGGGGTCGCTTTGCCCCCCCAGGCTACAGCCGTGGTAATTGGTGGTTGAAAATGAAACAGCAAATTACCGCGGCTGTACTGACTGCAGTCTCCCCCTGCCTCGCTCCTCCTGCTCCCTCACTCATTTCCCTTCTGTCTTCTCCTGTGAACCCCCCTGCTCATCTGCCCTGTCACCGAAGCAGTGATCACCAAGTGGTGACCACCTCCCCCTGTCGCCTCCCGCCCACCGCCGGAGCGGTAATCACTGCTGCGGGGATCAGCTCCCACCTGCCGCTTCCCGCCAAATGCCGGAGCGGTAACCGCTCAGGGGATCAGCTCCCCCTGTCGCCTCCTGCCCACCGTCGGAGCGGTAACTGCTCAGGGAACAGCTCCCCCTGTCACCTCCGGCCCACCGCCGGAGCGGTGATCACCTCCTCCTGGGGATCACCGCTCCGGGGATCACATCCCCCTGTCCTCCCGCCGCCTGCCGGAGCGCTGATCACCGCTCCGGGATCACCTGCTGCTGCCTGCTGCTGCCTCTGGCCCCCTCTGGTCGTCTTCTGGTCCCGGGTCCTCCTGGCAACGTCTGGTGAGTCTCCCTCCCTGTGGTTGCCTTTACTGCAGCCTGATCCACCTGCAAGGGGACCGACTGCAGTCAAAGGATCTGACAGTGATCCACATAGTGGATCACTGCGCCGAGGCTGCGAGATTGCTGCTCTGCAGTCCCATCCCCCTGCATGGGGATCAAGCTGCAGAAAGCGATCTCGCAGCCCCAGCGCAGCACCCGGGCTGCCAGATCGCTGCTCTGCAGTCCGATCCTCCTGCATGGGGATCGAGCTGCAGAAAGTGATCTCGCGGCCCCAGCGCTGCACCCGGGCTGCCAGATCGCTGCTCTGCAGTCCAATCCTCCTGCATGGGGATCGAGCTGCAGAAAGTGATCTCGCAGCCCCGGCGCTGCACCCAGGCTGCCAGATCGCTGCTCTGCAGTCCGTTCCTCCTCCATGGGGATCGAGCTGCAGAAAGCGATCTCACAGCCCCGGCGCAGTGATCCACATAGTGGATCACTGCACCCGGGCTGTCAGATCGCTACTTTGCAGTCTGATCCACCTGCATGGCAATCGTGCGTCGTGGGACCTTCGTTGTGGACTGCGTTGGAGGCGATCGAGCGTCGTGGGACCTTTGTTGTGGACTACGTCGGATCTTTTTATAATAAAGATGGAGTCCGAATTTTGTGTGTGTTTTTTTTTCAAATAAAAAGAGATCCTGGCAGCAGATAAGATGTAGATGTTTTGGCTCCTGGAACAGCCGGCGGAGAGGTAAGTTTTTTTTTATTTTTAATACCCTTTGATAACTCATATTTAGCTTTCGCACTGTATATTAATACATTATAAAAGCCAAAAGGCCTATCACACATGTGACACGGGGAAGAACACAGGATTCTTCCTCCCCGTGTGACATCACTTACTCCAGCATCTGCAATTATATGCGCTGGAATTGCGCATTGTCTGAATGGTGATACATAATTCCAGTGGTTATAATGGGACCTATGAGAGAAAGCGTGCGCAAAAAGCGAAAAGAATTGACTTGCTGATTCTTTTTACGTGTGCACGTCCTCCTTTAAAAGCGTAAATTTGCGCAGCGTCTGAACGGCAAAAGTGAATTTCTATTCACTTTGCCAGCAAACGTAGACGTAGATGCCCTTTTGGGGAAAAGCGCGCCCAAAAAAGTGCGAACAATACGAGCAGTGTGAACGTAGCCTAACTCTGTTTATGGGAAAACCCTTTTAAGGTCAGAATATCTTCAGTACATTAGGCCTTTAAAATAGTTAATGCACATGACTGTTTTCTCAATATTCCACATGGCTATACGTGTGTAGGCAGCACATGAGCTGATAAAGTTCTGTAAAATATGTGTTGTACATGTGTTATAGAGCATGTGGTAATTCAGTTTTTTATCCATGTAATTTATTTTCATACTCCCAGATGCCAACCTCTACCGTGCTTTCCAACACGGTTGCACAATATTGGTTTCCAGTCATTTACTTTAAAGGAATACACCATATGGAACACTTCATTATGTTGAAATTATCTATGCAACATGTAAAATATGTATATATATCCTATGCACTGTTAATTCATTTACCCCAGACGAAACTCCACATGGTAGCTTTTCTGGCTGATTTTTGATCTTTTTTTAAATGTTTAACTATTTCAGTGTTCTGCATTTACAGTTGTTAGCTGTAACATTACTTACTTCTTTGTCCAATATGCACATTTTATTTCATATTTTATATTTAACTTCTTTACTTTTACCCCTTTTCTTAAAATTGCTTATTTGGCCTATTGCCTATTTATGTAATAAACAAAAACAAGGGGCGCATGTGTAGAATTACCTGGCGGTAGCGGATATTAATTAGGAGGGTGCCACACACCACTCACCTCACTGGGTTGTGCAACTCTGCACAACACCAGTGTCAGGCGTCTAGATTTTGCGATCCCTCCTGGGCTGAAGCGTCTCCTCACTGCCGCGCGGCTGTGTTAGCCGCGTCACTTCCGGTTCCGGTCAGGTGATCAGGCGAGCAGTGACATCACAGCAGGTCCTGTTGCTTTGTACAGCGTTGCCTGGGAAATGCCAGGTACTTCCAGGGGAGTTTTGAGTATCTCGAAGCTGCTCCTGCCGCTGATCCCTCAGAGAGGGAATGAGGCAATTGAAAAGACAAATGTGGCGATCTTTAGGAGCGCTAGAGCTTATGGGAATCACTGCAATACTGCAGTGATTCCCATAAGCCCTATTGCTTATTTATATACTACGACAAGCTCTCTTGGAACCTGACCCTGGATAACCTGACTACCCTGCTATCAGTACTTACTGTAAGTAGGGACTATCATCACAGGTGCATGCCTAGTGAAGGCACACACTATTAAGATGAATGTCTTATTTATTAAGTGATAGGTAAGGTGTGGACCTGTTGAATTGTGTTCATCACAAGAAACATCTGTATCATAGGAAATGTATATCCCGGCAGCACACTCCCAACATGATACACAGTAATGGATGTATACAGTCGTATACACCCACTAAAGTGTTATCCCTGCTCTATAAACAATTAATATTAAAAT
>JARQOC010000008.1:121953008-122024398 GCA_033576535.1 Allobates femoralis
CCTCAGCCTCCTCCATCCCCTCAGCCTCCTCCATCCTCACAGCCTCCTCCAACCCCTCAGCCTCCCCATCCACACAGCCTCCTTCATCCCCTCAGCCTCCTCCATCCTCAGAGCCTCCTCGCAACCCCTCAGCCTCCCCATCCCACAGCCTCCTCATCCCTCAGTTTCCTCCCCCTCCCAACCTCCTCACATCCTCACAGCCTCCCCATCCTTCCAGCCTCCTCCATCCCACAGGTCCTCCTCCACCTCACACCCCCCACCCCCCCCCCCCCTCCACCCCAGCTCTCCTCCACACTCCACCTCAGCCTCCCTATCCTCACAGCCTCCCCATTCTCACAGCCTCCTCATTTTTACTCCTTACTCCTGTCTATTAGGTCTGTCATTCAGTGTGACACAGTTTACTCCTGTCTACAAGGTCTGTCAGTCAGTGTGATGAACTTTACTCCTGTATATAGGGCGGTCAGTCAGTGTGACGCACTTCACTCCTGTCTACAAGGCAGTCAGTCACTGAGACGCACTTAGATCCTGTCTACAAGGCTGTCAGTCAGTGTGACGAACTTCACTCCTGTCTACAAAGCTATCAGTCAGTTTGACGCATTTCACTCCTGTGTGCAAGGTATTCTAGAATACCCGATGCGTTAGAATCGGGCTACCATCTAGTATATATATATATATATATATATATATACAATTCAAAAAAACTGCACAGCACTCAGCAGACCAGTGTGAACTGGTGCAAGCATAGGACGCAGAGATTAAACAACTAAGTAAAAGTCCATGCAGCACACAGCTACCACCAATGATGCACAGTGCTAACAAGCCATATGTGTTTGAGGAAAAAATTCAAAACTTACGTTTTTCAAAAAACTCAATAATCTTTCTTTTAATCTGGAGTTCTTAGTACATACATTGGCCAATGTCTGCTTGCTCATCAACTACGACAAAGTGACTCCAGGTCTGATGAGCCCTATCTGACATCCAAGCCCTCCTTGTCCACCCCCCACCTCGCGGTGGGCAGGCACCATCTATACCCTCCATCACCTGTAGGATTAATCTCTGCGTCCTATGCTTGCACCAGTTCACACTGGTCTGCTGAGTGCTGTGCAGTTTTTTTGAATTGTATATTATATGGAGTTGCAGACTCCTTTGCTGCAATATAATTGCACCCTCATTAAACCTACAGGTGATGGAGGGTATAGATGGTGCCTGCCCACCGCGAGGTGGGGGGTGGACAAGGAGGGCTTGGATGTCAGATAGGGCTCATCAGACCTGGAGTCACTTTGTCGTAGTTGATGAGCAAGCAGACATTGGCCAATGTATGTACTAAGAACTCCAGATTAAAAGAAAGATTATTGAGTTTTTTGAAAAACGTAAGTTTTGAATTTTTTCCTCAAACACATATGGCTTGTTAGCACTGTGCATCATTGGTGGTAGCTGTGTGCTGCATGGACTTTTACTTAGTTATATATATATATATATATATATATATATATATATATATATATATACCCCCTTTATGTATATACTGTGTTATTTTTTATATTGATATAACTTTATCAAATAAAATATTTCTTTTCATGCACCTCAATTTGGAGAGCTGGATCTATTTATCGTTCTACTACTTTAAAGTATGCATTTGGGTAGTAATAACCTTTACGAAAGATATGTTCTAGGGAGAGTAAAACTTGAAGAGCCACTTGTAGAGAAGAATCTGTATTTACTTTCAGATCACAGACCAAAACACTGTATTTAACGTCAATCAGTGGCTTCTGTGACTAGCAGTATATTGTCCTGTATTAAAAGATGCCCAAGCTCATGGATAGGGACAAAAAACTATGATTTTACAAAGCAATAATGCTAAATATTCTGGAATGCGGACTTCAATTGAAGACACAGAATCTAAAAATGTGTGGGAATTTGATGAGCTACCTAGAAAAGTAATTATTTAATCTGATAAGAGACAAAATGCAGGTAATTATAAATTTAAAGAGAACTAATTAGATTTATTCTGCCCAGACCCTGGCACCATGAATCAGAGCCTGGTTTTAAGAATGTCTGCAGATATATTTTTAATGCTTGAGCATTTCAAAGAAAATAAACCCAATAAATGCAGCTTTGGGTCCTAGCTAGAGACTACACTATGCTGGCACTGCCGCTGGCTGTTTTTTTAGTGACACTGTAGGTGATTGACTCACCCCGATGTTAAACAAGTTTTTCCTTAGCAAGAAATGGGCCAAGGGAAAAATTGCCGAGATTCTTCCAATGCAAGTGCATGGGTATGATAAAAACATCACACACCACACGCACAGCACTTTTTCCAAGATTTTAGCATAACCATTTTGCAGTAAAAAGTCAGAAAATGTCAACAGACAGACAGATACATAGATAGCCTAGATAGATAAATAGATGCTAGGATAGCTAGATTCAGAATACGAGGACCCAACTGCTTGCTTTTGGGGCTGCCCATTAAGCTTCATCCATATTTACTGCACTGATTGGCAACAGCCAATCAAAGATGCTTACTCTCTTTGAGAGTGTCTGTGATTGGCTTTTGCAATCAGACAGCATTTTCACAATCTGGATGGTTGTTACCCTCACCGTGGCGGGAACATGGGTATTGGACCCAGTAAACCACATATGGTTTGTTGAAGCTACCCCATAGGAAAAGGAGGCTAGGGTAACACATAGACGTTTTCAGCCTCACCAGTAAAATCTTAGTGATTTTCTGCAGAAGGGAACAGAAGTGGACATCGATACCGGTGTCCACTTCAGCAGAACGGAGAGCCGTAAGCAGCCATTCATTACCTTTACCACGGCTGCACACACTCCGCTTTTGGGGCCGCTTTTCAGTGGTGCATAGGAAACTGGCTGGAACGTTTCCTGTGCACCACTGAAAAGCGGCCCCCGAAACTGAAAGTGTGCAGACACGGTACAGGTAATGAATGGCTGCCTATGGCTCTCAGTTCTGCTGAAGCGGACACCGGTATCGGTGTTCACTTCTGGCCGCTTCTGCAGAAAATCACTAAGATTTTAGCGGTGAGGCTGAAAACATCTATTTGTGACCCTAGCCTGACTTGAATAAAAGAACAGTCTTTACTGGGTATACACCTGCAGGAGCAACCAAGGTCTGGCAATGACAATGTCTCTTAAGTAGAACTTGCAGGCTGTTGTGTGGAGGGGACAACTTCTCACACTGACAGGGACCAGCAAGAGCAGAATCCACTCAGAGGTATATAAGAGTAGTACAGGTTCACCAATAACAAAGGCAGACTAGTTGGAATGGCTGGCTTGCTGGAGAGAGATACTGACAGGCAGACTTGGTGGGCTTGCTAAAGGCAAGTGCAGACCGACTGAATTAGCATGCTCAATTGAGGCAGACAGTAAGACAAGACAAATCATTACACATTTCAAGTTGCGAGACAAGGGCAAGGTGCAAGGCAAAGGACCTGACAACAAGCAACGTACTAAAGACAGGAAAACCTTACTAAGGCACCACCTTTGAGGGGAGGGTGCCTTATATTCACTGAACATCTCAGTAAGGGGTTGAGATGCACTTTCAGGTTTGGATGCAGTGGCTCTTTAAATGTTAGCAGGATGCGGTAGACGTTGCCTAAGGAAAGTCCTGGAATTACTCCTCAGTGACTACAGACTACAGGCCGAGAAGTCTGCAGGTGGTGAGATAGGAATCATTGCAGGATCAAGAACCTGTTGAGTAACCAGTATAGGAGAAAGTACAGCAGGCTGGGCAGACCGTACAGAGCCACGTGCTGGGCATCGATGCCCCTTTCCAGTGGAGACCAGCCCCCTGGCTGGAGGCACGACAATGGTCTCTGTGCTTGGTTGCCACGCACATTAGTGTGTGATAACCAACCTGCCATCATTGCATGTAAAATAAATATATAATTTAAAAAATGCATAGAGCTTCACTGTATTTTTCAGTCTCAGCACAGATAAAGTGGACAACTGTGAGCTGCCACACAGAGCTGAGTAATTTTACCTTGGCCAACAAAAGGGCTACTGGAAGGGTCAAGTAATGCACCTGAAAATGATGTTACAAAAGAATCCACCATTTTCAGGGGCAGCTTTGGGCTGCTATTCTTTAGCATGGGGGACCCTAAAACAATGGACCCTCACCCCACTGAGAATACCAGCCCCAGCTGCCAAGTTTTACCTTGGCTGGCAATTAAAAATAGGACAGAACCCCACACATATTTTTGTCTGCCAAGGTAAAATTAGACAGCTGATGGTAGCAGCTCACAACTGTCTGCTTTATCTGTGACAACCAAGCACACACACCATTCAGATTGTGAAAATGCAGTCTGACTGTAACAGCCAATCACAGACGCTCTCACAGAGAGTCACCATCTGTGATTGGTTGTTGCTGGTCAATGAAGTAAATATGCATGAAGCTTAATGGGCGACCCTGAAAGCAAGCAGCGGGACACTGGTAAGATTGATCTATCTATCTATCTATCTATCTATCTATCTATCTATCTATCTATCTAACTATTTACCTTTTTGTTTTTCTCTCTATCTGTCTATTTATTGTAACTTTACAGTGAGAAAGCCCATATTAAAAAAGTATGTCATACGCATGTCATACTTATGACATGCGCATTATGTTTGAATGCTGGGTGCGGGGAAACCGCACACTGGCATGCCATACAGATGTCAAAATGCATGACACACCCCATGATACTCTGCTACTTTTCTTCCACAGTAAGAAAAGATATGCAGATGTGAACATACCCTTATCCTGTTATCTTCAGCAAATTACTTGCTTATACAAGATAAAGTACTATAGAGAATTAGTAAGCTTGAAAAGAATTTTGCTTAATACAGACTGTGATTGACAGATGATTTTAAGTCTTCAAATGTGCCATTTGTATTACAGCAGTTCACATTGTTTGATATACCTAGCAAGTCCATCTATTTGTAGGATGAGTGGACCCATGACATTTAAGGTTCTTGGACTCTTTATACAGTTTTGTTCAAGACTAGGGATGAGTGAACTGTAAAGTTTGGAGATCATATCGAACACAGACTTTTAGAGATTTTCACTGTTCAGGTTCAGAGTTAGGGTATGTGCACATTGGACGTTTTATGGGCTGTTTTTTAGCGTTTTCCGCCGGCGTTTTCCGCTGAGTTTTATGTTAATTTATGTTAATCCTAACCAGCGGTTGGCTTAACATGCTAGTCAATGGATTTCAGAAAACGCTGTGTACATTAGAACGTTTTTTTTTTCTCCTTTCCACTTTCTTCACCGGTTTTCCACCGGTTTTCAAAGATAGAGCAAGTGACTTCTTTTAAGCATTTTTCCAGCGGTTCTAGCTTACAAGTGCACAAAAAACAGTCTTAAAAATGCCAAGAAAAACCGCCAGAAAACCGCCGACAAAATGCTGTATAAACGCTATAAAACCGCTCAAAAACTGCTAAAAAAACGCTAAAAAAACGATGGACACTGCTGAGGTCAGGAATCTCAGTTTCTGAAATTCTACACCGGTTTTCTGACGGTCTGCAATGATGCAGAACCGTCCAATGTCCACATACCCTTAAGGTTCTTGGGCATACACAAATCACTGTAGAGGGCACTGCTGTGCTCAGGTGCACACGGTGCTTGGCTCAGTGTGAACCACTTGCAGTGTTTGAATAGCTTGCACTGAGGGGGAAATAGGGTTATTGGATGTAATGTGCTGAAAAATTAAAATGACAAAACCCCACTTTCCATCCTCCAAAAGTGCTTTATCTATGGCTGGGTGCATGTGGCCAGATAGCCGAACTGCCAATCAGTGATGTCCAATGAGGTGTGGTTCAAGTTTGGGTCAAATTGTCATCTCCTGTGAATGTTACACTCGCTGATCCACCGGCACCTGTTAGCTGCACGTCATATGACAGATCAGCCAGCATGTGAAGGAAATGATGCAAGCTCAGTGCGTGAGCTCACATCAAAGGGAGGGACACATCCTTGGTTGTGAAGGGGTTAAATTAAAGGACATTAAGCCTGCTACTAAACAATGGGACCAAACAATTATTGATATAGATTACAATTTTTTTCCCATTTAAGAATTGCCAGAACACAATTGTAAAGAAGGGAAATACACCAAGCATATTTAAAATGAAAAGACCTTTCTTCACAATATTCCATTTGGCCCATTACTTACAGTAATATTTGATAAAATTACTCCTTTACCTCATGCTTGACAGTCACAACAGTTGGAAATAACATGGAAATTTATGCAGGAATTTTCTTATATGGTATTAAAGCTTCTAAAAATAACACTTAAGTTATTCATTATTATCAGCTAAGCATATGCCTCAACATTGAGCGCTACCAAACCATCTACAAAGGAGCGCGCAAACCATTTTTGGCAGGGAAAAGTTAAATGTCAGCCTAAGTATAGCTAGTCATTTATTTTTTATTGCTTTTATAATTTAGAACTGTTTTTGAAGTAACAGAAGGACCATCACAGGAGACAAGTGGGAAATAGGTTATTGCCCTTGGCAAACTATAGTGACTTTTTATTTAACGAATTCAAAAGAAGTCACTTGATAGCCAAGAGAATACCAGATGGCCTATGAAATGGGAACAGCGAGTGTGCTATCCAAGTGGAACATGTCTTTATTGTTGGATATACTACACAATATATGATCATTTTTCTCATGCTGTGTAGAAATAAAATAATGATGTAGTGGGGTATAGATTAATACATAGAGTGTACGGCTATTTGCTTTTTACACTTCATCTTGGAGAACAGTACAAGTTTCTTTCTGATCATAATGCAAAAACTAAGTATGTGTAGACATAGAAATTCTCTTAGATCAAAAGTCTGACTGAAAGCACTAATTCTGCTTTTTTTTATAGTGCCGCTGGAGTGATGCTTTAAGTCTAGATTCTCGAATCCCTGCTCTCACCTTCCGACAGCTTCACCATTTTCCAGTGGTGATCTAGTCAGTGTGTGGGGATTTGTGACCTTCTGGCAGCTCCACAGTTTCATGGAGCATGACGGAGGTCACAAATCAATAAATCTCTATGAGAGCCTCATGCTGGCCTCATTCTGGCTCACATAGAGATGCATTGAGCTCTTGTGATGTAGCCAGTAAGAGGTTGCAGTGCACAACATGGTGCCGCGGGACTGGAGTTGCGTCATTCAAAGTTAAAGACGCTGTTTATGATCAGGAGCAGTGGACTTAAATTTAATGTACCACTCTAGTGGTGAAAAACAGAGACAAGAAAAGGGAAAATATTTGGCAATTTCAAATTCGGCACAAACATTGCAGATTTGGTTCAAGATCACAAACACGAGCAATTTACAAACAAATCAGCGAATAAAGCTTTGTTCATTAACTGATCGTGTCAAAAAAAGCATTACTGCATTTAAGTGATGCTTCTCTTTTACCTTCTGACAGTGAGAATAGCGGTCAGGATGTGTTTGATGAAGGGAGGCGGTAGGGAAAGGTCAGAGTAGCGACGGACTTCATTTTTTTCAGATCAATTTGTGAAGCACCTGGGGGTTCAAAGTGCTCAGTATGCATATATAAACATTGGAGCTCCCCCACAAGTGACCCCATTTTGGAAATTAAACCCCCCAAGGAACTTATCTAGATGCATACTGAGCACTTTGAACCCTTAGAAAAATGTGTAACTATACAGTCATTGTACAGGGACCAAGTGACTTAGTATATAATGTACCAACAGTACAGTATATGAGCATCATTTAATTTTGTTTAATACAGTCACCACCTGGTGATAGATAATTAGCAGCAATCTTAGATTCCAGTGAAAATGTGAAAACAATCCATGTACAGTATATGGGGATAAATACTTAAAAATGGAGGAACCATAGGTTTCAAAATATACAATGTCAAAGACAATTTGCAATATACAATGAAGGACAATAATCAGGCTTTTGCCAGGGTAATCTAGCCAGCTCAGATGGTCACCTCATACTCTCTATTGAATCCAAGAGGTTTCATAGTCTGAAGTTCATGAATTGAAAAGGATTCCCTCTTCTTCAGCTGCTTGACCATATTGCTACTATATCTGTTAATCGGGACATGCTCAATGATCTGAAAACGTAATTGAGCTGTAGTGTGATGGTTATTGGCAGTGATGAGAGAAGGAGAGCTTGAAGTCTAGTGCCAGCTATTGGAAGTTGCAATCCTAAAGCCCCCTTCACACCAGGCGACGGGGCTGGGGATGTTGGCGGCGACTGGCGTGTGCACGCATGTTTTTGGCGCCCTGCCAGCGTCGCCGTCCCCCTTTTTCACGGGGCGACACCTCCAGCCCCGAGTCGGTGAACTGTCAGGCGGCATCGCCACCGAGGTGTCTGGAAACCCCAGGGGCGATGCAGGACAATGGGAGTCTATGGCTCCCATCGCCTGACAGGTCGCCGGCGCCCGGTTACATGGGGCGATGTGTACACATCGCCCCATGATGGTCGCCTGGTTTCAGAGCACGGCTCTGAAACCAGGCGACCGCCCGGCACCGCCGACATCGCCCCTTTACATGAGGCGATATCGCCCCATGTGACGGGGGCTTTACAGTCATTATCAAGCCTTTAACAACTTTTGCCATATGACCTAGGTTCTCAATTTTCAGAACGGTCTTTCATCAGTGCAAAGTATGAGATCTGGTTTGGCTTGGTGAAAGGCTAAGACATGGATCTAAGAGGAAAGTTTTCTCCATGTGGAGAGTGACATGCCAATATGAGGATTATTTACATGCAATGCTCCTCTGGGAAATTAAATATGTAATCCACTTCTTAACTAAACTCTAGTGGCATCTATTGGAAGTAGGAAGCCCTCTTCCTCACTGAAGAGGCAATTTGCATCTTTAATTTCTCAAAAGAGCATTGCAGGCATATAAGTCTACTCATATTGGAATGCCAGTCTTGACATGTCACTCTTCACCAGGAGAAAACTAACCCCTTAGATCCCCGTCTTAGACTCTCTCCTAGCAAAACCAAATCTCCTACCTTGCACTGTCAAAACACAATACCGTGGCATGGCTTGATTGCTACTTCCAATAGGTGATAGTGACTGCACTGAAGGATAGAAGCACGACAGAAAACTAGTAATCTAAGAAAGTTTAATGATTAAACAAATTAAAATTGCACCATGGGAGCATACTGGGTACCTGATAGCAGGAGTCGCGGGTGGATTATTCACTCTATTTCAGAGTTTTGCCTGATAGCACAACTCTATCAAGCAAGTAGATCATTTCTTTTGATTTACACTTGTGTTCCCAGAGCCTACATGGGGGCACTCTCTTTCTTTTAGATCTTTTTTCTAATAAGTGGTACTAGCGTTAAAGCCCTTTTCCTTTTTATAGAGGCATTTGCATACTTAATATCCCCGAGGAGCATTGTAGGCATTCAAGTTTCCTCATACTTACATGTCACTCTCCACAAGGTGAAAATGTACCCAGAAGTGAGGGAAAACATTCAAAGAAATTCACTGATGCCCATCCAGGAGGGTGAGATTCCTGTGCTATACAGTGTGGTGCCCTCCAATATGTGCCAACTATATTCACTATATCTTACCTATGGGCTTGTCTGAATAAAGGCCCAGTTACACACACAGATATCTGTGACCAACTTCTGAACAGATCTCTGGTTGCAGTGAAATCATGGACACATTGTTCTATTTTGTGGCCGTGTACAAATGTAACAATGTGTCCATGATTTCACTGCAACCAGAGATCTGCGAACAATCTGTACAATCATCTGTGTGTGTAACTGGGCCTTAAGCTTGTGGCCAATTATCTGATAATATCCTCGAATCCAGAACAATTGGTTGGGTGTTTAGTATGGGCTCGCCTATGGTAAAACACAACAGCTTACAATGCATTAATTCTATTCCCCAACTGAATATTCCCCTGCCCCAATATGACTATAATGAAAACTGAAAAATGCTACTTATCCAGATACACTGGAAATAACTTAACAAATATCCATATGCAACAGCTGTTTAACCGGAATTGAAGTTTTAAGAACTTAAGAAAATATCATGGGACATGGGAAAATATCACGGGGGCTTCCTCAGAAGCTCACTACTGGGTGAGCTCAAATATGGTCTGATGTCTGTTGCGTGCTTTGTCAGCACCTAGGTGTGAATTGGAACTTAATGGTAAACATTGAATTCTCAAAAACGAAGAAACAGTTCATGTAGCAGCAGAACTAGAGGTCCCGAATGGTGATCTTGGCAGTAATTGTGGCCTAACACAGTTGCTATGCCTATCTAACCTAACTTCAGGCCATTTCGTAGTTTCAAGTATTTTGGTGCCAAAATGTGGTAGGATTTGTGCACGGTTAGCCACTGTGATGGTGCAGTTAGCCCTAGTTGTCCTACAGACTAGAGTCTGCACCAGACAAGTATGTATTGCCATAATGTAATTGTGGAGACCCGGGGGTCAGTGGGTGCTCTCGTCCGCAGGCCCAGCCGCCTTTACAAAGACAACGTGGACCAGGGCTCATCCCCAACTGAACGCCCGAGCTCCTTAACCGTGGGCGGAACACTACTCAGACAACACAGGGTCAGGGAATCACAATATTAAGGCTTTATTGGATCCCCAAACAGTTAACAGCATATAACGCATAACCAAGCACAACACATAAATGTAACAGACAACAGAGTCTCACCCTTCCGCTGGCTCACCAGGTTTTAGAATATAGCACAGCAAAGTCTGTAGCCAGGTGACTGTATCATCCCAAACTGGGTTGCTTCCTTGTCCTTATGCAGTCTTTATCACAGCCAAATCCGATAATCCGATACTGAAGACCTTGTGGTTCTTTAGTCCGTGTTCTGATCCCCTTGGTCGGCACCGAAATGCCTAGGCCTGGGGTTATGGCTCGCTAATCGGACCCGAAGACCCTAGATTAGCTGCCTGCATCCAATCTTTAATTTCCAATCCAGTGGACCTCTAGCGGGGACCGAAATCCCTAGACTGAGGCCACAAGACAGAATCTAACTCTCTCTGGTTAATGAACACATCTCCTTATATACCTTCAGCCCTCATTGCAGGATATTGGGAACGTCACGATTGGTGCAATAACAGTCTTTTCATTGGCTGAACTCCAATCCTCATTTAACATATTTTAGCAGTATTGTACTCCTGACATAGAGAGCCAAATGCTGATTGCACCTTACAATGGAATGTTAGTAGGAGACATTCAGTCTGCAAACCATGACATTAACACAATAGTGGCTGGAGCCACAATCAACATTCACAGGGTAATAGACAATGGACGATTAGCATAATTAAGTTCTCTGTCCTTCTATGACCAACAAGTTAGATAATTACATTACCATGCTAAACTTAAAGTAATCTATGAAAATACTGTAGGAAATTCTCCTTGGCCAATACAAGTTTATAAGCCAATATACAAAACAGTGTGGGTTACATAAGAAATCTTCATATGTTCTACATTGAAGGGGTCCATTTCGTCACAGTAATATAAGATATATGAGGCTTAAAACATGACTAAAGTGTTTTTTTGTTTTTCACTAGAGATGTGTGAGCATTTTGAAGTTCGGGTTCGGTTGGCCAAATGGGCATATGTTCGTCAAACGTTTCATTAAACAACGGAATCCCATCAAAATCAAATGGAACTATAATCAAGGGCATAGAAAACACCTTAAAGGGGGCACGTACATCTCCTTGCAGTTATGTGCTCCATCCTGACCCTCTTCTTGTAGTTATGTGCTCCATCCTGACCTACTCCTTCTATGTTCTCCATTCTGATCCTCTCCTTCTAGCTATGTGCTCCATTCTGATCCTATCCTAGCTATATGATCCATCCTGACCATCTCCATGCATTTATGGCCCCATCCTGACCCTCTCCTTGCAGTTGTGCTCCATCCTGACCCTCTTCTTGTAGTAATGTCTTCATCCTTAGCCCCTTGTAGTATGCCCCATTCTTGTCCCCTTCGGTAATGTCCCAGGCTTGTCCCCTTGTGGTAATGTCCTGTGCCATCATGTAATAATGCCCCATCCTGCTGTAAAGCCCTATCCTTGTCCCCTTGCAGCAATATGCCCCTTCCTGCAGTAATATGCCACATTCTTGTCCCCTTGCAGTAATATGCCCCATCCTGCAGTAATGCCCTATGCTTCTCCCCTTGAAGTAATATGCCCCATCCTGCAGTAATGTGTCTCATCCTTGTCCACTTGCTATTATTATGCCCAATCCATATTCCTTTGAAGTAATATGCCCCATCGTGCACTAATGTGCCTCATCATTGGTCCTATGCAGTAATATGCCCCATGCTGCACCAATATGCCCCATCCTTGTGCTGTTGCAGTAATATGCCCCATCTTGCACTAATGTGCCTCATCATTGTCCCCATGCAGTAATATGCCCCATCCAGCAGTAATGTGCCTCATCCTTGTCCCCTGGTATTATTGCACCACACTTGTCCCCATCACATAGTAATATGTCCCATCTTGCCCCCTGGTAGTATTGCCCTATTCTTGCCTCCATCACATAGTAATCTGCCCCATCCTTGTCCCCATCACATAGTAATATGCCCCATCCTCGTCCCCATCACATATTAATCTGCCCTATCCTGCCCCATCAAATAGTAATCTGCCCCATCCTTGTCCCCATCACATAGTAATCTGCCCCATCCTTGTCCCAATCACATAGTAATCTGCCCCATCCTTGTCCCCATCACATAGTAATCTGTCCCATCCTTGTCCCAATCACATAGTTATCTGCCCCATCCTTGCCCCTATTACATAGTAATCTTCCCCATCCTTGTCCTAATCACATAGTAATCTGCCCCATCCTGCCTTCATCACATAGTAATCTTCCCCATCACATATTAAGCCCCATCCTGCCCCTTCAAATAATATGCCCCATCATCCTCATCATATAATAATATGCCCCATCCTGCCCCATCACATAATAATATACCCCATCCTGCCCCCATCACATAATAATATGCCCCATCCTGCCCCCATCTATTATATAATTGCCGTAGCGACTTCCGTCGTGTCCGGCGCTACTTCCGTGGCTTTGTTCGCGTGGCTCGGCACTTTCTCTAGGACTCTGTCAGGCCTGTGCGAAGCATTGCCCACGAAGCGGGCATTGCGAGTCAGTCTCTCTCTGCGCTGGACCCCATAGCGCTGCGGCGCTGCGGATCCGAGCAGGAGCGAAGGTACGTGGTCAACATCGAGCCCACTACCTGCTGTGCAGCCTGCTGCTGGAGAACGTGCTGATCAACACCACCCTCACCGCCCTGCTGGACGACCTCATCGGCTCCGGACTCTGGACCCTGGCCGGCCTCCACCATGCTGGGGTGCTGGGGGAGATCGTGCCCCAGGCCCTGTGCTCCCGGCACGGCCTGGCAGTGGGCGCCAACACGCTGTGGCTCACCCACATCTTCATGGTGGCCACCTTCCCCCTGGCCTACCCCGTCAGCCGCCTGCTGGACTGTGTGCTGGGACAGGAGATCGGCACCGTCTACAACCAGGAGAAGCTGCTGGAGATGCTCAAGGTGGGTGAGGGGGGACTACAAGTCCCAGCAGAGGGAAGGGTAAGGGGGACTACAAGTCCCAGCAGAGGGATGGATGAGGGGGCCTACAAGTCCCAGCAGAGGGAAGGGTGAGGAGGACTACAAGTCCAAGCAGAGGAATGGATGAGGAGGACTACAAGTACCAGCAGAGGGATGGATAAGGGGGACTACAAGTCCCAGCAGAGGGAAGGGTGGTGAGGACTACAAGTCCCAGCAGAGGGAAGGGTGACGAGGACTACAAGTCCCAGCAGAGGGAAGGGTGACGAGGACTACAAGTCTCAGCAGAAGGAAGGGTCAGGAGGACTACAAGTCCCAGCAGGGGGAAGGGTCAGGAGGACTACAAGTCCCAGCAGAGGGAAGGGTCAGGGGGACTACAAGTCCCAGCAGAGGCAAGGGTGAGGGGGACTACAAGTCCCAGCAGAGGCAAGGGTGAGGGGGACTACAAGTCCCAGCAGAGGGAAGGGTGACGAGGACTACAAGCCCCAGCAGAGGGAAGGGTGAGCTGGACTACAAGTCCCAGCAGAGGGAAGGGTCAGGAGGACTACAAGTCCCAGCAGAGGGAAGGGTCATGGGGGACTACAAGTCCCAGCAGAGGCAAGGGTGAGGGGGACTACAAGTCCCAGCAGAGGGAAGGGTGAGGGGGACTACAAGTCCCAGCAGAGGGAAGGGTGAGGGGGACTACAAGTCCCAGCAGAGGAACTTCATGTCCCGCACCTCTGCCCGCCCTTCCTCTCCTCCTACACCAGACGCACACCGGCCGCGGTGAGTCTGCACCCCCCCACTCACCCCCCCCCCCCACATCTGTCTCCCAGGACCCCCCCGGTCCTCACATTGGGGACCTGGGTGCTGATCTTGCCCTAGGGCCCGGAGCACCCCAGCTACGCCTCTCTCCTCCAGCCTCCGCTCTCCCCTCCAGCCTCCCCTGTCCTCACCCCTCCTCACCCCTCCTGCCTCCGCTCTCCTCACCCCTCCATATGCAATGTACAGTATCTGTATATATGTGTGTATGTAGTCACTTCCGTCACTTTGTCCGCACTTCCCTCACTTTGTCCGCACTTCCCTCACTTTCTCCGCACTTCACTCACTTTGTCCGCACACATACACACACACACACACTCCGCTATACTTACCACCGGCCCTGCATCAGCCGCCTAGCAGAGGAACTTCATGTCCCGCACCTCTGTCCGCCCCTCCTCTCCTCCTACACCAGATGCACAACCGGCCGCGGTGAGTCTGCACCCCCCCTCACTCCCCCCACCCCCCATCTGTCTCCCAGCACCCCCCCCGGTCCTCACATTGGGGTCCTGGGTGCTGATCTTTCCCTAAGGCCCGGAGCACCCCAGCTACGCCTCTCCCCTCCAGCCTCCGCTCTCCCCTCCAGCCTCCGCTCTCCACTCCAGCCTCCGCCCTCCCCTCCAGCCTCCGCTCTCCCCTCCAGCTTCCACTCTCCCCTCCAGCCTCCCCTGTCCTCACCCCTCCTCACCCCTCCAGCCTCGGCTCTCCTCACCCCTCCTGCCTCCGCTCTCCTCACCCCTCCATATGCAATGTACAGTATCTGTATATATGTGTGTATGTAGTCACTTCCGTCACTTTGTCCGCACTTCCTTCACTTTGTCCGCACTTCCCTCACTTTCTCCGCACTTCACTCACTTTGTCCGCACACATACACACACACACACACTCCGCTATACTTACCACCGGCCCTGCATCAGCCGCCTAGATCCTCAGTCAACATGTCGCCACCCCCGAACTACTGGATCGAATATAGCGTCCAAAAAGTCTCGCCAAACTTGGACATGTGCCATGCATAATGGATGTGTGCCATGCATAATGGGCGTGTGCCATGCATAGGGGATGTGTGCCATGCATAGGAGACATGTGGCATGCATAATAGACGTGTGCAATGCATAAAGGACGTGTGTCATGGATAATGGACGTGTGCCATGCATAGGGGACGTGTGCCATGCATAGGGGACATGTGCCATGTATAAGGGATGTGTGCCATGCATAGACAGGGCTGCACTGTCCAATGGTCAATATGAGCCTTTAGACTCAGGCGGCAAGGAGGCAGGGGGAGCCGCAGAGCAGAAGGTGTCGGCAGCTGCATCATGCAGCCAGCTCCCTGTGTGATGTGCGCTGACTGCATAAGGTGAAATCACCAGCAGCGGCTATCGACAGCACCCCCCCCTCGCCGCTCCTCACCCACGGATGCCGACAGCAACTCCACCCCACCCGCGGCCGCCAACAGCAATTTCCCCCCACTCCTCACCTGCGGCCGCCAACAGCAACCCCTCCCGCCCGGAGCCTTTCTGCACTCCTGTGCATAGGGGAAATTGATCTGAAATCCGTACCGGCAAGTATGTTTTTTTCAAAAAAAGCACTGGCGATGCATCAGCGACGCAGGATTGCTGTGACAGAGACGACAGCGCTACACTCACATAGTGGGCGGGAAAGATGTCGGTTTTCCCGTCCCACTATTTGAAATGAACAGTGATGTGAAAAGGACGCACCAGCAATCCCGGCCAGGTCGTATTGTTATCGGTATTGCTGGTGCGTCATTATGTGTGACAAAGGCTCTATACTTACAGGACCTCTGATGATGTCACAATCATGGCTAGAGCAAGATCACATGGCTGTGACATCAGCAGAGGTCCTTAAGCTAAACGCAGACGGCACCAGGAGCCAGGTACTGCAGACCACTTACGCCCACACTCCCTACACACACCCTGCACTCACACTCACCCACAACTCTCTGCACTCATGTCACACTCTGTCCTGTACTCACGTCACACTCTGTCCTGCACACACGTCACACTCTGCCCTGCACTCACGTCACACTCTGCCCTGCACTCACGTCACACTTTGCCCTGCACTCACGTCACACTCTGCCCTGCACTCACGTCACACTCTGTCCTGCACTCACGTCACACTCTGTCCTGCACTCACGTCACACTCTGCCCTGCACTCATGTCACACTCTGCCCTGCACTCCCGTCACACTCTGTCCTGCACTTACGTCACGCTTAGCCCTCCACTCACATCACACTCACCTCGCACTGACCTCACACTTAGCCCTACACTCACCTTGCACTGACCTCACACTTAGCCCTACACTCACCTTGCACTTACGTCACACTGTTTCTAATGCAAAACCCGCATCACTGATTGTTCGCGGCTGGCTGGGTGCGACCAGTAGAACAGGGCTGTCCAAGTGCAATTGTCATTGGCCGCAAACAGTGCATGTTTTCAGCATTTCCCTAGCATTACACAAGGTGCAAGAATCATCCATCACCCCTGCAGGTGGTGAAATTAGCACTTGTACAATGCAAAGGAAATCCAGAAAACTTGTACTGTTTTCAGATCTTGAGGACTGTAGTTGGCCAACCCTGCACTTGAGCTGTGGAAGTAGCCAGGGGGCAAGAGGAATCCTTGAGCCCTTTCACCACAACTGTGGCTCTCCCTGAACTCTCTTCAGTTAGGGTAAAACCTGCGTCTGCCCTCAGCCTGCTTAATCCGTTTAGAATTTTGTATCTGGCAGGCTTAGCGCATAGCGTTACTAGCATGTAACGCTATGCTCTGCCTGCCTATGGATTACTGTGGCAACCCAATGCTTACCGCACCCGCCGACTCCACATCGAATCCTCAGATATGCACTTTTGCAGAGCGCAGAGGAAACGTGGTTTGCAGCATTTTCCTGTGTACTCTGCAACAGCGCATTTCCAGGACTTGTGAGTGGAGCTGCCGGTGGCGTGAAGCTTCAGGTTGCATAGGGATACATAGACAGGTGGCGCATAGCATTACATGCTTATAACGCTATGTACTCAGCCTGAGAGTTTCTAAGTTTTAAATGGATTCATGTTGCTCAGGGCAGACACAGGTTGAACCATAGCCTTAGACTCTGTTCCTACTGCTGCGTTGTTTGATGTTGTTTTAACCACATTGAGAATCTACATGAAAATCTTCATGTCTGTTCTTGGGCCATCAAAGTATAGGACAGGTCAGACTTGCAGTGGCCACATAGCTTTTTTGTATACTTGCACAAGTGGTTCAGATTTCTACACCAAATCTGCACGACAAAAAAAAACACATTGGCACAGAACTTCAGAACTCTCATGGACTTTGCTAGCTTCAGGATAGATGTGCAGATTCGCAAAATTTGTTTCTCAAAAAAGCATCAAACAACATGTAGTGGCCACAGTGGGATTCACTGCTGCATGATGCTGGCTGTGTAACCTGGCATAAAATAAATAATGGAATGGGCTCCATCCTATTTTTAATTGCCAACTAAGATAAGGCCTCTTTCACACATCCTTGTATACACACACATGTGAGGGAGGCTGTTTTTGGGGGGCCGTGTGTCCCGCACCATGTGACATACGTATGGTGTCCGTATGATAACCAGATAGCACATGGACAGCATGTCATTATAAACTCACCTCTCTCCAGCGCTGCTTGATCCTCTCACTTCCGGGGGTTGTGCAGCTCATAGTTCAGTGAATATTCATGAGCCTAATGAGCGGCTCTGGATGTGAGAGGGACAGGAGCATTGCTAGAGTCAGGAAAGTATAAAATTCATTATTTCTATACTTAAAAATGCTTGCTACAGTCCTTGCAGTTGGGTGTCACATGGATGACTTCCGTGTGCAGGGCGTTTTTTGCACAGACCCATTGACCTGAATGGGTCAGACAAAGCAGACATGTCTCCATGTGGATCATATGGGCAAGAGTCTGCTCCACACGGAGACACAGAGACACTGTCCATGCAGAATCATGGACATGTGAAAATATCAATGGATTAACATAGGTCTCTGTATGTTCGTACCTATGGCATGTGTCAACATGGACTGCACATGTGCCATAGGCACGAATGTATGAAAGAGGCCTTAAAGTAAGCCGCTGATTCCTGGTATTCGCAGTGGGATGAGGGCACATCATTATTTCCAATGTTACACTGAGCCATTACGAATTTCAGCTAAATAGTAAAGAAGACACAACCCTGAGAGAAAACATTTTATTAGAGATAAAAACACACACACATATCTGGACTTCATCTGTATTACTTCGTCATACCCATCCTCAACCCTCTGCGACGTCTTCTTAATTGCAGGTTGCGATGAAGAACACAGCGTCCTGTCACCACAGCCTCTAAACATTAAATGAATGAGCCACCAGCTCTGGACCGGTAAACAAGTTGGGAATAGAAGGCTGGTATTAACCCCTTTATTGCCCATATTGCAACCACTACATGACGTGAAAGAGCCATGTAAAGAGGTAGAAATTTTTGCTTCTTATAAATATGCCAATTTCTAGGGCAGCTGTAGGATGCTATTCTATAGCAAGGTGGGGGCTAAGAATGATGGGCCATCGCACCACTGAGGATATCACCCCCTCAGCTGCTCACACTTACCTTGGCTGCCAAGTAAAAACAGGGCAGAGCACTTTGCAATTTTTTTTCCCATTATATTTTTTGGGGGGACACTATGATGACAGGTTGGTTGCCATACACTAATATGTATGACAGGGGTAGGGATCTCCTTAGTATTGCACAGGTGATAATTGAATCACATGCACTGGTGGTGATTCTAAATGTTGTACAAACCTAAGGAAAGTCTGAAAACATGATCTGTTGGCAGTGATTGAAGCCTGGGGTTCCCCACCCTTGGTGTATGACAACCAAGCACAGACAGATTGTGAAAATGCAGTCTGATGTCAACAGCCAATCACAGATTCTCTTACAGAGCATGAGCATCTGTGATTGGCTGTTGCTGGTCAGTGAAGTGAATATGCTTGAACCTTCATGGGCAGGGCCAGAAGTAAGTGAGAGGGAGAGTGGACCCGTAAGCAGCAGGAGACTGGTAAGATGATCTGTGTGTGTTTGTGTGTTTATCAGCTTTTGGACACCTTTGAAGGTTTTTTTCTATGTGCTTCATGTTACCTGCCAATGATTTCAGTGGAGTTTGGAAAATTCAGCAAGTGTTCGTCGACTTATTCGACAAACGCTCCATGTTCGGTGACCAAATCCGAATTTGAACACCGTGTTGTTCTCTCATCTCTATAAGGAACCTTTGTCATGATTGCTGTTAGAATGCAAAAAAGCAGATTGCTTGAAATTTTAATTTTTGTTATTAATATTTTGTATACTTGTCGCCTCTTACAATGTACCATATGACATATTGATTATCTATACTATTCTATATTCTTTATATTGACTGTTTGCTCCTGTACATATTTATTGTAGATATTAAATCTTTAAAATGGCTCAGAGATAGAGCCAAAACGTCAGTGAGTTACCTGATTTAGAGTCACAAGTCATGTGAATTGAGTAATAAACTTATCAATCATCGACGGCCACGTCATTTCTGGTTCTGTGCATTGTGGGTGAGTAGTGGGTGTAGTTTCTGGGTTCAGAATGCGCAGTGCACATACTTTGGAGCCAGACAAGTACACCCAATACTTACCATCAATGCACAGGACAGGAAATGAAGCGGCCGATGTGTCATAGCTACAAGGAGCCCATACAATTCAGATGGGTAGCACGCTTCAAAATTAGGTTATCATGCCCACGGAATGCAAGAGGGGATGGAGACTATAGAAATACCCAGAGAGACTAGGCGGAGCCTAAATACCATCCGAAATTGTAAGTTACTAAATAATTTTCTCAACTATTACAATACAGTATTAGGCCAGACAGGGATACATAGAATAGTAATAGGAAGCTGTAGGGATAGATAGTCATAGGTTTAGGGGCATAAAGTAGCTGAAAGGTTCCCTTTAACCCCTTCCCGACCTATGACGTTATAGAGACGTCAAGAAAGTCGGTGCGTTCCCGACCCATGACATCTCTATAACGTCATGGCTTCTTTGCGGTCCTGCAGCTTTGGTAACAGTGTCAGTGTGCAAGTTACCGGAGCTGCAGGATCACAAGGACCTGTACTTTAGCCTGGGGGGTGGCTTAGCACCCCCCGTGGCTAAAGTCGCTCTGATTGGCAGTTGAAAATGAAACATGTCTGCATTAGAGATGAGCGATGTTCGATTGGAATAGTTAGCCAATCTCAAATTCGAGTTGATTTTGGCCCTATTCGAGTCATTTGCCGAATTCGAACAATTTGGTTCAAATTCGGCGAATTTCGAACATGTTCGATTTTGGTTCGAAAATGCGACAGATGCGGTCAGAAAACCACATCTGCCACATTTTCAGCCAAAATAAACATTCCTTAAAAGAAAGAAAGTGTTAAAAATAAAAAAATAATCAATGCTCACCTGTCCGCGGTCCAGCGATGCCTCCGGCAAGGTCCTGTGGCTTCTAGGACCTATGGTGACGTCATGTTCTCGCGGAACATGACGTCACCACAGGTCCTAGAAGCCACAGGACCTTGCCGGAGGCGTCGGTGGACCGCGGACAGGTGAGCATTGATTATTTTTTTATTTTTAACACTTTCTTTCACTTTTTTTCACTTCCACAATGTATGTATATACATTGTTGAAGTGAAAAAGCCCCACAAGCCCGGTTTGTTCGTTTTCCGGGGTGTTCGACGGTGTTCGTCGAGCATTCGACGAACATTCGTCGAACACCCCGTCAATTCGACGAATCAAATAGAATTCGAACACCGGGGTGGTGGCTCATCTCTAGTCTGCATGCGTGGTTGTCTCTGCGTGTGTGCATGCATGGATGGATGCATGCATGGATGTGTGCGTGCATGGATGGATGTGTGCATGCATGGATGTGTGCGTGCATGTATGGATGTGTGCATGTGTGCGTGCATGGATGCCTGCATGCGTGAATATCTCTGCGTGCATGGATGTGTGCATGAATGGATGGATGTGTGCGTGCGTGGATGGATGTGTGTGTTCATGGATGTGTGCATGCATGGATGTCTGCATACGTAGATGTCTCTGCGTGTGTGGATGTCTCTGCTGCATGGATGTATGCATGCTTGGATGTGTGCATGCATGGATGTGTGCATGCATGGATCTGTGCGTGGATGTCTCTGCATGCATGGATGTGTGCATGCATGGATGGATGTGTGCGTGCATGGATGTGTGCGTTCGTGGATGTATGCATGCATGGATGGATGTGTGCATGTGTGGATGTGTGCGTGCATGGATGGATGCGTGCATGTATGTGTGCGTGCATGGATGTCTGCATGCGTGGATGCCTCTGTATGCATGGATGTGTGCATGCATAGATGTTTGTGTGTGCGTGCATGGTTGGATGTGTGTGTGGATGTGTGCGTACATGGATGTGTGCATGCATGGATTTCTCTGCATGCATGGATGTGTGCGTGCGTGGATGTGTGTGCGCGTGCATGGATGTGTGCATGAGTACATGGATGTGTGCGTGGATGGGTGCATGCGTGGATGCATGAGTGGATGTGTGCGTGCATGGATGTCTCTGCGTGCGTGGATATGTGCGTGGGTGTGTGTGCATGTGTGGATCTGTGCATGCATGGATGTATGCGTGCATGGATACGTGCATGGATGTGTGCGTGTGTGAACGGATGTGTGCATGCGTGGATGGGTGCATGTGTAGATGCGTGCATAGATGGATGGATGGGTGTATGCATGGATGGATGGGTGCATGGGTAGATGGATGGATGCATGGGTGGATGGATGGGTGCAACAAGGGATCAAGCGTCCTCTTGTTGTAGTCTCTGGGATCATAGTCATGGTGCACTCTATGACAGATCATTGCCATACAGTGCACCATAACGCTGACCCCAGAGACTGTAGGAAGAGGACACTTGATGACTTTGCTGCAATCTCTGAATGTAGCAGAGGTGATCAAGCGTTGTGGGACCTTCGTTGTGGTCTACGTCAGAGGAGATCGAGCGTCATGGGACCTTCATTGTGGACTACATCGGAGGCGATCGAGCGTCGTGGGACCATCATTGTGGACTATGTCGGATCTTTATAATAAAGGTGGAGTCCAAATTTTGTTTGTGTTGTTTTTTTTCAAATAAAAATATTTTTCTTTGTGTGGTGTATTTTTTTTTCAATAAATGTATTTATTAATTTCAAAAGGTCATAAGAAAAAAAAAAGGTAACAATTCAGATATAAAGAATTACACATTCGTACATAGTCTGGGGTATGACAGATAACTTATGTTCCAGTTCCAAGGCCGAGACCCCAGCAGCCGTCTCAAAAGACCCTGATGAATATAATTCACCATAATTCACATCAAGATGAAGCCTGAAGCGAAGTGTAAGCCAGTTCTTGCTATTCCGTAGCCATCTAAACATCTCCGTCACCCCTGCAGACCATGAAATAAAAAAGAGAAAAAAGAAGGGGAAAGGTAATGAAAGAAGACATGAAAGGAGGGAACAGAAGGGAAGAAGGGGTGGAGAGAGAAAAAAAAAAAAAAAGGGAGGGGGTGGGAGGGAAGAGGAAACCTGGTGAATTTAGCTCAAGAAGGAAGAGAGGATCGCAACAACCAATCCGCAAACTCCGGGCTTTCCTTAAAAGAATGCCATAGATACCATGTACTACCACCGTCTGATCCGGTGCCATGATCATCGGCCATCAAAGACTCTATGCGACTCAGTTTGTTCATCTCAGCTATCCATTCCAGCATTGTGGGGACCTCCGTAGACCTCCAGTGTCTGGGAATGACAGCCCTAGCCGCCATTAAACAGAACCTCAAAATTCCCCTCTTTGCTGAGGACACAGCGGCAGGAACCAGAGACAGGAGAGCAATCTGGGAGGTAGGCATATGATAAATCCCAGACATCAGGTGAAAGGTCTCAAACACCTGACCCCAGAAGGGTTGGAGGAGACCGCACGACCACCAGATATGGAGCATAGAGCCCCTCTCTTTCCCACATCTCCAACAAGCATCTGACACTCCAGGGTCGAGCCTGTGTAGGAAAGTGGGTCAACGGTACCAGCGTGTTAAAATTTTATAGTTCCGTTCCTGAGCAGCACATGAGACCGTCATTTTGTGGGTGAGTACAAAAATTTTTTGACGATCAGTCTCAGATAAGGTGATGTGCAGGTCTCTCTCCCAAGCCTCCATGAATCCAAGAGGGTCGGACACCAACCCAGCCAGGACCAGAACATAAAACATGGAGACCACATGGGACGGGCCCTCAGATGAAAGCATCATCAACTCAAATGGTGTCGGAACCCCCAAGGAGATCCCTGAGAGATAATCTCGGATCTGGGCGAACTCCATCCATGAGAACGACACCCCCCCGGTCTGGCCCCGGAGCCCCTTCACACCAGCGAGCCCCGCCAGTCTGTCCGCAACCTGTCCCAGGCATACCCGGTCACGTGCTGACCAACACAGAAAGGTCGATCTAGTCATCGCAGGGGGGAATGTGGGGTTGTCAAACAAAGGACTCAGTCTACCAGGTCTGGAGGTCAACCTCAGTTTGCAGTTAATCTTGTCCCAATGTCTTATAACCGTCTGGGTGAGTGGGACCCATTCCGTCACAGAGGGACGCGCGGTCTTTTCAAGCCAGGGGAGCCAATACAGAGACACAGGAGAAAGGAGACCCTCCAGGGTTACTCATTGTTTATGGGCACTATTAAACCTCCAGTCCACTAGCCTAGAAAGCAGAACCGCATGGTAATATTTTTTTAAATTAGGGAGGGCCCGCCCCCCCCCTTACTCTTAGGTCTAGTTAAAATAGAGAAACAGATTCGTGGTCTCCTGCTCCCCCAAATAAAGTTGTTAACCGCCGACTGTAGACATCTGAAAAAACTATCCGGGTTATTTATCGGGGCAGTTTGGAAAAGATATAAAAACCGAGGTAGGACGTCCATTTTAATGACACTCGTGCGTCCAAACCAAGAAAGTCGAGGTTTGTCATATTTCGCCAAGTCCAGTATCGTCCAAAAGCGGAGTGTGGTGTATTTTTTGACTATTTACTAGAGATTCCTAGTGGCCGGGTCTAACATTGACCCGACATTATGAATCTCGGGCTTAGTGCCAGCTGCCAATTAAAAAGCTGGCATTAACCCCTTTATTACCCAGTTTGCCACTGGCACCAGGGCAACTGGAAGAACCTGGGTACGGCACCAGAAAAATGGTGCTTCAATAAATGCTCTATTTTCTGGGGCGGCTGCAGGCTTCAATTCGCAGCATGGGGGGCCCAGAACGCTTTGGCCTCTTCAAGCTGAGAATTCCAGCCCACAGCTGCCTAGTTGTACCTGGCTGGACCAAAACTATGGCAGAGCCCCACATCATTTTTTTTTCTAGACGTTGTTCTAGAAATAAAAAAAAAAAATGGTCTTTGCTGTATTTTTGGTTGCCAGCCAAGTACAACGAGTCTGCTGGGGGTTGCTGGCAGTCTGTAGCTGCCAAGTTGTACCTGGCTGGACCAAAAATATGGCGGAGCCCCATATCATTTTTTTTTTTCTAAAATCAGTTCTAGAAATAAAAAAAAAGCCTTCCCTGTATTTTTGGTAGCCAGCCAGGTACAACTTGACAACTGGGGGGCTGGAATCCTCAGCGTGGAGAGACAAAATGTTGTGGGCCACCCACGCTGCAAATTGCAACCCACAGCCACCCAAGAAAATAGTGCATTCATTAGAGGCACCATTTTCTGGTGCTGTACCCCAACTCTTCGAGTTGCCTTTGTGCTGGTGGCACACGGGTTCTCCATACGCGACATGGTGTCCGCTAATAATTTCAATGGAAAATTAGCTCCATTTGTTAGCGGAAACCATGTCGCATATGGAGAGCCCCTCCCTGTGTGCCTGAACATTGGATCTCCCCCAAAAGTGACCCCATTTTGGAAACTAGACCCCTCAAGGAACTTATCTAGATGCATAGTGAGCAGTTTGAACTCCAAGTTGCTTCACAAATTAGTCCATAAAAGGGAAAAAAGAAGATTTTTGTGAAAAAAGTAATTTTTCATTTATGCGGATCAATTTGTGAAGCACCTATGGGATCAAAGTGCTCATTATGCATCTAGATAAGTTCCCTGGGGTATCTTGTTTCCAAAAGGGGGTCACTTGTGGGGGAGCTCTAATGTTTAAGCACACAGGAGTTCTCCATATGCGACATGGTGTCCGCTAACAATTTGAATGGAAAATTAGCTCAAATTGTTAGCGGACACCATGTCGCGTTTGGAGAGCCCCTGTGTGCCTAAACATTGGAGCTCCCCCACAAGTGACCACATTTTGGAAACTAGACCCACCAGGGAACCTATCTAGATGGGTGGTGAGCACTTTGAACCACCAGATGTTTCACAAATTAATCCATTTAAAAAATATGAATTTACTTATGCATGTTTCCATAAAAATATTGAGTAGCACAAGCTCTATATTCACTTGCACAGACATAGGTTCTTAAGAACACCAAAGGGCAGGGGCAGACATACCATTGATGCAACCTGTGCAGTCGCACAGGGGGTTCTTAAGGCAAGAGGGATACTTTACCTCCAAAGCAGATGGAATTGTGCATTAAAATGAGCTAGTGGACTGCAAAGAGTCCATATACTGTTCTTGCACAGGGGTCCTCATCTGTCTATGTCCGCAACTGCTGTAATGTATATTGTACAATAGACATGCAAGGTTGGATTAAGTATTCACTTATAAAAGGTATTTTACTATAATGTATTGTATTAATGATTTCTGCCCACACAGATGTCAATAGTGAGACTGAGCGATGCTAGTTAACTTTTACTATAGTTACTGATAAAAATGAATAATATTATGACCAGGAACACAGTACCATACTTCTCTAGTAATAGCTTTAAAATCCAATTAGACATTATCACAATTTCCCCACCTGGAGAGCCTAATTGTATATTAAGTATAATGTTGATTTGCGTTTGATAATACTTTAGACATAACTTTAATAATGAGTGCTGGTTCACTGGATGATATAGATTATCGCATGGAGAGGTTTTACCATTTGTTGATGAATTCTTGGTTCAATGACAGGATCCTTATCCCTACAGGCTTTCATTACTTTAATTTCATCATAGCAAAAAATAGAACTCATTATTTTAAGCAAATCCAATTCTGATATATCTGACAGATGAGTTATTGAGTGACTATATTTCAGCTCTAACTGTATTAACAGATATTGCAAGAATGCTGGAGGCTTTGATTAACCCTTCAATGACTTCCAAAATGCCTTTTTAAGGAGGTCATGAATGGGTCTTATTCCTTAGAGCTGGTTGGTTTTGGCACAGAGTATATAGCGTCCCCCAGAGGGTGAAGACTGAGTGGGTCTCAACTGTATACTCCTGACACCCTTCTGCATTTTTAGCACCTACCATGATTGTTTAACTCCCTAGATGCCATTATCAACTTGTGAAACTGGATGACTTACTGAAGGAAGGGGCTGCATCTTTAAAGGGAACTTGTCACCAGGTTTTTGCCACTTAATCTGAGAGTAGCATAATATGAGCTTAAGTAGCACAAACCCCAATCATCAACATGAACAGAAATAAACACATTAGAAATAGATCACTCTGTAATGACTCTATATATGTGTTCCACTTTATGTGTTAAATTACTGAAATGAATTAACTTTCGGATGATATTCTAGTTCATTGAGATGTACCTGTATATATAAGGGCATACAGATGCTGGCTGTGCTTTATTTGGGGAAAATCTGGTGATTCCCTGAAAGAATTTCTCCTCAAAAATGGTAAACTAAAGTATTAATAATAACCACAAAGTCAAGATTAGACATATTCGCTCATACTACACACATCGCCATCCCTTACTAGTCTTCTGTGTTATGAGGTCTTTATATGTATTCTTTGAAAGAAAAGAAAATTATTTTGTGTATAAAACTACTTTTTTTTTAATCACGTGACTATAACGAAAACTGATTCTCCGAATGTCTATCAAGGAGCAAATCTGTGATCTGGTGATTTTTCACTCAAATGTAAAAAATGCTCACCAGCATCCACATGGAATCTGTTTGCCTTGCAGGATGACATTATTGCTTATTCTTGACAATCCATTCCAATCTACAGCCAAATCTGTAATTATAATTATAAGAAGCTACAGACCTGTTTTGGAGCAAACGTTTCCTCTCCATATGTGTTTATTCTTACTATAACCTCTCCTAGCTATTCCCATGTCAATCAACATTCACAGTATGTGGCACAGTGGCTCAGTGGTTAGCATATCAATAAAAAATGTATTTCAGTAATTCAATACAAAATGTGAAAGCATATATTATATAGAGTCAATACAGAGTGATCTATTTCAAGTGTTTATTTCTGTTAATATTGATGTTTATGGCTTACAGCCAGTGAAAATCCAAAGATCATTATCTCAGAGAATTAAAGTAGGAGGATGAAGAGTCTGAGTGATAAAATATTAACTGAATAGGCATCAGAGGCTTCACGTTGTGTGGTTGTGAGAGTCACAACCACTATAAATGCATATCACGACTTCCGCAGTCTCCAGCGTCGTGCATAGACAGTAGGGAGGATGAAGGGTTAAAAACCACACTGGAGTGTTCCACAAGGCATCAAAGGGTGAATGTAATATTCATTTATTAGTCAACGCGTTTCACGGCTCCTTGGCCCCTTCCTCAGGACAAATCAATATCATATGACCCTGTGTCGGGGCATGTCAGTGAGCCCTGAAACGCGTTGACTAATAAATCAATATTGTATTCACCCTTTGATGTCTTGTGGAGTATGACAGCGCAGTTTTTAACCCTTCAGTCTCACTACTTTAATTTTCTGAGATATTGACCGTTGCGTTTTCATTGGCTGTCAACCATAATCATCAACATTAACAGAAATAAACACTTGAAATAGATCACTCCGTTTGTAATGACTCTATATATGAGTTTCACTTTTTGTTTTGAATTAGGCTAAGGTCACTCCCCCTGCGCTGAAAACGTAGAAATTTTCTGCTGAAGCGCATAGTGTTAACGCTATGCACTTCAGCAGAACGCTGCCCCATAGTAATCCTCTATTTACCTTGCCAGCGGCTCTACACAGGGCTGCTAGGCTTGTTAGGAGCGCACTGGAAACGCTGCATGAAAAAAATTAACTTTTTGATTATTTTCTAATTCATTGAGATGCACCTGTATGTAAAGTGCTGTGGAATTAAACACCATATAGATGAAACAATATTATATGTTATTATTCTTTTTAAAGCTGGTGTCTACATGTCTTTCGTTAGAGCTAAATCATTATTATCTGTTCAATGTTCATTTACTGGATATTGAGGAATAACCACAGAGAAAACAATTGATAGATATATTGTGCTCCATTACATCTTTTTTTTTCTTCATTTCCTCTCTTTAGTTTCCTCTATATTGCAGATGAAATGTAACTTTATTTTAATAAATTAATTTTGTCTTAAATGTCAGATAAAATTAATTCAAACTAGCATTAACTTTATTAAACTTTTTTATTCTTGTGGACAAGAAACAAATTGGTTTATGCCCTTCACCTTCCACATTTCACTAACTTGAATATCAAGTGTATTGTAGAAGAGCCATCTGTTTAAGTTATCTAGTTATCAATTCCAAGTAATTGAATGTGTCTTTATTTAATCTTTTGGGTTAATTAAAGTGGACCTGTTACCAGGATGTGTGCACAATTTTCACTCTTATTTCATTCCCTGCTGTCCTTTGTATTCCGTTTTCGTTTTGTGTGTGTTTTCTTTTTAACTCAACCATAGAGGTGAGTGAATCTTTTAAGGTTTGGTTCTATTTGGGTCTTCAAACTTCCCGGAGTTTAGCAAACCTGTTTGGGTTCAGAGTTAGGAGCTTTACATTTGAAAAGCAATGGAGTGAGTGTCGCACCCCAGGGGTTAATGTGCCACAGTAACACCATCAAGGGTTAATTCCCCACACAACCCACAACATTACACTAGTGCCTCCAGGCCAGAAGGGGGAGCTAAAGCTGCTTCCCTATATATTTTGGTGTGGAGAGGAAGTGGGTAGTTCAGTACATAGCAGTACTGTGAAGAGTTCAGTTCCTGGGAGGACTGAGGGAAAGGACCTGGGTGTAAAAGGGCTGCGTTAGGCCCAACCCACAGTCCACTGTCCACTTCCAGGCCAGCCAAGGTCTGAGGAAAGGAGTGGGAGAAGCAGAGGAACACACTGGAACATGGAGATACCCTATAACTCGCCTCGGAGGAGCGCAAAGACCGGATACCGGATGCGAAATTGTGCCTGACACAAGCAGCACAGTAAACACCGGACTAGTGGAGGTTATATATCTTCACTGTACCACAGCGAAGCCACATGGTGGGGTCAGAAACACAAAATTAAGACTCAAGTTGCCTAGCAAGTTTGGTACCCATGAGGGGAGACAGGACCAGCAGCTTAGCTAAAGCGGCAGCAGTGCCACACACACACACACAGCACAGGATTGGGAAGCCAAGGACCCGGCCAGGGTGGGAGCAACCCGGTCCCGGTACAGACTCCGTGGACAGTACTCAGCTGTATACCATCTGCTACAGTAAAGACTTGGAAAACTACAAAACTGTGACTCTGTGTAATCCTTGTGCTCAAACCCTACTCTCCCTCACAAACTGCTATCATCTCTACAAGG
The DNA here is from genome assembly GCA_033576535.1 of Allobates femoralis. NCBI lineage: Eukaryota > Metazoa > Chordata > Amphibia > Anura > Aromobatidae > Allobates > Allobates femoralis. Next base: position 121,983,014 of record JARQOC010000008.1, read on the forward strand.
GATGAATGAGTACTGAAATATTCGGACTCTCTAGACTCGTAAAGAGTAGGTCCTGATCCTCGGTACTCGTTACGAATATAGCGAGTCCTATTTAAGTCAATGGTGAAGCGAGTATTGCGATTAATTTCTTGGTTGCTGGACCCTATAAAGAGGTCTGGCAGCAGAGGAAAAACCTGTAATTCCCTTATTCATTGTTTAGAAATCTGCGGTAAAAAGCCGTAAGCTGTAAAATAAAACCGGATTCTCCCGGATTGCCCCAGTTCAGTGCAATCCGTTACCATAGAGTCCCATGTTACGGGGAGCCGGATTGCTCCGGATCAGGGCAATCTGGGAGAATCCGGTTTAGGGTACGATGCGAAAAATCGGTCAAAACCGAATTCTCCCTGTCCGGTGCGATACGGCGCCCCGTAACATGGGACTCTATGGTACCGGATTACACCAGACCGGGGTAATACGGGAAAATCCGGTTTGATTTTACAGCTTACGGCTTTTTACCGCAGGCTTCTAAACAATGAATTAGAGAATTGCAGGTTTTTCCTCTGCTGCCAGACCTCTTTATAGGGTCCAGCAGCAGAGGAATTGCATTTCCCTTGATTTACATTGGACTCGCTACTGTGCAAGTAATCGCTAGGAAACTCGCAGGGTAACGAGTAGCCCGAGTACCCTACTATTCGGCAAGTAACGAATAGTAACGAGTAGACTCACTCATCCCTAATCTTTACCACTACCCCTACTCTGCATTATCCATAGACTATTATCACCACTGCCCCGGGGAACCAGGCTCTGCTCGTGGAGAGCCGTTACATCACCGGCTGCCAAACATCATCCCCGGAGGTTCTGTAGCAGCGGTGGTCACCCTGACCACACACCACGGGTGGCGTCACGACTTTCTCCCCTGTAAATACCCCCCATTACTTGTGGGCTCGGGTCCAGACCCAGACCACCGTGATACCCTCCTTTGATACCCTGGTCAGGTACCGAGTACCCCGTCCCAGTGGGCTCCACAACTTGGCATCTACGAACAGGATCTACTGTGTCCGGTACACGGGCATGGTGTGCTGTGATTTGTGTGAGAAACTGTTTTAAAATTGCTGCCATTACAGAGCATGTGGCGCACAGAATTTTAACTGCGCCACAAGGACTGTATTTTTGAATTGCCACCATTACACAGCGCGCGATGCTCGGGAAGAAAAGGGGACGTGTCATTGTGGGCGGCACTCTGCAAAGCGCTCTGACATCATCCGGAGGGGAAGAGAATCCCTGTTGCACAGCGGAACCTTTAGTAGACGGAAGCGGAAGACAGGAGGGTCAACCTTAACTAAGGGGGCACAGGATGTCGCAACAAGGAGATGCTACAGCACCAAGCAGCGGCGGAGCACCCGGCGGTGCTGCAGCACTGGATAACAGAGGAGCACCCGGCGGTGCTGCGGTGCAAGGAGCAGCAACCACCATGTCGCTCCTGGTGCCATACACTTCGGGAGCAATGTGGCTACCACAATACTCAGGTGAGCCCAATACCTTCAATAACTTTATTACCAGAATCAAAGTGTACTACGTTATGTACCATCTAAATGAAGCCCAGCGTATTGGTATGATTATTGGACAGTTAACCGGCAATGTACGGCGGGAAGTAGCGTCCTGGCCGGACACTGACAAAGATACTGTAGAGCATCTTGTGGCTGGACTAAAAGCAGCATTTGAGTCCAGTGCTGACACCCGGGCTAAAATGAGGTTCTTTAAATGCCAACAAAAGCCTAAGGAGAGCGCAAGAGACTATGCCTTAAACTTGCAGGAAGCGCTCAAAGCACTTAAACTAGCAGAACCTGCCTTAGCCCCGGGAGCTGATAAAATGCTGATCGATCAGTTCATAGAAGGCCTCCTATCCCCTTCTCAGAGAGGACAGTTGAGTATGATGATCATCCAGAATCCCGGAATGACCTTTGCCGAGTTAAAAGATAGAGCCATCCGTCTTCAACAGATAGAGGAGCCCCAGGATATAAACTTTACTCAAGGCCCTACAGCAGCACCTCAGCAGCCAGGAGCATCAGCGACATCTGCCATGTCCGAGACTGTTGCTGAACACAGAGAGCCTATCTCTAATGAGGCCCTCAACCAAAAGCTAGAGGCCCTGACGGACACTGATGTTTCCATGGCTAAAGTCATCAAGTAGCTGCGTGGATCCAAGCCTGCACCCAAGATCGAGTTGGCGACCAGCAAGGAGGATGTCCCGTGGTTGAGGCCCAGGAAGTACCAAGCGACGAGAGGTCAACCCAGTGACCACTACCAACCGGATGGACAGCCCGTTTGCCACCGTTGCAAGGAGCCAGGTCACTCTGCCCGAGAATGTGCTTTAAACGAGGATCCCTTGGGAAGGCGGGCTGCTCCTCAGGAATGAACTCCCAAGGTCCTTCAGCCTGGTATGACAAGTTCGTGGGAGGACGTCCGGACATCCCTATTGTGTTAGATGGCATTCCCTACAGTGCTTTGTTGGATACCGGGTCCCAGATAACATCAATTCCACATGTTCTGTACAAAAGGTACTGGGCTGATTCAGACATTAATAGTGGTCCATCTAACATTGCATTGAACTTATAGGCTACCAATGGTGAACTAATACCACAAGTTGGGTTCAGAGAAATGACCATTCAGATTGGGAAGGTAGAATTGCAGAACCAGGGTATTATTATTGTAGATGTTGACGGGTGAGAAAGTGAACAGGTAATGTTACTAGGAATTAAAGTAATTGAAAATTGTTATTCCGAGGTAATTACTGTCTTACAGCAGATCGCCGAGACTGCCAGAGCCGGGCAACAGAGACTTCTGCAAAAGGAAATAACAGCACTGATGTTGAAACAACAGGTAGAAATATCAGGAGGTGAAATCGGCAGTGTACGAGTAAGTGATCTAATACCCATTGTAATACCTCCCAAAACTGAACTGTTGGTCTGGTGTAGAGCCGCAATAAGCAATAAAGGGCAAGACTATCAAGCCCTGGTAGAACACATGTACTCAGATAGTAGACCCACTATGCTGACGGCCAGAGGAGTAGTTGAGGTACACTGGGGAAGGGTGCCATTATGCCTTCTAAATTGCGGGGAAGATGAGGTCACCATACCTAAGTATGCTACCATGGCTAAATTATTTACGGTTGATAACAATGCCATCACAGCCGTCGAGCCCTTGAACTCGTCAAGTAAGGCGGATGACAATGGCTCAGGGGAAAAGCTGGGGGATTGGTGCCAAAAGCTACACGTGGGTACCAGTTCTACACCTCCCCATCAAAAGCACGGAGTATACCGGGTAGTAAAAGAATATGAGCAAATATTCAGCAAGCACCCATTAGACTTTGGGCAAATCAAAGGAGTAGAGTACACTATACCCACAGGTAACCATCAGCCTATAAAAGAGAGGTATAGACCATTACCACCGGCTCACTATCAAACTACCAAACACACGCTCAAAGAGATGAAAACTGCAGGGGTAATAAGAGACAGTTGTAGCCCCTGGGCAGCGCCTTTAGTGTTCATTATAAAGAAGGACTGGACCATGAGAATATGTGTAGACTACCGGCAGATCAACCGCATTACACACAAGGATGCATACTCGTTACCTAGGATTGAGGAATCATTAGCCGTATTAAAATCTGCTAACTACTTTTCCACCCTAGATCTGACTAGTGGGTATTGGCAAGTTCCTGTGGCTGAGGCTGACAAGGAGAAGACAGTGTTTATTACACCGATGGGCCTCAGTGAGTTCAATTGTATGCCGTTTGGACTCTGCAACGTACCCGGTACCTTCCAACGCCTGATGGAGAGCTGCCTAGGACATAAGAACTTTGAAATTGTCCTTCTGTACCTGGATGACGTCATAGTCTACTCCAAGACGTATGAGCAACATCTACAAGACCTAGCAGAAGTGTTTGAAGCCTTGTCCAGATACGGCATGAAGATCAAGCCATCCAAGTGCCACCTTTTCAAGACAAAGGTGCAGTACCTAGGACATGTCGTGAGTTCAGAGGGAAGAGCACCAGATCCTGATAAAGTCACAGTGATAAGGGATTGGCCAAGACCTACTAATGTGAAAGAAGTGAGTCAATTCCTGGGCCTGGTAGGGTATGTGCGGCACAGACGGCATGGTCCCATGGCCAGGGTGCATCACATGGGTTGTCGGCTTAGGAACCTGTTCACATGAGCCGGTTTTTACTGTGAGCTAACAGCTGAGAGTGAGTGCTGTAATCCTGTCCGGTACACAGTGGGTTAATACCTGAAGGAATTATGAGACCAATGAGCAGCTGAGAGAGCAACGTGTACTGATTGCATAGCAGCCCAGGTGGGTGTGTCAGTATGGGTGTGGCAGCTACGATAAGAAGAGCTAGCCAGGTGTCTGTGTGAGTCAGACTAGAGATGCATGGGAAGCAGAGCAGTCCTGAGCTCTGCAATGTGAGGTTGTGAAAGGAGCCTGCCAGCTCCATACCAGTGGCCAGGAACGGGGCGTTATGGCTCCTAGAGTGGGGAAGCCGTGGCTGAACCAGGTGGATGCTGGTCTGGATGTGTAGCGAGATACATCCGGGAAGGAGCCCTTGGGGATGCATGGTGTACCCGTGACTCAGGCTGCTAGACCCGGAACTGTGCCCGGTAAGACAGCAGTTCTTGTATGCTATAATGAACTGTGTACCATGTGTGAAATATGCCAGGCGGGAATAGCTGCCGTTGGGTCCGACTAGACAGTCGGTGGAGGACCCGAGGAAGTAGATGATGGCTTATGTAGAAATGCCATGTATGCTGTCTGTGGGAGAGACTCAGCCAGTGTGGATGTTATATTGGAGGTGATCCGTCCCATAGGGACGAGAGGGAGGCTTGGCCTGCTGCATGCGGGAGGAACCCATCCTTCAATGGTGTGTGTGAACCTGTGGCCAGATGTAGGGGTTAAGAGAGCTCCTAGAGTGGGGGACCGTAGCTGATCCAGACGTGTGAGAAAATCAATTGAAGATTGGTGTAGAAAATGTGGCCCGTGCAACCTCAGAAGAAAGGATGAACAAAGTTAGAGAGCCCCACTCCAGTCCATAGTAAAAAAGCAACCACTTGAGTTAGTTGCGTTAGACCACGTCAAGTTGTCACCAACCCGGTCAGGCTATGTCTATGCCTTAACCATCGTGGACTATTACTCCCGCTTCTTAGTGGTGGTACCCGTCAAGGACCTGACAGCGAAGACAGCTGCAAAAGCATTCCAGACATATTTCTGCACACCTCAAGGCTACCCGGAACAAGTCCTTGCAGATCAAGGTCCAGCTTTTGAGTTAGAGATTTTCCAGGAATTCTGCAACATGTATGGCTGTAAGAAGATTTGCACGACAGCCTTTCATCCCCAAACCAATGGATTATACGAAAAGATGAACAATATTGTGATTGACCTGTTGAAAACCTTGCCAGAGTCAGAAAGAAATCAATGGCTAGAGAAATTACCCGACTTGGTAGACTTGTACAACCATGTCCCGGTGAGTTCTACAAACTGCACCCCAGCCTACCTTATGCGAGCAAGACCCAGTAAGCTTCCAATCGATTTACATATGGGAATACTGAAACCAGACGCAGAAGTTGAAGAATCCAAATGGGATACCCTATGTCAACAGCAGTATCGCCAAGTAGAAGAGTGCGTAGAGAAAAGTCTCCAGCAAGCTAGAGAAAGACAAGAGAGAACCTTTAATCAGTATGCTCTAGCAACCCCATTACAACCTGGTGAGCACGTTCTCAAGAGTAAAAGACGCATCAACAAATTGGATAATCAGTGGGAAACCAAGCCATATACTGTCTTACCATCAAATTTAGACAATGCCAAAGTGTGTCTAATCAGTAAAGATAAAGGAAGAACGTCAGCAGTTGTGTCAAGAGACCCTCTCAAACCGTGTCCTAAAACCCTGAAGACACCAGAAGTAACCTTACCCATACAGGTCCAATCTTACAAGGAAGAAGAAGTATTGCATACCGTCTTAGGAGATTTCCCCAAAACATGGCCAAATTACTACGGAGCAGTTGTAGTCCCCATGATTGCTTTCCCTCCAATGGTTGAACCAACATCAGAGCCCGTACCACAAGAAGTCCCAAGACTTGACGAACTGGAATTCGAGCCTGAAGAGGAAGAACCAATTCCTGGTCCCAGTGAGCTTGCCAGTCCTACTGTCAGATCTCCATCTGCAATAGTACCAGATACTACAAATAGGTACACGTCCACCCATACCATCAGGCTAAATACACCCAGTACCCCAGCATTACGCAGATCAGAGCATAGTACCAAGGGTCAATTACCTGCTAGGTACAGAGATTAAAGTAAGCAATCAAATGTGAAATGTAAATATGTTGTTGTAATGTTTAATAGAACCTGGTAGAGGGCAAATGTACAAAAAGGGTGAGAATAGCATAGTGTTGGGTTGCAGCCACGGAAAGTAAGAACTTGGCCTCTTATGCGGTGACCCGAGGGCTTAGGAGCCTACTGCATTTAATCCAGAGACACCCGTATGTATTATATTAGTTTGCAACGTTAAAAGCCCAGTAGACTACCCTGTATGAACTATTTGCATATTCTTGAACTTGAAACTTTTCTTCCTTTCTATTAACTACGGACCATACCTACCACAGGACTGTTTGTGGTATAAACTTATGGGACTGTCACACATGCTTTTTGGCTATTAGGGCATGCGATTTTTAACATGGGGGCCTATGGGTGCGGTTTTTTACATGCGTTTTTGGAAACGCAGGTCTCCAAAAACGCATGTGAAAATTGCTACTGTGACCCCAGCCTTACAGAGCAAGTCCTCAAGTGGTGATATACATAGTGAGGTTGCCAATGATCGGATCAATAACTGCAGATTTTCACAGCTCCTCTGGAGTTAAGACCAGCTCAAACATGACACTGCTAACTTTATAGGAATAGCTGTCTTAGAAGCTACATGTAATCATTACTTTGCCAATAGTAATGAAAAACATTGGATAGAATGATTTAGAGCACATTTCCACCTGACTCTAGAGTAGGGGAATTGTTTTATGTGAAGGAACAAATCCTGTTTTTCTTTATGGAGTCTGATGGAAGAGCCTGAGTTTGAAAAATTCTAAAAGCTTGTTGCCTCCCTAACTACATTGTACCAAGAGTAAAGTTTGGTGGAGGAGAAATCATGATATGGGATTGTTATTCATAGTTTGGCCTAGACATCAGTTCAAGAAAAGGTCAGTTCTAGTGTTTTACCAAACAAAATCACTTTGGACTATAATAGCCTTCCTTCTTTCTGTGATTGCAGAAGACCCTTTTCTGTTCCAATATGACTGTGCCTCTTTACACAAAGCAGAGTCTATAATTGCATGTTTGGTTCAGTTGGGTATAAAAGAACTTGACTGGCCAGTACAGAGTGCTGACCTTAAACCCAGGGATGAAGTAACATTGACATTGGGTAGGGTCACATTGCTAAGCTAAATTGCATTCACCGCATCCGGATCCGGATGCGGTGAACGCAATGCCGGGCACACACATTTGTTACAAAAATGTGTGCAGAATACCGGACTGCGGTTACCGGATGGCTCAGGATGTGTAATCCTGAGCCATCCGGTAACTGCCGAGGTTGCGGTTCCCGGCTATTGGCGGGATCCGCAACCTTAATAAAGAGTAAAATTGTTGATCTAAATGACTTTTTAAGGTCTGTAGGGGGCTTAGACCCCCCTACAGACCGGCCGCCCACTTCTATAGTGTACTTCAGCTATATCTCACGGGGCACGGGCTCCCCGGAGCAAAGTGCCCCCCCCTATCACTATACAGGGGTGCCTACACCCCTCTATTACAATGATGCTTTAATGATGTCCAAAAATGCAGTACAAAAAGGATTTTAGCAATCGCAATGTAAGTTGATACTTACATGCTGTTGTAGGCAGAGTCCCGAGAAAACCATGGGCGGGGCTGTGTGCAGCAGCCTCCGCCCACTCCTTCTTGATGGCCGCCCCCTCTGGCCGTAATCCAGTGTTGTGAGGGCGGGCACGTCGTTAAAGGGGCGTGGCTAACTATTTGCCGCGGACCTTAAAAAGTCATTTAGATCAACAATTTTACTCTTTATTAAGGTTGCGGATCCCGCCAATAGCCGGGAACCGCAACCTCGGCAGTTACCGGATGGCTCAGGATTACACATCCTGAGCCATCCGGTAACCGCAGTGCGGCCCGGTAAACGCTGCGAAAACTGCTGCCTGCATGATTTTAAACGCAGGCAGCAGTGCCGGATCCGGCCACCGGATGGCTTGTGAAGCCATCCGGTGTTTTGCATAGGCTTCCATCAGGAGCCTTTCCTGGTCCGGTTTTGAGCTTTTTTAAAGCTCAAAACCGGATCAGGATTTTAAACAAAAAACGCCAATGTGACCCTACCCATTATGAGCTAAATTCTCTCATCCAAGATCAGTGTCTTGTGTAGTGGTGAGCAAACTTTTCCAAACAAGGTTCACCGTTTTTAAATTTGGCATAAACCTGGCTGATTCAGATTTGGGATCAGAAATGCAAACACCTTGCTAAAAAGTCAGTGAACTCAGCTTTGTTCAGTAAGGCTGTGGTCACAGTACCATTTTTCACATGCATTCTTGGAGCCCTGCGTTTTCAAAAACGCATGTAAAAAACGCACCCATAGGCCCCCATGTTAAAAAATGCATGCCCTAATAGCCAAAAAGCATGTGTGAGTGTCCCATGCGTTTTTGGAGCATATCCAAAAACGCATGCGTTTTTGTAGAAAACGCATGCGTTTTTGTAGAAAACGCATGCGTTTTTATAACATGGGTTCCTATGGAAAACGCATGCAAAAACGCATGTACAGTTAGTACCTTTTAGTGCCATTCAAAAACGCATGCGTTTCCGGAAACGCATGCGTTTTTTTTTAACATGGGCTCCTATGGGAAACGCATGCGTTTTTGAATGGCACTAAAAGGTACTAACTGTACATGCGTTTTTGCACGCGTTTTCCATAGGAACCCATGTTATAAAAACGCTCAAAAAATTACTACAAGCACTATTTTTAGGTGCAGATTCAAAAACGCACCCAAAAACGCAGGGAGCCATCACACACCTTACAAAACTCATGCTGACATGAAAAAAAGCATGAGTTTTGTTAAATCACTTAAAAAAACGCATGGCAACTGTGACCACAGCCTAAGGCTACTTTCACATTTGCTTACAACATGTTGCATTTCTGGTGCGGACGAGACTGGGTGATTTGTGCGCAGGCATCCGCCTGCGCACAGATCACATATGGGAGTGAATGGGTGCGCACGGTCATGCGCAATCAAGCGCAGCACCGTGCGCTCCCATTATAAAGATAGGGGCTTGCGGTGCTGCGTTCACATTGCGGCTCCCCTCCGCAGAACGCTGCGGAGGGGAACGCAAATGTGAAAGCACCCTAAGGCTGTGGTCACAGTTGTCATGCGTTTTTTTAAGTGATTTAACAAAACTCATGCTTTTTTTCATGTCAGCATGAGTTTTGTAAGGTGTGTGATGGCTCCCTGCGTTTTTGGGTGCGTTTTTGAATCTGCACCTAAAAATAGTGCTTGTAGTATTTTTTTGAGCGTTTTGAAAAACGCATGCGTTTTTGTAGAAAACGCATGCGTTTTTATAACATGGGTTCCTATGGGAAACGCATGCAAAAACGCATGTACACTTAGTACCTTTTAGTGCCATTCAAAAACGCATGCGTTTCCCATAGGAGCCCATGTTAAAAAAACGCATGCGTTTCCGGAAACGCATGCGTTTTTTTAACATGGGCTCCTATGGGAAACTCATGCGTTTTTGAATGGCACTAATTGTACATGCGTTTTTGCATGCGTTTTCCATAAGGCCCCTTATTAAAAAACGCATGCGTTTTTGGATATGATCCAAAAATGCATGGGACAGTCACACATGCTTTTTGGCTATTAGGGCATGCGTTTTTTAAAATGGGGGCCTATGGGTGCGTTTTTTACATGCGTTTTTGAAAACGCAGGTCTCCAAAAACGCATGTGAAAAATGCTACTGTGACCACAGCCTGACTGTTCAGAAACTTAAAATGGGTCTAAAACATTCCTTTAAAAGAGTGTTTTTACACTTCATTGAGTTTCAAGGTTTAGGGACACCTACAGGCTGACAACCTTTGAAGAGTCAAAACCTGGAGATGTGTCAGCAGATCTGAACTCGAGGAAAATTAAAATCACCTTTAGTCATCAATTTAAGAGAGGTTTAAGCTTTTATTTTTTTTTTTTTAGAGAGAAAAATGTTATATATTGCAGAGGGTCAGTAGTGTGTTAGGCCACCTCTTCTACACTTATCTGCAATAGATATGTCCATGAGATAGACATCCTGCAGTGGTCAGGCAATCTGTATGCTATGCGTTTTTAACATAATCTATTACATGTTACATTACTCTATGTACATTTTTATTCTGAGAAGAAAGCAAGCATAGGCCTTGTTCACACATACCATCCGTTTTTGCCTTAAATCCGCTTTTGGGAACATTTTGGACAATTTTTTTTCCAAAGTTCAAAAACGCACATGCGTTAACGCATGTACATGTGCATTTTTTTAAAAACTCATGCATTTTTATGCAGCAGGCCAAAAACGCTACTAGCTGCGTTTTTGGGATGCTGTAGAAAAACGCATACGTTTTTTAAACATGGGGGCCTATGGGAAACGCATGCGTTAACGCATGGCACGTATAGGCACCTGCGTTAATGCATGCATTAACGCATATGCGTTTTTAATGAAAAAATGACTAAGTCCCAAAACTTGCCAAAAACGTCCAGGACCTCAGGGGACACTATTGACACCCTTAAAAAAAACGGATCAGTTTTTCTAAGGGCTTAAAAAATGCATTAGGATGTGTGAACAAAGCCACATAAAGATATACAGTTGTGGCCAAAAGTATTGACACCCCTGCAATTCTGTCAGATAATACTCAGTTTCTTCCTGAAAATTATTGCAATCACAAATTCTTTGGTATTATTATCTTCATTTAATTTGTCTTCAATGAAAAAACACAAAAGAGAATGAAGCAAAAAGCAAAACATTGATCATTTCACACAAAACTCCAAAAAATGGGCCAGACAAAAGTATTGACACCCTCAGCCTAATATTTGGTTGCACAACCTTTAGCCATAAACATTGCGATCAACTGCTTCCGGTAACCATCAATGAGTTTCTTACAATAATCTGCTGGAATTTTAGACCATTCTTTTTTGGCAAACTGCTCCAGGCCCCTGATATTTGAAGGGTACCTTCTCTAAACTGCCATTTTTAGATCTCTCCACAGGTGTTCTATGGGATTCAGGTCTGGACTCTTTGCTAGCCACCTTAGAATTCTCCAGTGCTTTCTCTCAAACCATTTTCTAGTGCTTTTTGAAGTGTGTTTTGGGTCATTGTCCTGCTGGAAGACCCATGACCTCTGAGGGAGACCTAACTTTCTCACACTGGGCCCTACATTATGCTGCAAAATTTGTTGGTAGTGTTCAGACTTCATAATGCCATGCACACGGTCAAGCAGTCCAGTGCCAGAGGCAGCATAGCAACCCCAAAACATCAGGGAACCTCCGCCATGTTTGACTGTAGGGACCGTGTTCTTTTCTTTGAATGCCTCTTTTTTTCTCCTGTAAACTCTATGTTGATGCCTTTGCCCAAAAAGCTCTACTTTTGTCTCATCTGACCAGAGAACATTCTTCCAAAACGTTTTAGGCTTTCTCAGGTAAGATTTGGCAAACTCCAGCCTGGCTTTTTTATGTCTCGGGGTAAGAAGTGGGGTCTTCCTGGGTATCCTACCATACAGTTCCTTTTCATTCAGATGCCGATGAATAGTACGGGTTGACACTGTTGTACCCTCGGACTGCAGGGCATCTTGAACTTGTTTGGATGTTAGTCGAGGTTCATCATCCACCATCCGCACAATCTTGTGTTGAAATCTCTTGTCAATTTTTCTTTTCTGTCCACATCTAGGGAGGCTAGCCAAAGTGCCATGGGCTTTAAACTTCTTGATGACACTGCACATGGTAGACACAGGAACATTCAGGTCTTTGGAGATGGTCTTGTAGCCTTGAGATTGCTCATGATTCCTCACAATTTGGTTTCTCAATCCTCAGACAGTTCTTTGGTCTTCTTTCTTTTCTCCATGCTCAATGTGGTACACACAAGGACGGACACAGGACAGAGGTTGAGTCAACTTTAATCCATGTCAACTGGCTGCAAGTGTGATTTAGTTATTGCCAACACCTGTTAGGTGCCACAGGTAAGTTACAGGTGCTGTTAATTACACAAATTAGAGAAGCATCACATGATTTTTCTAACAGTGCCAATACTTTTGTCCACCCCCTTTTTTATGTTTGGTGTGGAATTATATCCAATTTAGCTTTAGGACAATTCTTTTTGTGTTTTTTCATTGAAGACAAATTAAATGAAGATAATAATACCAAAGAATTTGTGATAGCAATCATTTTCAGGAAGAAACTGAGTATTATCTGGCAGAATTGCAGGGGTGTCAATACTATTGGCCACAACTGTAGATAGATGCTAGAATAGATAGATACAGTGCGTTGTAAAAGTATTTGGCCCCCTTGAACCTTTCAACCTTTTGCCACATTTCAGGCTTCAAACATAAGGATATAAATTCTAATTTTTTTGTGAAGAATCAACAAGTGGGACACAATTGTGAATTGGAACGAAATTTATTGGATATTTTAAACTTTTTTAACAAATAAAAAACTGAAAAGTGGGGCAAAAGGTTAAAAAGTTCAAGGGGGCAAAATACTTTCACAAGGCACTGTAGATAGATGAGAAATGCCTATATAATTCCCCCATTTATATCATAAGTGTCCACCCTTTAATGCCTTTCACGGGGCACTAAATGGTGTTTAGCTGTTTATTTAGGCCAAAATTAAATAATTAATTGAAAAAAAGGATGTGTGGTCCCCCTTACTTTTGATTGCCAGCTAGGGTAAAGTGAACAGCTGCAGCCTGCAGACAGAAGCTGGCAGCTTTTTCTTGGCTGGTAATCCAAAACAGAGGTTATCCAAAGCTGTTTCTTTCTTTATTTCCAAATAAATAATTTAAAAAAAATTTAATTGAGGCCCCCCAATTTGGAAAACTAGCCGAGGTAAAACCAACTGCTGGAATATGGTATTCTCATGGTAGGAAGGGCCATCTTTAATGGGCTCTTTTAACCCTAAAAGTAGCAGGCCACAGCCGCCTCAGAACTGGCGCCTCCATAAGATGCACCAATACTGGTGCTTAGCCCTTACTCCTCCCTCTGCCCTGGTGAGGTGGAAAACAGGGTAATAGAAAGGATTAAAGAAAGCTGAGAATTGATAGCTGTCATAAAACCATGGATTGGAGATGTTCACGCCTCTAGGAGACCCGTAGATCACCAATCCAATAAGCAAATAGTTCAAAAATATACACAAAGAGAAAAATTTTTTACTTGAAATAAAACACAGACTTCCTCTTTTACACATATATTAACTCCAAATAAGCTCTAATGGTAATCCACAACACAATGCCCAGTGAAGCTCTCCAGTTCTGCTACATTGTGGTAAGTGGTTGCATTACAGGACAGACTCATAAGAAGCAGCACTTACACTGACTGAGCCATGACTGCAAGAGCAATGACATCAGAGAGATCATCTAAGGTCACAGCTGATGCGGTTCCTATGGTACTTCAGCTGTGACCTCAGTTGAACTCCCTGACATCACCGCTCTCGCATCCATGGCTCCGTCAGTGTGAATGTTGCTTGTAGTGAGTAGGCACTGTAATGCAACTGCTCACCACAATGTAGCAGAGCAACAGAGCATCGCTAGACATTGTGCTGTAGATTACCTTCAGAGCTGAGTAAGTTTGGGGTTAATAAATGGGTAAAAGAGGATTGTCTGTGTGTTTTATTTCAAATAAACGGTTTTTCTCTGTGTACAGTCATGGCCAAAAGTTTTGAGAATGACACCAAAATTATATTTTCACATGATCTGCTGCCCTCTGGTTTTTATTTGTGTTTGTCTGATGTTTATATCACATACAGAAATATAGTTGCAATCATATTATGAGTACCAAAAGGTTATATTGACAGTTAGAATGAGTTAATGCAGCAAGTCAATATTTGCAGTGTTGACCCTTCTTCTTCAGGACCTCTGCAATTCTCCCTGGCATGCTCTCAATCAACTTCTGGACCAAATCCTGACTAATAGCAGTCCATTCTTGCATAATCAAAGCTTGCATTTTGGTAGAATTTGTTGGTTTTTGTTTGTCCACCTGTCTCTTGATGATTGACCACAAGTTCTCAATGGGATTAATATCTGGGGAGTTTCCAGGCCATGGACCCAAAATCTCTATGTTTTGTTCCCTGAGCCATTTAGTTATCACCTTTGCTTTATGGCAAGGTGCTGCATCATGCTGGAAAAGGCATTATTGGGTGCCAAACTGCTCTTGGACGGTTGGGAGAAGTTGCTGTTGGAGGACATTCTGGTACCATTCTTTACTCATGGCTGTGTTTTTAGGCAAGACTGTGAGTGAGCCGATTCCCTTGGCTGAGAAGCAACCCCACACATGAATGGTTTCAGGATGCTTAACAGTTGGTATGAGACAAGACTGGTGGTAGTGTTTACCTCTTCTTCTCCGAATAAGCTGTTTTCCAGATGTCCCAAACAATTGAAAAGGGGATTCATCAGAGAAAATGACTTTACCTCAGTCCTCAGCAGTCCACTCCCTGTACCTTTTGCAGAATATCAGTCGGTCCCTGATGTTTTTTCTGGAGAGAAGTGGCTTCTTTGCTGCCCTCCTTGAAACCAGTCCTTGCTCAAAGAGTTTCCGCCTCACAGTGCGTGCAGAAGCACTCACACCAGCCTGCTGCCATTCCTGAGCAAGCTCGGCACTGCTGGTAGTCCGATCCCGCAGCTGAAACAGTTTTAAGATACGGTCCTGGCGCTTGCTGGTCTTTCTTGGGCACCCTGGAGCCTTTTTGACAACAATGGAAGCTCTCTCCTTGAAGTTCTTGATGATGCGATAGATTGTTGACTGAGGTGCAATCTTTCTAGCTGCGATACTCTTCCCTGTTAGGCCATTTTTGTGCAGTGTAATGATATCTGCACGTGTTTCTTTAGAGATAACCATGTTTAATTGAAGAGAAACAATGATACCAAGCACCAGCCTCCTTTTAAAGTGTCCAGTGGTGTCATTCTTACTTAATCATGACTAATTGATCGCCAGCCCTGTCCTCATCAACACCCACACCTGTGTTAATGGAACAATCACTAAAACGATGTTAGCTGCTCCTTTTAAGGCAGGACTGCAATGATGTTGAAATGTGTTTTGGGGGTTAAAGTTCATTTTCTAGGCAAATATTGACTTTGCAAGTAATTGCTGTTAAGCTGATCACTCTTTATGACATTCTGGAGTTTATGAAAATTGCCATTAGAAAAACTGAAGCAGTAGACTTTGTAAAAGTTTATATTTGTATCATTCTCAAAACGTTTGGCCATGACTGTATACTGTGAATGTTTTTTAACAATTTCCTTTTGGGATTGGTGATATACAGGTCTCATAGAGCCTGAACATTTCCAATCCATGGCTTGATGACAGCTGTCAATTCTCAGTTGTCATTAACTCCATCTATTATCCCAATTGCCACTGCTCCAGGATATCGGGAAAATCTGGGTAAAGTGCCTGGATTTGTCACTTCTAATTAATGTGGCAAATCTGGGTTGACTGCTGGCTGCTATTCATAGCCTGGGGGCAAAACCGATGTGACTTCTCAGGGTGAGAATACCAGCCCTAGCCGTGTGTTTTATCTTGGCTAGCATGAAAATTGGGGTGGACCCTACATCAATTTTTTGAATTATTTATTTTTACATTGCACTTCGGAACCCAGTTAGCTATTGTTTTCAGCAACCAAACACAGACACCAGCAGAGAGGGCGACCAGTACAACGTCTGACTTTAACCAATCATGGGAGAAAGCAGTGAATATGAATTGATGAGTTTAATGAGTGGCTCAGAAGCAGGGTGATGGCAGCGATGAAACTTGGTTATTATAACAGTCTAGGAAGCTAATGGCAGTGCCAAAACAGCGGGGTTCCACTGTAAAATGGTTTAAGCTGTTTTGGCAGCTCTTGCCCCACCCAAAGGTGTCTTCTATGCCTTTGATTTTGTCTCCCATTGAATTCAATAGGGTTTGGAAGGATCGTCAAACTGTTCGGCAAACACCTGGACGCTCGGCAAACCATACTGAACCCGAACAATTTAAGGTTCACTTATCTCTAGTCTTCACGCTGAATGAGTAGGCAAAAATTCTCACAGGCACACTTTAAAATCTTGTAGTAGTGTAAACCTTCGAAGAGGAGTGTTAGCTATTACAGCTGTAGATTGGGAAACAATTCGTTTACATATTGGGGATCATATCTAGATTGATGTCTATAGATTTAGAAATGGGGTGCTGTGAAAGTCCCTGTCGTAATATATTGGTGTTTTAATGCTTTTATCCATATAGTCAAGTAACTCTAACACAGTCTCCGATATACTCTTGAAGCTGAATGCAGAATGCACAGTTCAACCACCTTGTTGTAAGTCAAGATCAGTAGGTGATTCTATGACAGTAGGATAGACACATTAGCTTGCTGGTGGCCTTGGTTGCTGTGAAACTTTTTGCAATATTTTAATATTATTAAAAGTACAGGTGTCTGACCCTTTGTTCTGTTCTGCAACTCTTACAAATGAATATAATATTGTCTACAGCAATATTTCAGGACACAGCATACAGACAAGGTAAAAGAGAAATCTGTTGCTTATTTGAAATGAGTGGTACTAACCTCATATTTCAATTGTTATTGAGACACACTTTACTCTTAAAATTACATTTTTACAAAAGCATGGTAGGCTGGCTGTAATAATAAGCACAATAACTCTGAGCATGTGCTTCAATCAAATACATGCTGTAAATAGGGAATCCAATATAAAAACTCAAATAATATCATTTTTTAAAGTAGTCAAATACAAAAATAACTCAATCTTTAAACTTTATAATGCCTTCCCATGTTAAAACAATGGCGAAGGAGTCTTAAAGATAGTAATAATAATAATTTATTTATATATCGCCAACATGATCCGCAACACTGTACAATTTAAAGGGGACATATACAGACAAATTCAGACAATACAGAGTAGCAAAAAATTCTACAGATACCAGGATGAGTGAGGGCCCTGCTCACAAGCTTGCAATCTATGAAGAAATAGGGGAGGCATAGATGTACGATAAATGGTAAAAATTGCCATAATATATGGTCCAGCCATCAATGTAATAAATAGGGGATTCCCATAATGTTGCATGAACCGGTCACCAGCCAGGATCTGTACAAGTATAGATAAAGTGCTATTAAGTGCATGGAGGGTATAGACAGATGACACAAGAGGTCAGATAGGTGAGGTGGGGTGATAGGCTATTCTATAGAAATGTATTTTTAGGTTTTGCTTAAAACAATGGGAATTGGGAATTAATTGATTTGTTCTTGGTAATCCGTTCCAGAGAATTTGTCCAGCTTGCGAGAAGTTTTGGAGACAGGAGTGGGAGGTTCAGATTGTAGATGATGTCAATCTTAGGTCACTTGTGGAACTGAGGGCATGTGTAGACCGAGATGAGGGAGGTGATGTATGGCGGTGCAGAACTGTGAAGGGCTTTGTGGGTGAGAGTGATAATTTTAAATTGTACTCTATAGCCAATGGGCAATCAGTGCAATCACTGGCATAGGATAAAGGCATCAGTAAAGCTGTTGGATTGGAATATGATCCTGGCTGCTGCACTCTGGATGAATTGGAGAAGAGAGAGTTTAGTAAGATGGAGACCGACTAGTAGAGAATTGCAATAATCCAGATAAAAATTAATATGGGTGACAGAGTTTTTGCAGAGTTAACAGTACGAAAATGTCGAATTCTAGAGATATTTTTGAGGTGTAGGTGACACGAACGAGCAAGTGATCCGATGTGGGGGGTGAATGAGAGATCAGTTTTTGACAGATGTAATTTAAGGTGTAGAGAGGACATGATCAGGGTCGTATTTATCACTAGGCACCCGAGGGCACATGCCTAGGGAGGTGGGAAGCGGGGGGCAGCGCCTGAGTCAAGATGAAAATTTTAATTTTTTTAAATCTTCCCTCCCCCAGATTCTACATGAAAACCAGAGCCTTTGCGGCAGGTGGGTGCGGTGCAGTGTCACTGTCCCTGCAATCTTTTGTCATTAAAGAAAACTATCAGGTCAAAAAATCCCAAAAAAATCCATATGTAACTGCTATAATTTTCTAATTCTGCCATCTAAACTCTATTTATGTATTCCTTTTATTTATATGTCCCTCCTATCTTCTGTAAACTTCAAATAAAGAGATTTATTCCGTCTGTCACTCACAGTGAGTGATTCCCATTAGTTCTCTGCTATCCACTCCCCAAGCATGAATATGCATGTCAGATACGGTACTCACATCACTGCACAGGACATCAGTGGTGGTGAGGGGACGCTGTATTCTCCTCTCTGCTCTCTGTGTTTGCAGCATCACAAGAGGTCAAATACAACATAGAAACTGTCACAATAGGTATACCTGCTTACAGAAACAAATGTAGTCCAGACAAAGCAGAGCTGTAATAGCTCTTGCCCTTCGTGGTGTACTCAACAGAACAGGCCTCCTGTAAGTGAAACCTGACACTGCACTGTCTGAGAGCAAATGGAGGAGGGAGCTGCTGAGAGGCAGTGCATAATTGCATGACAGTTTATACAGCTGTGGCCAAAAGGATTGACACCCCTGCAATTCTGTCAGATAATACTCAGTTTCTTCCTGAAAATGATTGCAATCACAAATTCTTTGATATTATTATCGTCATTTAATTTGTCTTCAATGAACAAACACAAAAAGAATTGTCCTAAAGCCAAATTGGATATAATTCCACACCAAACATAAAAAAGGGGGTGGATAAAAGTATTGGCACTGTTAGAAAAATCATGTAATGCTTCTCTAATTTGTGTAATTAACAGCACCTGTAACTTACCTGTGGCACCTAACAGGTGTTGGCAATAACTAAATCACACTTGCAGCCAGTAGACATAGATAAAAGTTGACTCAACCTCTGTCCTGTGTCCTTGTGTGTACCACATTGAGCATGGAGAAAAGAAAGAAGACAAAAGAACTGTCTGAGGACTTGAGAAACCAAATTGTGAGGAAGCATGAGCAATCTCAAGGCTACAAGTCCATCTCCAAAGACCTGAATGTTCCTGTGTCTACCGTGCGCAGTGTCATCAAGAAGTTTAAAGCCCATGGCACTGTGGCTAACCTCCCTAGATGTGGACGGAAAAGAAAAATTGACAAGAGATTTCAACGCAAGCTTGTGCGGATGGTGGATAAAGAACCTCGACTAACATCCAAACAAGTTCAAGCTGCCCTGCAGTCCGAGGGTACAACAGTGTCAACCCGTACTATCCGTCGGTGTCTGAATGAAAAGGGACTGTATGGTAGGATACCCAGGAAGACCCCACTTCTTACCCCGAGACATAAAAAAGCCAGGCTGGAGTTTGCCATAACTTACCTGAGAAAGCGTAAAATGTTTTGGAAGAATGTTCTCTGGTCAGATGAGACAAAAGTAGAGCTTTTTGGGCAAAGGCATCAACATAGAGTTTACAGGAGAAATAAAGAGGCATTCAAAGAAAAGAACACGGTCCCTACAGTCAAACATGGCGGAGGTTCCCTGATGTTTTGGGGTTGCGTTGCTGCCTCTGGCACTGGACTGCTTGACCGTGTGCATGGCATTATGAAGTCTGCAGACTACCAACAAATTTTGCAGCATAATGTACGGCACAGTGTGAGAAAGCTGGGTCTCCCTGAGAGGTCATAGGTCTTCCAGCAGGACAATGACCCAAAACACACTTCGAAAAGCACTAGAAAATGGTTTGAGAGAAAGCACTGAAGACTTCTAAGGTGGCCAGCAATGAGTCCAGACCTGAATCCCATAGAACACCTGTGGAGAGATCTAAAAATGGCAGTTTGGAGAAGGCACCCTTCAAATATCAGGGACCTGGAGCAGTTTGTCAAACCAGAATGATCTAAAATTCCAGCAGAGCATTGTAAGAAACTCATTGATGGTTACCGGAAGCGGTTGATCGCAGATATTTTGGCTAAAGGTTGTGTAACCAAGTATTAGGCTGAGGGTGCCAATACTTTTGTCTGGCCCATTTTTGGAGTTTTGTGTGAAATGATCAATGTTTTGCTTTTTTCTTCATTTTCTTTTCTGTTTTTTCATTGAAGACAAATTAAATGAAGATAATAATACCAAAGAATTTGTGATTGCACTCTTTTTCAGGAAGAAACTCAGCATTATCTAACAGAATTGCAGGGGTGTCAATACTTTTGGCCACAACTGTAGCACAGGACTATTCTTGTTTGGTTATAATGGAGAGAACTAGTCCAGGAGCTCACTGCAGGGTCTGACAATGCTGAAAACATGGAAACTACAAATGGTACAATATTGATTTTACATGTTTTTAAAAGGTCTGCACGGGCACTATTGACGCGCACCCAGGGCTCGGGTACTCGGCTCTCGGGCTCTCTCTCAGTCCGGGAAGTCACGGGTGGCCATCGCGAAGCCGTGGCCCTGGGGGTCAACTAAAAATGGGGAATATTTACAAGGGATTGCGTACAACGTTTTTGTCTTCGTGATGCCACCTGCTGGGTCTGGTGATGGTCACCAGCGCCTCCACAGTCCTCCAGTGGTCAGTGGAATTGCGGCTTAGATGGAGTAGTCCCCGCAGGCAGGACTGGACCACCAGGGCAGTGATGCTGTAATAAAGCAGTTTATAGGAAGGATGCAGCAGAGTCAGAACTTCACTTCACCGGGTAACTTTACTGGAAAACTTCCATCAGCAATACAGTTCAACAGTTAGTCAGATGGTATGTTGGCAAATGCTCCAGGCTGCAATTGTGATTTCTAGCTGTAGATGGAACCCTCCTTTATGTTCCTTTCTCTTCCTTTCTGTCCTTTTGCTTCCCAGTGGCAATGAAGTCTGTCTCCTAAAGACGATCAGACCTCCTGCTGCTTCTCTGTTTTTTTCTCTCCCTCCTGTGCGGTCTTCGGGACAACCTTCTGTTAAGCTTTTGCAGTGGCCTCTGCTCCCACCTTCTCTGGCTCTCTTTTTAACTTTGACTCACTCAGAAGACTGGGACTGTACTTATAATATCCCCATACATCGGATTCTCTATGAGCCTTGGAGGATCTCACAGTTACAGGCTCCGGTACCCGTGTTCCTTCCTGAACTAGCTCTTCTCCTGAGCTACTGTTCCTTCCCTCTGGTTCTGGGATCTTTACTTTGCTCAGGGCCCCTCAGCCGAGGAGACCCTTCTTGCTTCCTCCAGGCTGGCTGCCTGGCTCTTTCCACACACCCTCCTCCGACTCTCCTCACTCCTTCACTCCTTCGTTCCTTCACTCCTTCACTACTTCACTCCTTCTGAGACTCACTAGTTCCCCCTAGAGGCTACTATCCATCCTCCCGGGGTCCCTCCCACCTACTATCCTAGTGTGTGGGTGTCAGCTCTAGGGTTCCATCTAGTGACCATTGTCCCAATTGCAGTGAAGTACTACACCGCTCTTTTGGGTGCAGTACCTTTTTTGCGGCACCTACATAGTGGGTCGCCACACTATTTATGGGTAATATTAGTATCATACTGAAAAATGACCTGACAGTGCCCCTTTAACGATAATACAAATGAGACTCCGTACAGTACATGCACATGACACTTCCGGGTTCAGTGATAGCAGATCCTGACCTGAAGTCACAGCAGCGCGGGGAATTCAGTTTACATACAGGCAGAGGAGCAGAGTCAGCAGAGGATGCTGGAGGACATAAGCCACTCAATGACCCAAAGATGTATATATCTCTTGCAGCAATGCAGCATGTGTGTTGATTATGGGGAGAATAAATCACATCCATGTAATGTATGCTTGCTGTGTCTGCTGCCTGACAATGCTATGTCAGCCAGAACAGTGATTCTTCAGAGCACAATTCTATGCTCATTAAGAATGAAGTAAAGGATGGGCACCATATGTCTGCAAAGGGTGGGCAGCATTGGGGTGGTAAATGTTTGGCAAGGTTGGGGCAGCATTGGGGTGTAATATGTTTGCACAGGGGGCAGCATGGGTTGGAATATGTCTGGAAAGGGGGGCAGGATTGGGGTATAATATGTCTGAAAAGGGGGTCAGGATTGGGGTGAAATATTTCTGGAATGGGGAAGCAGCATTGGGGTGGAATATATCTGCAAAGGGGGGTAGCATTGGGGTGGAATATGTCTACAAAGGACACAGCCCATTGAGTGGGATATTTATGAAAAGGGGGAGCAGCATTGGGGTGGAATATGTCTGCAAAGGGAGGGACAGCATGGGGTGCAATATGTCTGAAAGGGGGCAGCATTGGGGTGGGATATGTCTGGAAAGGTTGGGGCAAGATTGTGATGGAATACATCTACTTCTCATGTGAGCACATCTGCAAAGGGGCAGCATTGGAGTGGAATACGTCTGGAAAGATTGGGGCAGGAATGGGGTGGAATACATCTACATCTCATGTGAGTACATCTGCAAAGGGGGCAGCATTGGAGTGGAATATGTCTGGAAAGGTTGGGGCAGCATTGGGGTAAAATATGTCTACACAAGGGGGCAACAAGGGATGGAATATGTCTTGAAAGGGGGGTTGGGATTGGGGTGGAATATGTCTGCAAACAGAGGCAGCATTGTGGTGGAATATTTCTGAAAAGGGGAGCAGCATTGGGGTGGAATATGTCTGGAAAGGATGGAGCAGCATTGGGGTAGAATATGTCTGCACGGGCGGCAGCATGGGATTGAATATATCTGGAAAGGGGGGGCAGGATTGGGATGGAATATGTCTGGAAAGGGGGGCAGGATTGGGGTGGAATATTTCTGGAAAGGGGGATCAGTATTAGGGTGGAATATGTCAGGAAAAGGGGGGCAGCCCATTGGGTGGAATATGTCTGGAAAAGGGGGGCAGCATGAGGTGAGATGTCTGGAAAATTCTTTGAGAATCTTCATTTTCCTATTAAAATTTCTTCACCAGCTGCAGCCTAAGGGCCCTTTCACATCAGCGTTTTTTGAAATTCGCGGCAGATGCGGTGAAAAAACCGCATCTGCCGCGATTACCGCATAACGGCTGCACTTGCGGCGCGGTTGCGGTAAACACCATGCAAAGTATAGGCGTACTTGCGGCAGGTGCGGCAAGTGCGGTTTTGCACTTGCGGCAGGTGCGGCTGCGAAAAAAACCGCGGCTGACCGCGTTTTTTTTCGCAGCCGCACCTGCCGCAAGTGCAAAACTGCACTTGCCGCACCTGCCGCAAGTACGCCTATACTTTGCATGGCGTTTACCGCAACCGCGCCGCAAGTGCAGCCGGTATGCGGTAATCGCGGCAGATGCGTTTTTTTCACCGCATCTGCCGCGAATTTCAAAAAACGCTGATGTGAAAGGGCACTTAGACCAGCAGACTTACTAGAGGAGGCAAATTCAATATCCCCATACACAATCAGATGAGGGACCCCCTGCAGAGCAACACATTAGAATCCTGCATAATGTTACCTTTAGGTCTAGGCTGCACCTCTGCTGTTCAGTCACACAGGCTCCTCACCCCTCCTGCCGACGATCGTTTCAATAAGAATCTTCCTCAGGGCATACTGTGCTCACCCATCCATTCCTTTATATACCTTCCCCATAATGAGATCTTTACAGCCGCTGTGGACAATTGCGGCGCATGTCTTCCGGGTCCGCCCCCTCATATCTCGCTACATCCGGTATCCGGTCTATGAAGCGCAGGCACGTAACAGTGCGTGCCAGCGCTGTCATGGTGACCAGGATGCCGGAAAAGCAGGGGATTTACTCACCAGACATGCGCACTACCATCAGCGCCGTAACTCCGCACAAACTGGCAGCAAATGATGCTAGCTGCATATATATACATCAAATTTACCTCCAACTTATAATCAGACCTCCTCCACCCATAGTGAGTGCCTGCTACCCATCAAGTTCACAGTATTAGTTAAGTGTATGAAATAGCGGTATCTTTACTAGATTACCTGCCTATAGCTCCCTGACATACATGTAGTAACCAATTGGTACTGGTACTCCAATTAAAATGTGAATATATTGTACTCAATCAAATATTCATGCCTAAAGATAATTCATACTTAATGTGCAATATTAAAGTTAGTGTGTTTATGTGTACCAAATTGTACGCACATCACTGTATAAAAGGTAAACACACACAGAGCTAATGCAAATTTCATTATATTTAAAGTGACAGTGCAATATAATTCATATAATAACTACAAAGTGCTAGTGCAAACATTTCATATACCATTTAAAGTGACAGTACCAATAACTACTCATCTCCTAATAATAACCCTATTTCTCATAAGGGAGCTACAAATACCAAAAAAGTAATAAAGGGGTACCCATTGATAACCACCCCATATTAACATACCCGGGTAATCCCTATCCATATGCCCAACTACACAACCTGAAGGGCAACATCGTACTCTACCTAGTAACGAATTGGAGGAAATCTACATCAAAATAACCTTCCCACTACCTCTGTATAAACTCATATCCAACAGATCACCAATCAGAAAACAGGAATACCTGCCTTCATACATAGTCATGGGAATAATATATATACACGACACAGCAAATTACAATATGTTCATGTGCTGACATTTATAACAATAGACATAACCCAAAACCACCCCACATCAAATTCCAATTGGTGGTCTTCGTATCTTGTGCAAACACCGTGTTGTTGAAGTACCCATTTCTTATTGAAACGATCGTCGGCAGGAGGGGTGAGGAGCCTGAGTGACTGAACAGCAGAGGTGCAGCCTAGACCTAAAGGTAACATTATGCAGGATTCTAATGTGTTGCTCTGCAGGGGGTCCCTCATCTGATTGTGTATGGGGATATTGAATTTGCCTCCTCTAGTAAGTCTGCTGGCCTTAGGCTGCAGCTGGTGAAGAAATTTTAATAGGAGCACCAGTATTGAGCTGTCAGATAACCTTTGTCACACAGGAGCACCCTTTTATACTGTTGTTTACTGTGTAATGAGTTATTGTAGAAATTGTTTCTTTTTAAAGGAGTAGTGCCTGTAATAATTGTGGTACCTCAACAGATATATGTTTATTAAATTATTTTTAACGAATTCTTGAATAAAAATCATTAATTGATAATTGAGACAGTTGTTTCATTCATCCTCTGTTATCTTATGGGGGATTTTGGTTTTGTCATCAGCTACAGCCAGGGTCACGAGCAGACGCTCTGACTTCCTGCGCTCAGCTGTGGATTACACCAGGAAGTCAGAGCGTCTGCTCGTGACCCTGGCTGTAGCTGATGACATGTGCACGGGCATGAGATCCCGTGCACCAGGCTCAGCAGGCTGTGACCAGAAGAAAGGGCTGGGCTTTACTGCAGCGATGAGGGAGAGGAGGATGACAGACACATGAATCTCGGCTGTAGAACAAGCTAAGTTACGCCCACTCGTCCTAATGTTATAAAGTTTACAAAGCTCTTTCTTCACTTCTACAAATCAGTTTTTTTAGCAAAAACGCTTGCAGCAAATGTGTGTGCTGGGTGTAGGGACCCATATTAACAGTCCGGGGGGGTCATTTGGGGTGGTTGGTTCCCTTTAAGTTATCTTTTCTGATATCTTTTGGAGACTGTTTTTTTAACTAAATTGTATTAAACAAACTAGTGAGAAGCTTACCAGCAGAAGTCGCCTGAGGAATGGTCGGGTCACTTCATTCAATCTCTTCACATATTTGGAAACCTGAAGCAGTTAAAAGAAGCTCAAAAGACTGAACATATATGCAGCTTTACACTGCAGGGTATATATCCAGTATTTTTAGAGTTTATTTAGCGTTTCGGCAGGATGGTAACGGAGCGTAACCGCCTGGAAAAGATGTTGTGTGCACATACCCTTAGTCTGAGTTAACAATAGAGGGCGGCACAACTAAAAGTGCCTTGGGCAGCATAATCCCAAATACAGCCCTGGGCATGATGTTAGTGACAGCAGAAAGACAATCACTGGTATTTTGTAATAATGTAGGAGTGATGTTAGGAAAAGAGGTGTATAACTGGGTGTCATCAGCATAGAGATGGTACTGAAAATTGAATCTACTATTGGTTTTTCCAATTAGGGTAGTGTATAGGGGACCTAGAACTGAACCCTGAGGAACCCCAACCAGGAGAGGAAGAGGATAGGAAGAGGAGTCACCAAAACAAACAGAGAAGGAGCAGTCAGAGAGGCAGGAGGAGAAGCAGGAGAGTGGTGTCCTTGAGCCCAATAGAGTGGAACAAAGAGCGGAGGAGCTGATGATTCACAGTATTGAATGCAGCCAAGAGATCTGGGAGGATCAACAGGGAGTAGTGACTATTAGATTTAGTATTAGAAGATCATTAGAGATTTCAGTAAGGGCAGTTTCAATAGATTGTAAAGAGCGGAAACTGGATTCTAGAAGGTCAAGAAGAGAATTGTCAGAGAGATAGCGGATCAGACAGGAGTGGACCCAGTATATTTTTAGCCATTCAGTATATTTTTTTTTTATTCAGGAAGATCATTTGATCCTTTTTTTTATTGGTATGCCAAAAATACCTTTTTTTTTCTAATGCAACGTTTTTAATACCAATTTTGGAAATCTTGAAAAAGGCCAAAGTAGCCTAAATGTTGGTTCTCTGTGAATGTGCATGGTCTAATCAATTATTCAATCAGCAAGATCAATGGATTTTTTATTGGTATGCCAGAAATACCCTTTACTTATAGGACAACATTGATAACACCAAAAATGTATGAAAAAGGTAGACTTTACGAAAGAGGGTGCAGTCAAAGTTGCACCACTAACCTGCAATCGTAGAAAAGGTTATTCAGTCCCAAATGAAGAAGCCATTACTGTAAATTATAAGCGGTAGTTAGAGGCTTTATTGATTTTTCATTGCCAAAGAGCTGAATAAAAGATAATCATATTTGTAATCTACTTTTAATAATATTTATTAGAGATAAGCAGCTCAAGCTAAATTTGAATTTGCCTGTTTGCACCGAATTTCCCAGAAAATTCGATTTTCAGAGAAGTTATCTTCCACATATTTCTTGTCCCTTATTATGCACTGAAGTCTTCGTAGACCCCATAGCATAATATGTAAGCTGTAAAAAAAATAAAGAATCCTTATACCCATCTCACCGCTCATCTTTAAGGCCCTTTCTACTCCAGACTGTCAACAATCTGATCCTTGTTGCATCTTCTCATAACACAAATGAGTCCCGATTCTTTGGGCCTCTGACACTAGACTGGATCTTCTTCCAGCTCTAATAAATGAGGGTTCTGTGCAAGTTAGTGAAAGCTCATAACATTATAAGGTTATAACATGCATCACGTCCTGAAGTTCATCAGATCTGGAAATCCTGGCCTAGCATGAGATGCAAAGAAGATTGATTATCTTTGCTTTGTTTGTTTTTTTAACCTTTTGGTGTCTCTTTATGGTTCAGAAATTTGGTAGCGGGAGGATACCATTTTGTTGAGTCTGTGAGTGAACGAAGCACAAAAAATCTATATTTTAGCAAGTGCATTTTTGTAAAATTCAAGTAAAATTCCAATCCACTGAAATATATTTACTTATCTCTAATTTTAATGATATTTTTATGTTAAAAATATCAGTTACCAGGCAAATGTATCATAAGCATTGCATCAGTCTCCAAACTGCTCATAACTTGTTTTCACAAATTACAGTACCGTATGTTGAATTAATATAAGTATATTCTACCATAATAGAAATATATTGTGTTCATGTAATTTGGACCATGGTTCTCTAGAATTTAATTTGTGTATTTTAATTGAAAAGCTTTTTAATCAATATTAATTAAGGGCTCTGTCTTTTTAGAATACATAATTTAACAACTTCCCTTCTAAGCTGACCTCTGATTGGCCAGAATGTGACCTTCTATTCACTTTGTTCTCTTATGTGAATTGTCATTTGTCAAAGTCATCTCTGGAGATCCAGACTCTAGATTTGTTCATGAACAGGATAATTCCTTAGATGTAGTGACATTTTCAGGAAAAAACCCACTAACATAAACACTATAGAAAAAAGTTACAATATATAATTGAATACTTCCAGGAGTACTGTATTTTTAAAACTTATTTTTACCCAATTTTGGAGAAAGTAGGGGTGCATCTTAAAGTCTGGATGTACCTGGCTGGAGCTGTAGGGGAGCAGTGGCATAGACGCGGCTCACAGCAAGCAGGAGCATGGTCGCAGGAGGCAGAAGTCGGCACTGGCCCTATCATTGAGCCCAATGTTTCAGAAAAAGAATATTCACTGCTCCCCAAACCCACAATCCCTGGACATCTCTTGACACTGGAACCAGAGCTGAGATGTGAATGAGGTTGTGGGCATGGGGAGCAATGAATAAACATTCTCTTTAATAACAGCACATGTGGTCATACAGCAGATGGCTTCCTGCAGTGGCTGGGCAATCATGTGTGCCCACTATTAAAGATAATGAATATTCACTGCTCCCCATATTCCGACAGCTGACATCAGTGTAAGTTGTTATGCATAGAAGTGACATCATGCACTACATCACTTACACACTAAGATCAGTTGCCAGCATCATTGGAGGACACACATCGAATAACCAGAGGGAAGGTAAGTAGAATTGTTTATGTTTTTATGTGTGTGGGACAATGGAAGGCATATATACAAGGAAGGGCCCATATGGGTATCATACTGTATATACCAGGATGAGTCCATGATGGGAATCATATGTATCAGGATGAGCAAAATGTATACCAAAATGGGGACCATATGTACCAGGATGGGCCCATGATGTGGGTCTTATATGCCAGAATGGGGCCATTTATACTAGGATGGGACAAGGATGGGAAACATATATACCAGGATGAAAGACATATACACCAGGATGGGGGACATACTGTATATACTAGGAAGGGTTCCAGGGTGGATGATATTAGTATGAAATTGGGGAACATTATCCCCATAACAGTGTCAGCAACAGATCCCTTCATAACAGTGTTAAACCAAAGTGCATCTTATGGTCAGGTGCATCCTATAATTGGAGAAATATATAAATTATTGTTCAGTAACATAACAGGGATTATAACTCACAGATGTTTCACTTAGTCACAGTGATTTTTTTCCTTTTTTCTATTTTCAGAATTCTATGTCATGGATAACAATTGTAGCACAGGACTTAGATGAACATATTAACAGTGTATGGGAAGATGTCAACTGGCTGATAATAAAATTACATGTATTATTAAAATTATATATACACATATATAACACATGTTTTTCATACATATATGAAATAAATATCAATCAAGACTCATTTATAACATTTCAATTATTCTATTGCTACTGCTCTGATTGTCTAGTTTTGCTTGCTGGTCTCCTTTACCATCTGACATCTTATCACTTTCAACATACCACATAACCCCTGCAGCCAAGCAGTAGCTGTTCAGGTCAAATCAAGCCAGTGATTGGCTGCAGCAGTCACATGTGTAAACCCATTAATTACAATGACGATTTACAATACTTTTTTACTTACATTTTTGACATGATGCACTAAAGTTTGGACAACAGAAAAAATGGAAAAAATATATTAAAGGGAACATATCAGCTGATTTAGACCCTCTAACCTATCACTTCCTGTCCCTACAGCTTCCTACTACAAGCCTAACCATCCATGTCTGACCTTAATGTGAATAATAAATGTGAAAAAACTATTTATATCTTACATTTTTACCCCGTTCAGTGGGCGTTCCTAGATGGGTGAGCTAGCTGTGGACGATGGGTGTGTAGTCCCTTTGGGTCCATTCTCTTCCCCCTCACTGCTGGTTTCACTCCAGGTCGGCGTGATAATTCATTCAGAAATGTGGTCCCGATTTAAAATTCATGGCTCCTCCTTCCGGGGACAACGCTACGGCCACACATCATTTCCGGTCCGGTGAATTGTGGGGATTATTGGCTGTACAGGCCGGCTTTTATATGAGCACTGAACATGCTCCACAGCCTTTCTGTACAGCCAATACACTCCCACAATGCACCGGACTGGAAATGGCGTGCGGCTAGTGCATCGTCCCTGGAAGGAGGAGCCATGAATTGTAAATCCGAACCATTCTTCTGAATTAATAATGACACCCACCGAGGTGTGATACCAGCAGTAAGGGGGAGAGAATGGACCCAGAAGGACTTCTCACCAGTCACCTACAGCTCACCCACCCGTCTATGAACGCCCACAGAACAGGGGAAATATGTAAGATATAAATCCCTTTTTCCCACATTTATAATTCACATTAAGGTTAAACAGGGATGGTTAGGGACATAGTAGGAAGCTGCAGGGACAGTTAGTGATAGGTTAGGGGCTCTAAAATAGCTGACAGGTTCCCTTTAACATTAAAACAACCTTTGTGATGTACATAATGTATTGTAGGTTATTTGAGAAATGTTGGTGGTTTATGGTTGTGGTCATTTCTTGGTGCTCTAAGGCAGGAGAGATGGGTATTGATTTATTCAAAATTGGTTGAAGTATATTAAGAGGGTTGTGCCAAAAATAGAAAGGGAATGATATACTATCCCCAAAAGTAACATAACAAAACCCCAATACAGTTTACATTAGTTGTCTTGTACAAAAGTTCATAAAGAGCACAAGTACTTTTATTGTGGAATTAACAATGTGCCTGGTGTCTGACACGTGTAATGTCTTTTATTGTGCAACTTTAACTTTTTATATACAATTTAGCC
This sequence comes from Allobates femoralis, assembly GCA_033576535.1. Taxonomy (NCBI): domain Eukaryota; kingdom Metazoa; phylum Chordata; class Amphibia; order Anura; family Aromobatidae; genus Allobates; species Allobates femoralis. The sequence goes on from JARQOC010000008.1 coordinate 122,013,858, forward strand.
AGCTGTAGTAGGAGCTATTCTAATTTCAACACTATAAGTGATGCCTATTGCAGATTTTATATCAAGCTTTCGTGTTATTCACTGATTTTTTGTGCCCTTTATCAACACACATAAATGTGAGCCAACAAGGATGGCCTTACACATGTATACTATATGGTGCAAAGTAAGTACATGCAGGAGATTGGCTTTTGTCTGGGAGATGGAGACTCTCTTTTTAAATGTAAATTATCTTATATGTACAGTGGGTACAGAAAGTATTCAGACCCCTTTAAATTTTTCACTCTTTGTTTCATTGAGGCCATTTGGTAAATTCAAAAAAGTTCATTTTTTTCTCATTATTTGTACACTCTGCACTCCATCTTGAATGAAAAAAGCTGAAATGTAGACATTTTTGCAAATTTATTAAAAAAGAAAAAATGAAATATCACATGGTCATAAGTATTTAGACCCTTTCCTCAGTTTTGAGTAGAAGCACCTTTTGAGCTAGATCAGCCATGAGTCTTCTTGGGAAAGATGCAACAAGTTTTTCACACCTGGATTTGGGGATCCTCTGCCATTCTTCCTTGCAGATTCTCTCCAGTTCCATCAGGTTGGATGGAGAACATTGGTGGACAGCCATTTTCAGGGCTCTCCAAAGATGCTCAGTTGGGTTTAGGTCAAGACTCTTGCTGAGCCAGTCAAGAATGGTCACAGAGTTGTTCTGAAGCCACTCCTTTGTTATTTTAACTGTGTTTTTAGGTCATTGTAATTTTGGAACATGAACCTTTGGCCAAGTCGGAGGTTCAGAGCTCTCTGGAAGAGGTTTTCATACAGGATATCTCTGTACTTGACCGCATACATGTTTCCTTCAATTGCAAACAGCGTCCTGTTCCTGCAGCTGAAAAACACCCCCATAACATGATGCTGCCACCACCATCTTTCCTTGATGGGATTTTATTGGACAGGTGATGAGCATATATATACATATATATATATATATATATATATATATATATATATATATATATATATATATATATATACACATACTCCTCAACATTTAAATTGCAACACCAAAAAATTAAACTCATGGAAAGTACATATTCGGTAGATATGTGAATAATATGTAAATTATGAACAAATAGAGAAGCATTTTTAAAAACATCTCAATATATTTTCAGTATTGAGTAATGGAATCACACAAAAAAATGCATGTACCGTATATACTCGTGTATAAGCCGACCCGTGTATAAGCCGACCCCCCTACTTTTGCCCCCAAAACCTGGGAAAATCTATTGACTCGTGTATAAGCCAAGGGTGGACCCTAGCACAAGTATACAGCCCCCAGCAGTGTGGTATACACGAGTCCCAGAGGTAGACACAGCAACCCCAGTGGTAGTATACACGCAGCCCCAGTAGTATATACAGCCCCAGTGGTATATACAGCCCCAGTGGTAGTATAGACGCAGCCCTAGTAGTATATACAGCCCCAGTGGTAGTATATACAGCCCCAGTGGTAGTATACAGGGCCCCAGCAGTATATACAGCCCCAGTGGTTTATACAGCCCCAGTGCTAGTATACAGGGCCCCAGAGGAATATACAGCCCCAGTAGTAGTATATACAGCCCCAGTGGTAGTATATACAGCCCCAGTGGTAGTATACAGGGCCCCAGCAGTATATACAGCCCCAGTGGTTTATACAGTCCCAGTGGTAGTATACAGGGCCCCAGAGGTATATACAGCCCCAGTGGTAGTATATACAGCCCCAGTGGTAGTATACAGGGCCCCGAGGTATATACAGCCCCAATGGTAGTATATACAGCCCCAGAGGTATATACAGCCCCGTGGTGTATATTCAGCCCCAGTGGTAGTATATACAGGGCCCCAGAGGTATATACAGCCCCAGTGGTATTATATACAGCCCCAGTGGTAGTATACAGGGCCCCAGAGGTATATAGCAGCCCCAGCGGTAGTATAAAGGCAGCCCCAGTAATGCAGGGCCCCCCCAGCGTCTCTCCGGTCACCTGTAAAGGAAACTATACTTATCACAGTGCCGCTGTCCGCGCCCGCTCTCCGCGCCCGCTCGCAGCTGCCGACCGTGATCCTCCATCTTGCGTCTTCCTGTTTCCTGTGCTCGTCGCGGGCAATGACGTCATTGCCCGCGACGAGCACAGGAAACAGGAAGACGCAAGATGGAGGATCACGGTCGGCAGCTGCGAGCGGGCGCGGACAGCGGGCGCGGACAGCGGCGCTGTGATAAGTATAGTTTCCTTTACAGGTGACCGGAGAGACGCTGGGGGGGCCTGCATTACTGGGGATGCGGGGGCTGCTGTATACCGATGTATACATCGGTATGTACCGATGTATACATCGGTATACAGCACTGACTCGCGTATAAGCCGAGGGGGGTACTTTTCAGCCCAATTTTTGGGCTGAAAAACACGGCTTATACGCGAGTATATACGGTACTTCATCATCTTGGCATGCTAACAATTAGGTAATTAATGGTTTTCTGAGGACTGCTTTACCAATGCACTTAAGGGCCTGTCACACGCGTCAATATCGCCTGCACGATATCGGCTGCACGTGACGTTGCAGCGATATTGACGCGTGTGACATAGTGAATCAACCAGCGATAAATCGCTGGTTGATGATCGCCAGGTTTTAGAATCAGTCCTAAAACCTGGCGATTGTCGCCCGGTGGACACGCAGCATCGCTGCGTGTGACACCGGGACTAGCGATATTCCAGCTCCCAGCGCCTCTCAGAAGCGCTGGGAGCTGGTATCCAAGGTACACTGCGGGTAACTAGGCAGCGCGCGCTGCCTAGATACCCGACGTGTACCTTAGTTACCAGCCTCCTCCGCTCACCCGGTGAGCGGAGGAGGCTGGTAACTAAGGTACACGTCGGGTATCTAGGCAGCGCGCGCTGCCTAGTTACCCGCAGTGTACCTTGGAGACCAGGCTGCTCCCGCTTCCAGCAGGCTGGCAGCGGGAGCAGGACATCGTGGAAACGATATTTAAATCGTTTCCATGATGTCACTGGTCAATTGATCGCTGGTGAGTCTGTCTGTGTGACAGCTCACCAGCAATCAGCCGTCAATGTCGTCAGCGATCAGATCGCTGACGACATTGACGCGTGTGACAGGACAAGATTCACAGCTGGAAGCTCCCCTTGTAATTGTTGATCAATGGTGTCTCAGATGTGCTCCATGTGAGACAAGTTTGAAGACACTTCACCTCATGGTAGCATATTTAAGCCCCACCTGATGCAAGAAATAACAGACCTGTTGTCTAATTTAAAAATTGCACTTTGAACAATTTGGACAAATTGCTGCTCAAAGTGGATTCAAAGTCTTGAATGGCAATGATGCATGTGGACCAGATGTTTGCTGACAAAAACTTTGATGCTTGTGTATCTCCTCCTCATTCTCCCTAATTGACTTCTTTCAATTCCCAACAGTATCTTAGAAAAAGTATCTGGATTCATGATAGTTTTGTATGAGGAGGCCAATGCAATCTGGATGTTGGACAGTGAGATAATCTGATATACCTGGACTTTGCAATGGCATTTAATACTAGGCCACACAAATGCCCCATACTGAAGCTTCAGAGGTTAGGACTAGCCAAATAAAATTATCTCCAGGCTATTTGCGCTCCCGAATAGCTTGTAGATACAAGCTATAGTTTTATCCTGTATGGTTTTTTTTTTATTTCTCCAAAAACATGTACATTTTGGAGAAATAATAAAGAATCATACAGGATAACGCTTGTATTTACAAGTTATTCAGAAGCGCAAATATCCTAAAGGACATTTTATTTGGATATTCTCTTTATGGTAACTCTGACTGAGATAAACAATAGCCACAAGGAATCTGCAGCATACCGCTCAGAAAGGAAAATCATCTCCAGATATCTTGTGGTCCTAAGTGACCTATAAGCAAGTGAACAAGGTCTGACAAAGGTGAGTGCAACTACATCTACCTATGATCTGAACATACACCTATATTTAGATGAGTAAACGCTTTTCTTTTCCCTTTCGTCTGCCAGACTTGAGGTGAGGACTAGGGGAAAATAAATGCACTTGGGTAAAGAATTGGTTGAGAGACACAAAAACAAAGAGCCATTGAAAATGATACATACTCTACGAGGGGTTTCAGATGGTTGTCAACAAATTTATAAATTGGTTAGCAGAAACCTTCCCAGCTGGACACAATTGGAAGCCTCGCAGGATTGAGGGCATCTTTTTTTGGATCTTGGGAAGCAAATAGAACGTGGGTATCTTTAGGCAAGACATGCAAAGACCTTCCATCATCTTTTTACTAATAAGGCCCTCCTCAAGAGCATTATCGTGTTTATCCCTAAGTTGCTGGGCCTGAGCTCAGGGAGCTGTGTCTGCAGTTGTTCTTACCATTACTTGCTCTTACGCCCTCTGCACCTGGGCGGATTCCTAGGTAACATGTCCCGAAACTGGCACCTGCGCATTGAGAGCGGGGCTGATGTAGGCGGTGACGTTCTTGGCTGGACATAGTGTGGTTGCGCACAAAGGTGAATTGCGGAAGCAATAATGACTATACTGCTATTTATATTCTGGGTATCGTGGGGTTTGGTGAAGTTCCTCTTCACTTCTCCCTCTTTCCCCCGAAGAAGCTGTGAGTATTTAAAGAAAGTGAAACATACGTTGTGGTATGATGTGAGGGTAAGCCTTTTATTCTTTTCAGCTCTTGGGTTGTAATGGCCTTTCTAATGTGTTTATTCCTTCTAGCATAGTGTGCTCTGTATGCAGAATTAGCGTTTACTTTGGATCTGTGCTATATTTATAGGCTGAATGTATGCCCTGGCACTTTAAGTAGCTCAGACACGGGTTGTTTTCTCATACTATATATATATAACACTGTCAAAACATTTACTGTGTAGTGATCTCATGTATGTGAATTGTTTTTCATACCCAGTGATATTAACTATCATATGTGCAGTGACTGTATTCTAATGAACTGTAGCATACCCTTTTTTTGCAGTTTGTGTATGGTATATTTATTTGTGCTACTACAATTTTGGGCTCATTTCACCCTTTTATGCGATCTATTAGAACAGTGTCTCCCCATCCTTCCCCTCTGTATTCTTCCTGCAATGTTTGCAGTGCCTCTCAATATTATGTCTCAATTGTCATGAGCCCGTCTCCTGTAATTTTCCCCATGTGCCCCTGCATCTCCTACATTTCCTGCATCTTCAACCTTCCTAGGCTACCTTGGAGATCTTCCAACAGGTACCAACTTGAGTTGATAAAAGGAGATACCACCCGTCTGACTTCACCTTCCTCTATTTTTTTTTTTATGAATCCTCTCCATTTCCTGAAAAAACCTTCAGTCAATCTATCCTTGTTCCCTATTTCTTCTCTTTTATTAATGTCCATGTAGTCTTTCAGGATGGAGATGACCTCCCGACTTTTTGACAACCAGTTTCTCAGTATCACTTTCTTGACCGTGATTATGTGCCATGGTTTGGGGACCTGTCTCCTCCCTTCTCTATGTCCCGTATAATGTAATAGCCAGGCTTTTGGATTCAATTCCACCACAACATTGCATATGTCTTCTACCAGTCTCTGAATCTCCTTCCAAAATCTTTTCACTTTGTCACATAACCACAGTCCTTGTACCATATCTGTCCGATCTGTCTGACATTTGGGACATTGTTGAAATCTATCTAAAGTTTGGTTGTAATTTCAAAGTACTCTTTTTCGCCTCCTGTTTTGAATATCATCCTTATTGTGTAAATCAACTACCGTATTTCAAAAATATTCAGCTATATATATGTTTTTACGCTGTGTACACACATTGTACTCTAGTACCCAAGTTCTAACATTTCTCTAACATTCTCATCTAATCAAGAAATCAAAAAGTAATACCAATACATCTCTATTCTAACCCTAAACTTTAAAACCCTGCAGACCTAAATGTTCTCTTTCAGTATATTATTTTCTTTCAAAATGACAAGATTGCTTCTACCCTCTGGAATCAAAGTTACCACTGAGAACATCTTGTCACTCTAAATATTTTATGATATTTTGGTAAAACAAGAAAATGACAATACATGACTGATATAAAATTACCTACTGTCTTTAAGAGCTATGCTTCTGAATTACCGTCGTTAGAGTATCCTGCTTAAATAATTGAATTGAAGAAAGTGTACATTTATTATTTAATTACATTTTCTTTTACAGTTCTTTCAGATCAATCAGTTACAAGTAGAACTTGTTAAATAATATAAAATAGTTAAAATTGATTCATTTTGTTCTCTTCTGTGACTTTGTCTCTGTACATCATACAAAAGACAGGGAATGTCGAGGCGGGGTCGAAGGCAGGGCAGGTGATGTGTATGACAAATGTACAACTGCACTAGTTGCCACTTGACTTATGAAGCCTTGGCCAGCATACCTGGTAGAATATATCGGTGCCTGAGGAAGTCTAAGGTGACACCATTTAGGAATAATAGTTGTGCTAAACATCTAACAATACATCTTATATTACAAGGTAAGTAGAAATGAGTGTAACTTTCAAGGTTCTGTTCAGGTTCTGAACTTTCCAGTGTTGAGTAAACCTGTTCGGGTTTGGAATTCGAGTTCTTTACATTTGCAAAGCACTGGAGTGATCATCACTGTGGTAGAGTACAGTTGGTGCTTGGCCAGTGTGAGATGCATGCAGTGTTTGATCGGCTTGCACTGGGTTTATAAGCAGTTTTTGAGTTTTTGGGTGTAGTATGTCCAAAATTAATTTAGACAAACAATCCCTGCCCTTCCACTCCCAGAAGTGTTTTACTTATTATGGCTGGCTGTATGTGGGTGGAGAGGTGAACTACCCAGTCAGTGATTTCCTGTGAGATTTCAGCCAATCAGCATGCGGCTAGCGGTCACATGGGTTTGTCATGTGGCCGCACTACCAGCCAATGAGCGATCTGGCAAGCTGATTGGCTGGCAGTGCGGCCACGTGACAAACCATGTGACCGCTCTGCCGCATGCTGATTGGCTGAAATCTCACAGGTCCTTCAGCCCATCTACTCCCGGTGATCTGAGGTCTTGTGACGTCCAGAGGTCTTCGGTACCGGTCCCGGTACATAAGGTACAGGCCCCACAGAAGGTGAGCATGAATGTTTATTGTTTTTAACCCCTTAGATGAACTTTTAGGGTACTTTTGTAGCGTATCTGTATAGATACACTGCAAAAGTACAGGGACTCGCTACCCCCGAGTAATTCCTAAGGAAACTCGGCGAGTAGCAAGTCCCCCGAGTCCGCTACTATTCGGGCGAGTCCCGAATAGTGGCGAGTAATTCGCCCATCCCTAGTATACAGTAACTAGTTTAAAAAAGTCCTCATAAAATAGAAATGAACAAAGAGGAACCCAAAGCCTTCTACAATACTCACAGCCATAATAGACTATATACTGTAGGAAGTAATGTGATTTACTAAAATCTATATAACCCATTCCATAATTTGGCGCTAGAGGGGAATAGGTTTGAAAGGTAAAACTTATTATATTATTGACTCTATTCTGACTATTCCTCCTCTTCATTGTTACATGGTTTGAGTTTAGAAGAACAAACTCTATGACTTGAAAACTCACTGTAGAAGTCACATTATTAAAATAGCAAAACAATATAGTACATTGCGGCTGTCGTGAATAGGTTGAGGGGGAAATAAATGGATAGGAAAATGTTATTATTTTCCAATTACACGTGAGCAAACAAGCACCTAGATATAAAATTGATCCTCTAGGCATCACTGAAAGCATCTGTAACAGAAGGAGGAAACAAATAAATGACTTTAAATATCTCTGTCTGCCATCTAGGAAACTACACAATTTAACCCACGTAATGCTGTAAAATTGAAAAATACTGTAACATGAAAGTGCTATAAGAGATAAGAGGCCAATGTCTTTCTTAACATTGACAGGCATTTTTATCTTTCTCCTAAAACCTTCACAACATTTCTTCTGTGTTATATAGCACATAAAACAAGTTGCTCCTTCTTGTGCTCTCAATGAGAAAAGCAGTGACATTTTTTACAGGTAAAAATCTTTCATAACAACAAAATCAAGACAAATACTAACATTTCTATGTATATTTTTACATTTGACTTTTGCATATTCATATAAATTATGATAATAGGTTTTCTTGGTTTTACATTCTATATTTAGTTCCTTATATTACACCAATTACAATCACATGAGAAAACGTATCCTTCAGTGTAGCCGGTTCCCTCCAAGTCCAATTTACATTTTCTTTTCTCTTCTTCTTCCTACTTGACCAGACAATTTTCATATTTTTCCATTCACGAGACAAGAAGGGCTTGTTTTTGTACTTTTGAATGACACCATCCATGTTATCAGGTGATGTGCAGGAGACCAGAAAAAAAAAATCAAAGTTGTCGAAAGTTTGCAAAAATGTGCAATTCTGCAATTGATATTTATTTTTTTATGAATAGAAGATTTTTCCTAGAGCCAGACTCAAGTTATTCAGACACTTCATTATTCGGTGTAAATTTTATAAAAACATCACACAATCCCACATGGGGGAGCAGAAACACCAGACGCGTTTCGGGGGGGGAACCCCCTTAATCGTTGCTGAATATAACAAAGACAAATACACACATATATATACACAATCTAAAAACCTCACACCTGTATCACATTAGATTAGATCCCTTAACCCTTGCCTGTCTTAAAAGCACACATCAATCCCAATTCATTATTCAGTGAATACCCAGGAAACCAACAAGATAAGCTTATCACGGACTTCCGCTAAAAACCTAGTCATTTTTTCACCAGCGCATATGAGCTAGTCATCGTGGCTGCAGCTCAACATTGCCCCTAGTTACCCGATGTTGATCTTGGTAACCGCCCACCCATCCAGCTGAATAGATGCATGCAGCGTTTCCCTGTCCGCTCTGCTTAAGCGGACGCTATTCAGCTGGATATGTGAGCGGTTACCAAGATCAACATCGTATAACCAGGGACAGCGTTGAGCTGCAGCCGCGATGACTAGCCTGACCCTGGCCTATTTGCATTTTATTGCAATGTTGTGGCAACCAAAAAAAAAATATGACATTGTGACTTTTTTGATCATCAAAAAGTTAATTTATTGCATTAATTCAAAATATAAAGTGAAACACAAATATTATATAGAGTCATTACAGGAATGTAAACACGTTGCGTAGATGGATGGAGAAAATTGTGCCGCCAATCAAACAATGTCAGCCCGGTTTGTCTCCTGAATAGACAAACACTATAATCACATTTTCCATTAAGATTATATTCTCTTCTGGGCCCTTTATTAAGATATATATAGGGCTCTGCTGGGATCCATTATCTCCTGTACAGATCTCAGTTTGCTCTTCTCACCTATAGAGCCTTTTGTTGGCCGGCAGGTCACAGCACTTCTCTGTAAGCTGAGCCGACACCTCTGAAGTCCGATATCTGGCTTGAAGTTTTTCTTCCAACTATTCCTGTGGTGGGTGAGGGTTCAGTGTCAATCACACCACATACATTGAGGATTGTAACATGACAGCGCTGGTTTGATTCCATTCACTCACACAAGATAAATAGTTAAGATATAGTTCTGTTACAAACACAAAGTTCTGGTATTGTAACATTTTAAAGTTATTTAATTATAAGCATTATTCTTCTAATGATTTTAATAATTCTTCTATTAAAATATGCAAATTTGCATTTCAGTAAGGAAGTGAAAGAACTCCAATGCCACCTTTAAGAAGCTCCTCAAAGTCATAATCGCTTTCCAACAAGCTTTTTTATATGACTATGGGATTTGTTCCAGATCAGAACCCCAAACTACAGATGCTGTGTTTCAGGGTACCTGCCCCTCGTAAGATATTCTGATCTGGCTGTGTGAGTGGGCTAAGACGAGGTTTGGGAACTTGATATCTACCTTATGGAGAGTATTCAACATATGAAAAATAGAAAAAATGTATAGGCGGCACTCACCGATAGCAGGGTTTCAGTTTTCTTTAATGCTTGCCTTTCAATACGTTAAAAGTTCCAGTGCTTAAAGGTGGCACTGGAGTTCTTCACTTCCTTACTGAAGTGCAAATTTGCATATTTCCTAAAGGAGGGATGTGGCTGCAAATCTCCTTACCTACTTAACTGGCTTCTCATGGTTGCAGGAAAACTCCTCTCCATAAGGTAGATAGCAAATTCCCAGACCTCTATTAAAATATGGGTTTAAGCTCAAGCGCTTGCATTTTTACAGATCACCTCACACTTTCCTTCGAGAAACGATTTTAATTTATTTTTATGATTTTATTTATATTGGTTAAATACTTACACTAACAACATCACAACTTCTAACAACATTGTATCATAATGCTTTATTTTTTATACACTCTAATGAATGTTCAATGCCTATTTGTTTATTTCCATTGATTACGTTGATGTTTATTAACATTGATGACGTATATCTGTTTACTAGCATTTATGACGATGTCTTAAGGGCCCGTTAGAAGCAACGATATCGCTAACAATATCGTTGCAATGTCACCGGTTTTGAGACGTTGCAG